>CM040126.1:374292449-374645418 GCA_022559845.1 Amorphophallus konjac | reverse complement strand
TGTGGCAGCAGACAATCGGTCTACCACAATGTTGACCGATTCTATCAAAGTATCGTCATAAGCAAGGCCCCGAGCATATTGGAAGGCCGGATGTAGATAGTACGCTGCAATCGCAAGACAATGAATTACATATTAGTATCAGCTGAAGATCACAGCTCATTTATTGGACGAGAATGTAAGTGTTTACCTGCCATGTGAAGATCGCGGCTCATTTGTCTATCCCATCTGTCCTCCACAATCTCTAAGATGGTGGGTCCATTTTTTTGGACGTTGTAAGGAACTTCCGCTTGGTAGCTTCAATTTTGCTGTACACCAACCCCATGGTTGGTACTCAATCCCCATCCACACATCGCAGTACCTCATACAGTGGCTCTATCAATGACACTAATACCTTCACTCTATCCCAAAAATTCGCGGTGTTGACAATCCCCTCGACATCCCCTCCTTCACGTGAAGCAACAAAAAGAGGAACTCAACCAGGTCTCACCTCTAAACATTTGTTTCAACACATCCTTGTGCTTCAGAAGGCTCTGCAATGCGATGTAGTTGGTGGCAAATCGTGTGATTCCAGGCCTCAACAGTTCATCGCCACAATGCTCCCTCATCCATGCCAATACAAGTGTGTGGTTGTAGATATATTTCGTGATTTTTTGTGTAGCGCTCGTGCCTTAGCGGATTCTTAGTGGTTCGGATCTAGATTTTATTCTGTGAATTTCGACTATTTTTGCGGATTTTTAGGCTATTTTCTGGTAATTATTTGGATTAGTTGTGGATTTATTGGAATATATATATATATATATATATATATATATATTATATATATATATATATCTCTCTCTCTCTCTCTCCCCCCACCGATTTCTCTCTCCCTCACTCGTTCTCTCTCTCACCCTCTCTCTCTCCCTCACGCGATCTCTTTCTCCCACTCTCTCGGTTTCGGTCCGGACGGCCGCGGATCGAGGCGCGGGAGGTGTCGTTGGAACCGGCTCGTCGCGAGGAACGCATAGGTGCTGACCTCGTTGCGGTTCGTGGGCCGTGGAGGCGGGGCGGAGAGAGGAGCAGCGGCGACCCCTTGCTTGCATGTGGCCCAAACTTGGTTTTCGTCGCGATTAAGGTAGGGGGATGGAATCCTCGCCTCGCTAGGATCACATTGGCATAGCATACACGCCCATCCGACGTTGTTTTCTTCAATTTTCATGCAAATGTCCATATTAGTGTAATTTAGGCTAAATTCTTGAAATTACTCTATGTGCATTATTTTTATGTTTTGATGCATGCTTTAGTTGTAGAATGTTGTGGTTTGGTAGGTTTTATAGTTTTTCTGCGTTTCCCCGTCGATCCGGCTCGACCGGGAGGGGGCTCGGTTTTAAGCGGTTCGGTTTTAGCTCCCAGTCTGTGTGACGGTCCTACCAGGAACCGTCACACGCGTAACAGCCCTCACGGGACGCGTTACAGCACTGTAACGGCCCTGTGAGGGGGGCTCATAGTGTGTGTAATGGTCAGGCCCCCGACCGTTACACTCCTGTTGGTTTCCGTTGACCCGGTCAGGCGGTTGGCCTGACGGCCTGTCGGGCGGCCGCCAGGGCGCCGTAACGTGCCTGCGCGAGCGCGTTACGTCCCGTTAGACCGTGGGTGTTTTCCGTCACGGGTGGCTTATAACGGCCGTGCGGGGGCGCGTTACAGTTCATGTAACGCACTACCCCTCGACCGTCACACCACTATGACGTGGCGGCTGTAGACCATTACATTCCCTGGGGTTTTCAATAGCCGTCTGCTTATTCGATTCCAATAGAGTTGCTTCCACTTCCTTGTGATGGAACCACTAGTCGTAGCCCAGTGACTGAGCTGTCGTCCCACCCGGGAGAGGTGGAGGGGTGTTCCCATTGCACGGTTTGTAAGTTAGTTACCGTGGGCCCCTGCTGTTACCGTTGCGTCCAACGGGAGAGGGGGGAAACTAGCTAGAGGCCTGGCTCTAGGTAGGAGTCAGGTGTGTGCACACGTGGTCGGAGACTTGGACTGGCACTGACGAGTGTCACTCTGAAAAGTACTTGGTTTGGTCCTGTTACGCCTCTTGCTTGTCATAAGCCAGACTTGCGAGTTGCCGAGATGCAGTGTAAGTCATCAGGGGACACGTCTGGTCTTGTTCTTCTAGTGGGTCATTCCGTCTCTCACTTCACTTGGTTAGTGTTGGTTTATTCTATTTGTAGATTTATTTCATGTCGTTAGTATTTATTTAATTGTGCATCTGCTTATTTATTATTTAAATGCATGCTCTAATTACTTTTATATTTGCCTGCCTGTCTACTTAGTTTGAGGTAGGGATCCGCGTGACCCCTACTGAGTCTGGCTGTGACTCACCCTTCCTTCTTTCAGGTGAGCCGCCCCAGTCGTCCGCCGGTTCTGCTCGTGGTTGTGCCGAGCGTCTTTAGTGTGCCAGCAGTTGTTGGTTTGTCTTTTGTTCTGTCGTGCCGGGGTATGCCCCGTGTAGTTGTACAGTGGACCTCCTTTTCCCTGTAAATCTGGACTATTGTATATATTCTACCACTCTGATATTTTAAATTGCTTCCGCACTTAATTATTAATTGTTGTCCTAATTAATATTGCGCGCCTGCGGTCTCAATTCGTTATGCAACTCCTCAACAAACTCCTTTAACCCTTCAGGGGCCTCATCAGCCTCTTGGATGGCTTCACCAGTTCTTGGTATCGGTGTATCGATTTTATCGGTATATCGGTATCCGGAGCTCTGGGTCGTCACAGTTGGTATCAGAGCTGTGTTGGGGATTTGTATTAGGAATTGGAACTTGCGCTGGTCCAGAGCTGGTCCACTGAGTTGTCTATTGCTGGCTTAGGATATTTCTCGTGATTGCTGATGGTTTCCGTTATCGTGTGTTTCCTAGGCTCAAGATGTTACCTCGTGGATGGAAGAAAGCTCGGGCTCCTCGGGAGGAGAGTGGCACTTCCTCTGCCTCAGCTGTGCTAGCTTCCGTTAACCCTGCTCCACGTGAAGAAGTGTCTGGTGGCCGTGGTAGAGCGTTGAAGGAATTCCTGCTGTTCCACCCACCAACTTTCGAGGGTTAATCAGATCCGGAGGCAGCTAGAGCGTGGCTCGATGCTACTGTGTGCGTGTTCCAGTTGATGGAGTGCGCGGATGATGAGCGAGTCATGTTGGCTACTTATCAGCTTCAAGGTACCGCACGCACGTGGTGGACTGCAGAGTGGGAGGTTGCCTTCCGTTCCCGTTTGCTTCGGAAAATCACCTGGGCTGAGTTTGTTGCTGCTTTCGAGCGTGCTTACACTCCAACCTGTCTCAAGTTAGCGAAGATGTACCAGTTTCTGGAGCTGACACAAGGTGACATGACTGTGTTGCAGTACCGAGATAAGTTCATCGAGTTGGGCAGGTACGCGCCCCATATTTTTGCTGATGAAGCTATGAAGACTCAGCAGTTTTTGCGCGGACTGAAAGCGGAATTCAGCCTGCCGTTGTTCGCTACCCGAGTGTCTGAGTTGGATTCAGCGTACCAGGCAGCTGTTGTAGTGGAGATGGAAATGGCGAGGACTCGAGGGCTTTCTCAGGCAAGAATGGTGCAGTCGACTGTGCAGTTTCAGCCGACTTACCAGCCGTCTGTTCCAGGAGTTCCTTCCGCGTTCCTGCTGTCAGCAGTGTTCTTCCTTCTTCCGACTCCCATTTCCGGCAATTCAAGAATAAGAAGTCAAAGAGGAAGTTTGAGCATTCAGCGCCTTCTGATCCGAGTCAGTTGTCCGTTCCTTCTGTTCGATCGCGTCAAGATTTTTCCGGAGGTCAGCTGCGTCCGTGTTTGAGGTGTGGTGGCAGTCATCAAGGCGTGCCGTGTTCCGTGCCAATCGTCTGTTATTGCTGTGATCAGCCAGGTCATGTGGTTCGAGACTGTCCGCTGAAGTCGACGCCGATACAGTTCTCGCAGTTTACCCAGTAGCAGCAGCCTCAGTTTCGTCTTCCTCCGCTGCTCAACCTCAGCCGTCTTATCTACCTGCTCCAGTTCCTTCCCAGCAGTCTTCTGCAACCAGTCGTCCTCCGAGAGGCAGGGTCACTCACATCACTCGTGCAGAAGCTGTGGCAGCTAATCTGGTAGAAGGTACGATTTCAATTTTCGGTCGTCCAGCTCATGTTCTTTTCGATTCTAGTGCTACTCATTCTTTTGTGTCCGAGGATTTTCTTGCTCGCATCGAGGAGCCAGTGACCGAAGTGTCCTATAACTTGCTCGTGGAGTTACCCTCTGGAGATTTCATGTCTACTCCGGTGTGCCTGGAAGATTCCCCTATCGTCGTCAGTAATCGGCAGATGCCTGCGAAGCTTTATGCATTGCATTTGGCCGAATATGACGCTATTCTAGGCATGGACTGGCTGGAATTGTATGGTGTCGTGGTTGACTGCAGATACAAGCGAGTCTATTTTATACCACGCGGGAAGCCAGCCTTCTACTTCCAAGGTATCCATTTCTGTTCTTTTCGTTTGTTTATTCCTGCCGTAGGTGTAACTTTCTTTCAGTTTCCTCCTTGTCCTTCCGTTTAATTTCGAGGATGAAATTCTTTTAAGGAGGGAGGGATTGTAGCGCTCGTGCCTTAGCATATTCTTAGTGGTTCGTATCTAGATTTTATTCTGTGAATTTTGGCTATTTTGCGGATTTTTAGGCCATTTTCTGGTAATTATTTGGATTAGTTGTGGATTTATTGGAATATATATATATGTACGAACCACGTTCTCTCTCCCTCACTCGTTCTCTCTCTCCCTCACGCGATCTCTTTCTCCCACTCTCTCGGTTTCGGTCCGGACGGCCGCGGATCGAGGTCCGGGAGGTGTCGTTGGAATCGGCTCGTCGTGAGGAACGCATAGGTGCTGACCTCGTTGCGGTTCGTGGGCCGTGGAGGCGGGACGGAGCGAGAGGAGCCGCGGCGACCGCTTGCTTGCATGTGGCCCAAACTCGGTTTTCGTCGCGATTAAGGTAGGGGGATGGAATCCTCGCCTCGCTAGGATCACATTGGCATAACATGCACGCCCATCCGACGTTGTTTTCTTCAATTTCCATGCAAAATTCCATGTTATTGTAATTTAGGCTAAATTCTTGAAAATCACTCCATGGGCATTGTTTTTATGTTTTAATGCATGCTTTAGTTGTAGAATGTTGTGGTTTGGTAGGTTTTATAGTTTTTTCTGCGTTTCCCCGTCGATCCGGCTCGACCGGGAGGGGGCTCGGTTTTAAGCGGTTCGGTTTTAGCTCCCAGTCGGTGTGACGGTCCTACCAGGAACCGTCACACGCGTAACGGCCCTCATGGAACGCGTTACAGCACTGTAACGGCCCTGCGAGGGGGCGTCACAGTGTGTGTAACGGTCAGGCCCCGACCGTTACACTCCTGTTGGTTTCCGTTGACCCGGTCAGGCGGTTGGCCTGACGGCCTATCGGGCGGCCGCCAGGGCGCCGTAACGCGCCTGCGCGAGCGCGTTACGTCCCGTTAGACCGTGGGTGTTTTCCGTCACGGGTGGCTGTAACGGCCGTGCGGGGGCGCGTTACAGTTCATGTAACGCACTACCCCTCGACCGTCACACCACTGTGACGCGGCGGCTATAGACCGTTACATTCCCTGGGGTTTTCAATAGCCGTCTGCTTATTCGATTCTAATAGAGTTGCTTCCACTTTCTTGTGATGGAACCACTAGTCGTAGCCCAGCGACTGAGCTGTCGTCCCACCCGGGAGAGGTGGAGGGGTGTTCCCATTACACGGTTTGTAAGCTAGTTACCGTGGGCCCCTGCGGTTACCGTTGCGTCCAACGGGGGGGGGGGGGGGGAACTAGCTAGAGGCCTGGCTCTAGGCAAGAGTCAGTGTGTGCACACGTGGTCGGAGACTTGGACTGGCATTGACGAGTGTCGCTCTGACTAGTACTTGGTTTGGTCCTGTTACGCCTCTCGCTTGTCATGAGCCAGACTTGCGAGTTGCCGAGACGCAGTGTAAGTCGTCAGGGGACGCGTCTGGTCTTGTTCTTCTAGTGGGTCATTCCGTCTCTCACTTCACTTGGTTAGTGTTGGTTTATTCTATTTGTAGATTTATTTCCTGTCGTTAGTATTTATTTAATTGTGCATATGCTTGTTTATTATTTAAATGCATGCTCTAATTACTCTTATATTTGCCTGCTTATCTGCTTAGTTTGAGGTAGGGATCTGCGTGACCCCTACTGAGTCTGGCTGTGACTCACCCTTCCTTCTTTCAGGTGAGCCACCCCAGTCGTCCGCCGGTTCTGCTCGTGGTTGTGCCGAGCGTCGTTAGTGTGCCAGCAGTTGTTGGTTTGTCTTTTGTTCTGTCGTGCCGGGGTATGCCCCGTGTAGTTGTACAGTGGACCTCCTTTTCCCTGTAAATCTGGACTATTGTATATATTCTACCACTCTGATATTTTAAATTGCTTCCGCACTTAATTATTAATTGTTGTCCTAATTAATATTGCGCGCCTGCGGTCTCAATTCGTTATGCAACTCCTCAACAAACTCCTTTAACCCTTCAGGGGCCTCATCAGCCTCTTGGATGGCTTCACCAGTTCTTGGTATCGGTGTATCGATTTTATCGGTATATCGGTATCCGGAGCTCTGGGTCGTCACATTTTGTGCCACCTCGACCACTGATTTGACCATACGAAGCTGCCCAATCTCCTTCAGCATCAGATCTACACAGTGTGCTACACATGGGGTCTAGAAAATATGTCGTCTGCTCCTCATTAGCTCCTCCCCAGCCTTCTTATAGTTCGACCCATTGTCAGTCACCACTTGTACAATGTACTCCTCCCCAATCTCAGTCACCACTTGTTCTATCAATGACAAAATATATTGGTGATTGTGAATTTGACCAAACGCATCCACTGATTTGTGAAAGAAAACCTGTCTGTCACAATAAACAAGGAAGTTGATCAGGCTAGATTTTGTGGTACCTGACCATCCATCACACATCAGTGTGACTCCGTACTTTATCCATTTCTGTTTGAATGAGTCAATGTAACTCTTGATCTCAGCAACTTGTTCATCAAGATATACGCCGGTCAATTCTCTTGCTGTAGGTGACTGCACGTGTAGCCCAAGGACCTGTGCTTCCTGAAACATTGGCTTGTAGTAAGGGCTACTGGCTGCATTGAAAGGTAGACCCGCGTGGTGCCACCATTTTGTAATGGCCTGACCAAGTTTCCATTTAGGCCCCTTATGGCCATATGCATCGTCCATCCTCGTTTGCTTGCCATACTCTCGGGATAGTGCACCGGACTCCAGATTTTCAATGTTGATCGATTGTGTCCTTTTTCTTTGTGTACCCGAGTCACCAGTCAAGAAACTCCTTATGCCCCATGGTTGTCGAGTCGTAGATGAACCACCACTCCCTGATGCTCCGGTCCTCGCTGTCTCGCGACTTCGGACTCTCGTCTCCTCGGGATGTCTTGACTCTTCCCTGCTCTGACGTACTGCCTCACGAAACTCGGCTTCGTATGGATCATTCACCATGACATACACATTAGCCTGCTCAGTACATATTTGTTGGTCTTCGTCACTGGGTGTCCATGCACATTCCTCCTCGTCGCTGCCGCTTGCTCTTCCGCTCACTGCCGCTTGATCTTTTTTCTTCCTTTTTTACTTTTCTTGCATCTCAGCTCTCTTCTCCCGCAGGTGCCTGGCCATTGTAAGTTTCACATCTCTATGCACATGGGTACACCCAGTAACCTCAGAGTATCCTGCACCGGCTCCTCCTGCCAAATGCTTCTTCAACCGAGACACCCCTCCTCCCCGGTGTTCTATTTTACAATAGTTGCAACGCCAACACCTATGGTTGCCATCCAACATAACTCAATGTGACCATCCAATATCATTTGGTCGTTCCCTTGGAGCCATATAGTGCTGAACTCTATCTCCTAAATTTAAGAAATACAAATTATAATAATCACTAAATTTGTTAATGCACTAATATGAAATAAAAATATCTTCATTTTATAGTAAATTAATTTTTACGTAGAGCTATCGAATATAATTTACAAACAAACCATGTATTAATTCCTTAAATTTTTTTTTTATTATTCTATGTTTACAACTAACAAATTTAGGTAATAAATGTGAATTCAATATACAATGTTTTATACAAATAACATTTAATGAAAACAATATCATTATTTCTACCGCATGCAAAATTAAATCTAAAATTTTATTTTACGACATGTTAAACTAAAAATATTATTTATTACATAGTAATTATAATTTACATCTATAATTTTAATTAAAATAATAAATTTAATCCTAAAACATGCAAAAATGAATACATTATTTAATACATCTATAATAATTCTTATATTTTTTTAACAAATTTACTTTTATATAAAATCATCTAATACAATCTACAATATAACAATTTTATCTATAAATTTAAAATCATTTGCAACATATTTATAGCTAAATTTAAATTTAAAACTTCTAACAAAATAATTTTTTTAAAAAATAACAAAATCTAATCTTAAAATTTTACAATTAACAAAATTAAATTAACTTAAATTAAAATTTTTAAATTTTTTTAATCTCTCCATCCTCACCTCCCCGGCCCCCACCGCCCTCCAGCCTCAGCCCCAGCCCCCCGCCTGATGCAGGACGGACACGCGACCTGGGACTCTAGCTCGCGATCGTCCCTAAGCGAGGGAAGACGTGGGACCGGGCGCGGTTTAGAAATCGACCGTGAGTCTCGGGTATCGGCCTTTCCGCGTTAACTCGGATCGAGTCACGGGACGGTACACTCACTCACTCTCGCAGCGGTGATAACAATATATCAAGGTAGGAACCTACACTCGCAGCTACATTCAAATATATACGAATTGAGCAAAATGCGATAAGAGAGAGGGGGCGAGTTTACCTCCACACTCCGGGCGTGGGGAAGATGATCCCGGCCAAGACAGTAACTCCCTGTTAAACAATTATTACAATAATTACAGAAATGGTTTCTACTGGCCCACTCCACGCAGGGAGGTAATGGGCTACAAATGGGGCCCGGGAGGACCGAACTTGGGTTGATGGGCAGCTTTTTGATGTAGCTTCAGCGACACGCGTATTCACGAACGTGGGGCCCACGTGTTCATCGGCGGGTCCGAGTGGGCCCGGAGTGGTATCGCTGTGATGTTGGCTCCTGGAGAGGCGCTCCCTGGGACGGCGACATGCTGGTTCGCCTCGTGGGAGGCGAGTCGGCTCCGGTCTCACTTGTTGACCGTGCTGCCCACGGATCTGAAGTTGCTGTTTTACAGCGCGCAATCCGGCGAGATCTTCTACTGTGATCAATCCCGACGTCGGATCGACGCACAAGAGGTATCGTCAGAAAGTTATTTCAAAATGCTTCGATCTATGGCTAGAGAAATAATTTTGAATTTCTTCTATCTGGCCTTAATCGATTTTACAAGTTGCTGTTGAATAGGACTCGGAATCTCAGGACCGAACTAAGTTTTCCTAAGAGTTGACATTTACCGTGCCTCAAACCTCAGATCTGGAACTTGGTCTCTTCACAAAAGTTGTATAGGTGGAAACAAGGAAGATGGGGATAATTTTTAATTGATGTTTGGTGGAGGTTTCGATTTTTTGGGGATTTTATACTGACTGGGGATCGGATCTGGACTGCACAAGACATAACAGATTTGGGAAAAGACATCAATTTTAAAAATACAAAACAGACTTTAAAAATTACAAGAAAATTCGTGGATGATGGAAGTGGTATATAGAACTCTCAATAAATTTGGGGATTCACACAAATAAGAAGAAATGGGTCGAAGAGGGGAAACTCAGGGTTACTGTGACAGGATCTGAACAGAAGACAGAACTAGAAGGTGGAAACACACGAAAATAAAAAAATAGCAAACGAAAGGTAAATGACGGGATTTTTTTTGTGGAGGCTGGGGTGGACGTGGATGACTCACCCTCCAAGTTTGGACCCGATCTGAGCTCCTGATGGAGAGTTAAAATTCAAGCTTTGAGGATCTATTCTGATGTAGACAGAACTCCGATGTTGATGATGGCGGCGCGATGGCGGTGCGATGGCGGGGGCGGCGGCCGGAAGTCGCATCCAGCAGAGGTTGGAGATCTTGGAGTCACACCAAGATGAGGGCTTCACACCCTAGAATGGCAGAAATCTATTTGCAAGAGGGGAGGAGAGACACAAGGGGTGCCCTTGGGCTTGCTCTTGGCAAAAATGTTTAATTCCTCATTAATTTATCTAATGACACTATACATAGGCTTATATAGAGAATGGAAAGGGGTGGGGGGATGAGAATTTCATGGGAGAGAGGGGATTTTCTTCCCCATGTGGTCAAATGACCAAATTAAATAAAAAATACAACATGGGATAAACTATATTATAAGGGGGAAGCATCTTGGACTTTAAGGGTTGGAATATTAGACTTTTTAATCCAATTGTCCCCTTGAATGGTCAAGCCATCTAGAAGCTCACCTTGGACCTTTGACTGACCCCACATGGGCCCTAACGCTTAGGTGGACCAATAGGAAAGGAGATGGGGGCCCCTTGCTGGTCCTACTGGATTTTTGCACAAAAACCTAAAGATCCTTAGGGAATGATGCATTGACTTATAAAGCCTTACAATTGCATACATGTTTTCCTAAGGATATAAATGCAAATAAAAGGACACAAGTACAAAATAAAAATTAGTGCTCGGCGTCGATTCCCATCAACTCTCCCCGGATGGGAAGAACTCGACCCCGTCGAGTAAGGGGTACGGCTGCTCGAGTAGCTCCGGCGGATCCGTCACCGAACCTGGAAGCGCGGAGTACGCTCCACTCCAAGTAATCGACACCTACTCATCCCGTATAGATTCGATATGCGCACGCTGCCATGGGAATGGGGCTAGAGGTGGACACTCCGGGGTGGGGTCACTCTCAAATGAGGGAGACAGCTCAAAGACTCACTAGGAATCACCGCGGGTCCCTTATGTGACTAGATCCGATATGTAGAGTAGAACCGATCCCAATAGTCCGACAAGTCTCATACTCGAAAGGGACTAACAACGCGAGCGTACAAAACCGACTCGACTCGATGTATGCACAGACACACGACAGACAAACGAAACAAAGACTCAAAAAGACCCTAAACAAACCTAATGTTAGTCCGACCCGTACGTGTGTGACGGCGGACCAGGACACCCGAATGTGTGCGATGCATGCATCTGACATAATCGGAGATTGACGTCATGGGGAATTCCTAGACCTCCTAAAATGGACCATGCATGCATAGTGGACTTAGATGTGGGAGGACCAGGGGTACCAAATGCATCTTCTTTCTTTCCCCTAGATGATGGTGTATCGCGCAAGTGAACGGGCTTGGTGGGTGCAGACGACCCAGCCCGTAGGGAAGGGGTGTGGTAGTGGACTCCCTCGAAGAATTGAAGTATATATGGTGGGTCAAGGGACCCACTAGGGAATGGGTCAAAGGGATCAAAGAAGGTATGACCCCTTGTGGTGGGCTCCCACAAGTCACGGTCTCATGTGTCGAAGTCTTGAAGGTGTGGATGGTCACCTTCATGCATTGTGGCGGGTGGGACGGCGATCGTAGGTAGGAAGTATGATTCCTCCCTCGGACAAAAGGGTATGAAGTCGGGCTCGACCGGCATGGGGAGGAATAGAAGAATCTCCGTGGTGACACAACCCACGGTGCACACGGAGGTAATGGACCATAAGGCCGGATGGGTGAAGCTAAGACTAGTGGGTTGGTCGAAACCTCGGGCATATGAGTGCGTCAACTTCCATTGCGAATCTAATCCCACAATAAGGTCATCCAAGGTGTCAACATGGTGACTAGACTGGAATGTGATATGGAATGAGTTGACCGGCACTAATGGTAGGGTGGGGTCCATTGATGAATAAGGAGGTGGGACCAAGCCATTCTTGAGCCAACTAAGAAGCGGCTCGGCTATGAAAAGCGTACCCGTTAGAAACACGGGTGGCTCGGAATGAAGTGGCTCCAAATAAGATGATTCTGAATAAAGTTCGGAAGTAGAAAGTGGCAATGGAGCACTCACGGGTGGTGAAGGAGCATGTGTCCTTTCTATCCTTTCCAACCAATCCGAAAGCATTTTCTTGATTTCATCTAAGGTGCGGGTTGGAGTAGGGGCCTCGGGGTGGACTCGCTCCTCATCTCTCGGCCCGGATGCGGACCTAGACTCGACTATAAGTGGGGCTTCCACTTGGTTGGAGGCGATTGGGTGGGATTGGACAGAGGTGCCAATGGGTGGTTGGTTGGAAGTGTGGCCCACTTGATTGCGGGTGAGTTGGTGGGGTTGGCTAGTGGTATGACTCCCGTGGTTGGAGGTAGGTGGATGGGGAAGGTAGGCCCTCCTAAGCGCTCTCTTCATATCCCACCATGACTCGATGGGCCGTGATGTCCCTCCATGTTTCGGCGGCTTCATAAAAGAGTCACCTTTTGGCAAAGTCGACTTGCACGGGACCGGACATAAGGTAACACTCAAAGTAGTCGTCCATAACAGCTTCCCACTCTAGGTAGTCACTCGGGTTTTCGGAACCATAGAAGTCTCGGGCTACGGGCCTTTTGGGGTAGTCCGGGTGGTCCTTCCATTTTAGATAGTATCGCCACCATGCAGAAGATGCGGCCCCTTGGTCATCCATGGGACACGGGGACACTAGTGGATGGACATGTCGACACTTGGACAAGACACTAGACCGACGATGCAAGGTTGGAATGCATGCACACTAAGGACCCTAAACTTAAACCAAGACTCGGTGCGTGGCGGAGTTAATCGATCCGAAGATCACTCGCGCAAGTGTGCGGCCTTCCCGAAGGCGTAGCCTAACGTTAGGACAACACCTTTTTATATACCGGGTTATTGGGATGAAATGCAACCTAGACCGACTTAGACGATGACTAGACGTAAATGACACTTTTTTTTATTTTTTTAGACACCTTAGACTCAACTGGCGCTCTGATACCAAATTGATGCGGGACGGACACGCTACCTGGGACTCTAGCTCGCGATCGTCCCTAAGCGAAGGAAGACGTGGGACCGGGCGCGGTTGAGAAACCGGCCGTGAGTCTCGGGTATCAGCCTTTCCGCGTTAACTTGGATCGAGTCACGGGACGGTACACTCACTCACTCTCACAGCGGTGATAACAATATATCAAGCTAGAAACCTACACTCACAGCGGCATTCAAATATATACGAATTGAGCAAAATGTGATAAGAGAGAGGGGGCGAGTTTACCTCCACGCTCCGGGCGTGGGGAAGACGATCCCGGCCAAGACAGTAACTCCCGGTTAAATAATTATTACAATAATTACAGAAATAGTTTCTACTGCCCACTCCACGCAGGGAGGTAACGGGCTACAAATGGGGTCCGGGAGAACCGAACTTGGGTTGACGGGTAGCGTTTTGATGTAGCTTCAGCGGCACGCGTATTCACGAACGTGGGGCACACGTGTTCATCGGCGTGTCCGAGTGGGCCCGGAGTGGTACCGCTGTGACATTGGATCCTGGAGAGGCGCTCCCAGGGACGGCGGCGTGCTGGTTCACCTCATGGGAGGTGAGTCGGCTCCGGTCTCACTTGTTGACTGTGCTGCCCACGGATCTGAAGTTGCTGTTTTACAGCGCACAACCCGGCGAGATCTTCTACTGCGATCACTCCCAACGTCGGATCGACGCACAAGAGGTATCGTCAGAAAGATATTTCAAAATGCTTCGATCTATGGCCAGAGAAATAATTTTGAAATTCACGGATCTTGCCTTAATCGATTTTACAAGTTGCTATTGAATAGGACCCAAAATCTCAGGACAGAACTAAGTTTTCCTGAGAGTTGGCATTGACCATGCCTCAAACCTCAGATCTGGAACTTAGTCTTTTCATAAAAGTTGTAGAGGTGGAAACAAGGAAGACGGGGATAATTTTTAATTGACTTTTGGTGGAGGTTTCGATTTTTTGGGGATTTGATACTGACTGGGGGTCAGATCTGGACTGAACATGACAGAACAGATTTGGGAAAAGACAGTAATTTTTAAAAATACAAAACGGACTTTTGAAATTACAAGAAAATTCGTGGATGATGGGGGTGGTAGATATAACTCCCAATAAATTTGGGGATTCAAACAAATAAGAAGAAATGGGTCGAAGAGGGGAAACTCAGGGTTGCTGTGACAAGGATATGAACAGAAGACAGAACTGGAAGGTGGAAATACACGAAAATGGAAAAATAGCAAACGAAAGGTAAATGACGGGATTTTTTTTTGTGGAGGGTGGGGTGGACGTGGATGACTCACCCTCCAAGTTTGGACTTGATCTGAGCTTTTGATGGAGATCTAAAATTCGAGCTTTGAGGATCTATCCTGATGTAGATAGAACTCCGATGTTGATGATGGCGGTGCGATGGCGGTGCGATGGCGGTGCGATGGCGGCGGCGGCGGCCGAAAGTCGCATCCAGTAGAGGTTGGAGATCTTGGAGTCACACCAAGATGAGGGCTTCATACCCTAGAATGGCAGAAATCCATCTGCAAGAGGGGAGAAGAGACACAAGGGGTGCCCTTAGGCTTGCTCTTGGTAAAAATGTTTAATTCATCGTTAATTTCTCTAATGACACTATACATAGGATTATATAGAGAATGGAAATGGGGGATGGGAATTTCGTGGGAGAGAGGGGATTTTCTTCCCCATGTGGTCAAATGACCAAATTAAATAAAAAATACAACATGGGATAAACTATATTATAAGGGAGAAGCATCTTAGACTTTAAGGGTTGGAATATTGGACTTTTTAATCCAATTGTCCCCTTGAATGGTCAAGCCATCTAGAAGCCCACCTTGGACCTTTGACTGGCCCCACATGGGCCCTAAGGCTTAGGTGGACCAATAGGAAAGGAGACGGGGGCCCCTTGCTGGTCCTACTAGATTTTTGCACAAAAACCCAAAGATCCTTAGGGAATGACGGATTGGCTTATAAAGCCTTACAATTACATACATATTTTCCCAAGGATATAAATATAAATAAAAGAACACAAGTATAAAATAAAAATTAGTGCTCGACGTCGATTCCCATCACCGCCGTCCCCCACCGCTGCAACGGTGGCCATCTCCCCCCTCCCCCACCCCTACCGGCTGCAGTGGTGGGAGATGCCCACCCCCACCGGTGGCGGTGGCAGACGCCCCCCTTCCCCCACCCCCGGTGGAAGATGCCCCCCCTCCCTCCCCCACCTCCCCCACCCCCACCGGCGGTGGTGGTGGCAGACGCCCCCCGTTCCCTCCCCCCCGGTGGCAGACGCCCCCCCACCCTCCCCTACCGGCGGCGGTGGTGGCAGACGCCCCCCCTCCCCCCCCGGTGGCAGACGCCCCCCCACCTCCCCCACCCCTACCGGCGGTGGTGGCAGACGCCCCCCTCCCTCCCCCACCTTCCCCACCCCCACCCTGTGGCACGTGGCAGACGCCCCCCCTTCCTCCCCCACCTCCCCCACCGGCGGCCGTGGTGGCAGACGCCCCCCACCTTTCCCACCCTCCCCCACCGGCGGTGGTGGCAGACGCCCCCCCACCCTCCCCCACCTCCCCCACCCCCGGTGGCAGACGCCCCCCCCTCCCCCACCCCCACCCCCACCGGCGGCGGGATCCGACTGGCAGACGCCCCCCTCCCCCACCTCCCTCACCACCCCACAGGCGGTGGACGCCCCCCACCCCCACCCCTACCTCCGGCCAGATCTGGCGGTGGACGCCCCCCCTCCCCCCCCCTCCCTTACCCCCCCACCGGCGGTGGACGCCCCCCTCCCCCATCTCCGGCCAGATCCAGCCCCCTCTCCCTATCCAATTAATCAAAAAAAATTTTTTTAGAGCACCTACCTCTGATCACCGGTCGTCGCCGCCATCTGCCGCCGTCCACCGTCGCTCTGCAACACTGTGCACCGCCCAGACCCGCCGGCCACCATCTTCAGCCCGTTGCAGAAACGCCCACACCCCGGCCCGTTAAATGATCGAACCGGCACGTTCGCACCGACCCACACGTACCAGACCGGGCCCGCCTCGACCCGGTCCGATACGGGACGCACGGGACCATGCGGTCCAGTGCGTCCCGGCCACGACCCCCAGCCTGTGCGACTCGGCGCCCGCCTAGGTCGGGTCGGGTCGTGTCGGTCGGTGCGGGTCAGGGCGGGACGACAAACCATGGATGAAGCCCGAGGGGATAGGCCATACGAAGAGCAATGAAAAGATCAACCCATAAAAATAAGAGAAAATAACTTACGAAATTATGCAACAAGTACATGAGCTCCTAAATTAAGGGGGGATTAAACTATAATTTTACGGTAACGAACGATCTCAAGTAATTTTACCACGGAGTAAAGATCAAGGATGAAGATCGGGATAGTGGGGACGTCAATCTTCTTCTTCGTCACCTTCATTTTGATCATCCTCTTCCGGTGAATAATTTTCAACCCAAGTCTCGTGTGGTGCAAGAAGAACCTCAAAATAATCTTAGTGTTGGATGACTTAGGGACAAAAGGGACTATATTGATATTGAAAGCACCGACGGGAGAGTGATTGTTGGTTGGACCTCTTGACATTTGGTTCAAAAAATTGTGCAAAAAGATATCAGAAGTCAAATCAACTATCGAGTTAGCATGAGGAGGACGTTCGGACTCTGGTGAACGAGCCCGGAGGACATACATGCAAATTCGAACCCCACCTTTGTCACTGGGACGAGAGATGAACTTCTAACGACCCGAAGAAACTGTTGAAGAGCTAATTGTAAGCGATGAGTTCGATGGCTGGGTCACACAGTGCGCCACTAGGCCACCAGTAGAGGTGTGTCAAGGACCAGATCACTTGGGCCTTAATTTGAAACGCGCAGCAGGTTGATCTGTTAAATGGGTCGGGCCCAAACGAAGGACATCATTAGCCATATATTAATTTGAACGGGTGTGGGTGGGTACACTGGAAAAGCTATCGCAGATGTCGATGGTGCAGCCTCAGGATCCTTGCAAGGAAGGCTAGTAGTTAGCAAAGGCCGGACATACTCGAGGATTGAGAAAAAGAGTCACTATGTTGTAAAGGCGCATATTATGGAGGATTTATGGACGCGGGCTCCCACAATCAGTTTTACCGACACAATTTTACCCGTTGCTAAAACATTTTATTTGTAGCTGAAGTGTCGCATCCACCCAAGATTTTCCCGAGAAAAATGACTTCTTATCTTTCACATGTAATTAATGTTTACTTTAGAACATCCCATCGACCAAATAGTTGCATAAATGATCATCGAACTATCAAATACTTAGGGATGGAAGCCATTGGATAGTATTTTTTGGAGCTGAACCCTAGCTCCGCTTTGGTAGCGGTTTAACACTCGTTTAAGCCGAAATCTGTATACACTTATCCACTTTTCATTTGGCGGAGACGAAATCGAATCACTCCACTTAAGACAGGATAAACGGGTTTAAGGGGGCTTATTGTATCCCACCTCCCGAGCTGGGATACTTGATCCCGTCGCGGCCCTTTTACCCATTCGCCCCTCCTTTACGTCCCACCCACCCACCTGCACCCGTCGCATCCGCTGCAGGCGGCAGCCTTCGTCGTCCTCGAGGTCGCCTTCGTCTTCCTCAAGCTGTGCATCTTCTTGTCGCAAAACCCTCCGTCCGTTATCTGCGACGACAGGTCTGTCCCTCATTCTTCTTCCTCCTCTTGCAAAACCGTCCATCCTTCGTTCATGGCCGGCTTCTTCGTCTATCTCGCGAAACCCTCTTACAAAATCCTCTTGCAAAACCCTCGTTCAACCGAGTGTTCGCCTCTCTGCAGGGTTCGAGGAAGACGATGACGGCCCCGGTCAGTACCTTCAACAATGGTCAAACCCTCGTTCACGACCCTCCTTTCTGTCAGAAACGTACGGCATCTGCAATGGTTCGCCTCCTCACCATCTCCTCTCTGTCAGGCGCTGCGTTCCATGGAAGAAGGTGCGGCGGGTGCAGGTGATTTTGCAGTGTTCCATCCCTTCCAGCGCACAGGCTTCACAGCTTTCTTGTGAATGTAAAGTAGCACGAAGCCCTCTTTAAATCTGACCCTTCGTCTTCCATTGTCCACACCGTGGAGGGAGCTCACGCAGACGATCCGGTGGGGGGCATTCTGTTCCTTCTCTATATACCCGGTGGTGGCCAGGTAGGTGTATCGGCAAACCCTGTCTCTGTGAAGGTAGCACGACGAATAGAAGTGCGTTTCTTCGAATTTCCATAGATATGTGATTTTACAATTACGGAAATGATGATGTTCATCGATTGATATGCTTCTATGCATGGAAATCATTTTCAGAATGGCTTAATACATCTCCAAAATATTTTTTTCCGTTCATGTCTTAATACATCTCCATGATGATCTATCTGCTGTTCACATTTTCCTACGTTACGGATTGTCATGGACTTCCAAGTGCAGAGCTTCATCTCTTGGCACCAAGACTATCGTGGGATGCCCTCACACTTGTTTGGCCATTTCATTGTCCTTACTCTAGTTGAGGTTGTCTTTTTAATTTCCCCTTGCCAGTGGCTGTAATCTGATTTCCCTGTCTTCATCGAATCAAAAGTTACCATGCACAGGTATTCAACAACGCCTACTAACTAACATGCTGTTGCCATTGTATGGAATATTTAATATGTTTACTTTCTATACAGACTGTCTATTCATTTACTCTGAAAAATTTGCAATATATCAATGGATGTGTAGGTTTCTTCGTTCATTAGTTTTTATGGTATGCAGGTGGGTTAACTTTCAAAATTTTCCATTGTATGTTATCTTCCATTTTCTAGTATGCATATCAATTGCATTTTCTTTGCAATATATGGACATCTCCTATTTCGTGAGACTGCCTATTTTTGTCATTTAACTGTGTTAATTGTTGTAACTGGGTTTTTTCTGGGTTCAGACAATCCTGTGTTCATCATACAGTTGCCCTCTGAATGTTCGACCTTATAAATCATGCACTTTTGTGACTTCGACAGAGCACTGTTATGCGTACTTGTAATTGCAAAATAGTTAATTGTACTACAGTCGGATGATATCTTAATACTAAGGATATTATTAATGACAGAGGCAATGGCTGTAATTGGATTTTCTGGGGTTCAGATATTCCTATTTGCATGGAGATTATGTTAATTTGGTCATTAATCCTGCAGTGTATTTGTGCATTTGCTTATAAATATATCATTGTATAAGTAGTTTATTTGTTTCGTTGATTTTCAGGTATGCATGATTGATCTGATCATTTACATATGCAGTTTCATATGCATTTGTTACCTGAGTTCCACCAATGAGTCATTCCCCATTAAAGTGACGGTAGATATGTGCAAAGGGTAGACCATTACAATGGATGTCTTTAATTACTTAGAACCGCTAATATCCAGAAACATGGTATAAAATAACTACAGACATTAACTTGCTTCCTCTAAATTCTGGGTGGTATGCCCAAGACCTTAAAACATGGGCTACTAGTAGGGGTTGGTTGGTAGTCGGAATCCCTGATCACTTTGGTATTGCAGGACATCTTTGCTACTGCAGACATCTTATGAACATGTATTCCTCCGGTAAATACCATCGCCATTGATTTTACTGTACATCATGTACTCAAACCAGCCCCGGATGCCATAATGAATCTTGAATTCTTGTTGATAGGTCACTTGTGGACATATGAAATGGATAAGATCTTACTACAGTTAATTAGGGAGGAGTTGGTTAGGGGTGATTTTAGCCTACCGGACGCATGGGGTTTTGTGCAACAATCATTCAACATGAGGTCGGGCCTTAAATTTCCGGTTTCCCACTTGCAACATAGGCTTGGTTTCTATAAGTGTTTCTACACCATAGCCAAACCGCTTGTATGCGACTGGGGTTTCAAGTGGAATGAGGACTCAAAGCAGATAGTTAGCAATGGCATATCATGGGATGCATATAACGAGGTCTGTTACATGACCAGCACAACCTTGCATATGATATGACAATGACACCATGGAATATATGCTAATACATTGCAATACTTTTCTGCAGTTTAATCCACTCGTCATGTGGTTTAAGGGAAAGACGTTGCCATTATATAAGGACATTATACAAGGGTTTGGTACGTGGGCAGATAACCTGGGACTACAATAAATAACATCTTTGAATCTTCATTAAACTATCTATGGATCCATTTCCATAGTACGGATATATCCTAGGCCAATGATGTATTTCCATAGGATTTCATGTACTTGTATGTTACTATTTCTTCCATTATTTAATTGTGAAAAGTATGCTTATTATGTCAGAGACGCATATGGCGGACCCAAAAGGCAAGGCACGGGTCACCAATTGGACTACCAAGGAAGACAAGTTGTTATTAAAGCTCCTAATTGATGAGTACCACAAGAACAATTGCAACCAAGGAACTTTCAAGCATTACGTTTGGAGAGATATTTTAGAACCATTCAATCGTGAGACACGTAAGAATGCAGATGTAAACAATTTGACTAATAGATGGAAGAATTTGAAAAGGATCTACCACACGATTGAATAATTGCTCTCCCGTACGGGGTGGGGTTGGGATGACACTAAGAAGATGCACGTGTCGCCAGATGAGGGAGCGTGGGCAGATGCCATTACGATATGTAGTATAGTCATTACTATTAGCATATTATATTGTAAAGAGATATAACATTTTATTGATTATGTTCCGCAGTCCAACATTGAGTATAAGAAGATATTGGGAAAGTCGTTTGAGTATAAGGAGGAGATGGATCTTTTGTGCGGCAACACCATGGCAAGAGGAGCTTTGGGATTTGGTACAAGTATGGAAAATGACATATCTCAACGGAGGTCGTGGGGTGATCCTCTGACACCCCCTGAGCAGGGGAATACACTACCGAAGGGTTCAAACCATCAACGGTTTACTGGTCTTGCCCTTGATTGCAATGCACCCCCGGTGGATTTGGGAGATGATTTCAACCCCTTTGACATATTATCTGGCGGAGGAAAAACACCTATGCCAATGAACTATATGCTATCTAATACAGTGTCAGGGGTGGATGCAGTCGTATAGGGGATTACACTCCTCCTTCCGAAAAACGGCCAAGTGAAGATGAGGCAACCTCTCCTGATAAGAGACTGACCTCTGGCACACCTACATAAACAGGTCCAGTCGGAAGCGCAATAAGAACTTGGAGAAAGGGATCGAAGTGTTGAAAGATTTCTGTGCTTTAAACAATGACAGAGTAGAGTTCCATAAATTACTGGCATTCCCACTGGTACTTCCAACCCAGATCAAGGAGTGACAATCAAAGAGTGCATACGCAAGTTGAAGAGTCTACCGGGCTATACGACCGATGTTTTATACACGGCAGCAACCCGCTTCCAAGACCCCAACTTTCGATCTGTGTTCATGGCTTTGGACGACGAAGACAAGTTAGGATGGATCGTGCATGGTTAGCCGGCCGTTTTATTGTAGGTTCATTATGACCATTCTGTCCATGGTCTTTATCGTGTGTTGATGTTATGTATGTTACTTTTGTATGATCCCTTGCACGATATTATCATGTATCATCGTGCATGTGGTTAGGCCTTTCGTAGTATGTACCTTTCATGCAGTTAATTGGTAATACCATGTTACTATTTCATTTTCATGCTACATTTACCAGTAGTCATCAGTCCATTGCAGGGTGGTTTGTAAATTGAATATGGGGAAGTATGCATGCTACGTGGTGTGGGTTGGCCGTTGTCCAGGTGTGTACTACACTTGGGAGGAATGTTATGCACAGGTAAATGGATATGCAGGTGCAAGATTCAAGGGGTTTGCATCTGTTGAAGATGCCCATGCTGTATTTGGAGGTATTACTCCCTCAAATCCAAGGGATTTGATTTATCGAAGAGGATCCATGGTGGGAGGGAGTGAAGATGATATACGACCAGTCCAAGTGCGGAATAATTTTACCCCGATAGTATTGCAGAACTTAGCTATCCTTGTCGTACTTGGAATTGTTATGGTGTTCTTTTCCTTATCTTGGTAGGCATACTCATCCTTATTGTACGTGGATGACTTTCAAATGCAACTGTAACTCGATAGTATGTTATCTTTATGGACTTCTCATGTTCCTTGTATTCGAACACCTTCTTGTATCAGTCATGACGTGGTAGTAGATTTCGTTTATGAAACACTCAGGTTCCTTGTTAATGAAGACCTTGCTATATCAATATATATGGTCACGTGTTTGCTCCTATCGAATAACTTCTTTTGTTTCATGCATGTGTAGGTTGGGGATATGGATGCAAATACACTTAGGAGAGATATTGTAGAGGATGAGATTGGAGTGTTACGATTTATGGCCAATCTCATATGGGATGAAATCAATGGTGATGATGCAGAAGATGAAGGTGTGCGTGTGCCAAGGCCCATGCATACGTCTCGATACACAGGCCACGTGTGGGTCCTTAACATTTTGAATGGCCATGAAAGACGTTGTTACAATTTATTCAGACTCAATCCGCCTACATTCATACGTCTGCGAGATGCTCTTCTAGAGAGGGCTTTGATAAAAGATAGCAGATGGGTGACTGCAAATGAGCAATTGGCAATGTTCTTGTATGCCATGGGTCACGGTGTCGCCACAGGTGCTATGTGTGAGCACTTCCAGCACTCCTCACAAACAATAAGTTTTCATGTGAACCAAGTGATTAATGCCATAGTGGAACTTAGGCATGCCTACATCCAACTGCCTGTTCCAACTACTGACGTGCACCCGTTCATTAAAAATAATAACAAATTTTTCCCCTACTTTAAGGTAACCAACACTTATGCCGACCTCATGTTTTAGTTGCTTACTCCAAATTCTAACATAAACTTAAATGTAGGATGCTCTTGGTGCTATTGACGGGACCCATATTCCTGCCAATGTTCTTCGATCCAAACACCCACGGTATCGAAACCGTAAGCAGCAAATTACTCAGAATGTCATGGCTGTAGTTTCGTTTGACCTTCAATTTCAATATTTGGCTGCCGGTTGGGAAGGATCAGCGGGTGATCAAAAGGTGTTAAAATGGGCCCTAGAACGAGGTGGCTTTAGGGTGCCTCCGGGTAAGTAAGTCATGGGAATGATATTCATGTTGCTGATGTCTATATGTACCCGAATGCTCTTACATGTTGCATGTATTATTGTAGGTAAATATTATCTTACTGACCTTGGTTATGCTAACACCGGTACCTTCCTTGCACCGTACCGAGGAGAGCGTTACCATATTTCACAATACCGAGGGCGTGGCAATGGAGGTTATCGAAACATGCGGGATAAGTTCAACCATCGGCATGCTCAGATGAGGAATGTCGTGGAGCGAGCTTTTGGGGTAGTGAAGATGCGATTTGCAACACTAAAAGAGGGGAACATGTATCCATTCCGCACTCAAATACTGATTGTCGTTGCATGTTGCGTCGTCCACAACTTCATTCGTCGGGAGCATGGCGAGGACTTCTTCTTTTCAAATGCCCCCCATGATGTTAACGATGCTGGTGATGTCAATGTTGATCCTAACGTGCCTGTCGCATCGCGTGACATCCATGAGGGGGAGGTGCTTAGAGACACGATTGCTACACAACTATGGCTCCGTAACTGAATAATTAGAAGCACGTTTACTTCCCTTATCCCAATTTGGTTTTTCTAGTGTGTATGTTTGTTATGTGCCAGACTGTGAAGGGTTAGGATAATTGTTGCTATGTGCATAATCCTTCTTTCAATATGTGCTGTAATGTCCATTTGTTTCGTAATGCATAGTGGTGTGTTAATTCCGGACTTTACTTGTCGTTTGGCTTTTCTTTGCTGTATGTGCTATACTTGCAGGTGTTCTTCTAATACACCCCTATATAGGTCTCCATGTTTGTTGCCCCCGGTGTATTCCCTATTGTCGTTTGTGTGCATGGATGGGTGTCGTAGACGGCATAGTAATGCAACTCCACCACAGACATGCACCTCAAATACTTTGGGTCATTCATTCGGATGAGGTGGCATCGTGTGCTGACCTATTAGGTGGTGGGGCAATGATGAGTGGATCTTATGAATTTTATTAATGGTTGGCTGTCCACACATGACAACCCCATAATAGAAGATGATATTGCATACTGTTGGAATCCCGCCTGAGCCCACTTATACCCAAAGAATGTTTAGTAAATGGCATGTTTAAATGGTGGACGCTCCTACTCTAGTCTCCAGATATGACAACTGTTGCATGTTAACCGTGGAGGGGTTTGAATTCCATTGAATCTCAATCTCTATGTGAAGGTATGCCATTATCCAGTTAACATTATCATTAATAACATATTGTATGTATATATTTTTACTATTTAGTATGACAAATGCATGTTTTCAGGGCAAAGGGAATTTGAAGTGCATTAAATGTGGAAGTCTATATAAAGGTTAGTCACTATCTTCTTCGTTTATTACTAAGGCAATGGGAATATGAAGGGCATTAACATTGTCTTTATACCCTGTTCTGCATAGTGTTTAGGAACACATGATTGTCAACTGTTAATAAGGGTATTAACATTGTCCATAAAATTTGATCACTTGTTATTTTTTGATCAAAGTCTGCTAACTGGATGTCGACACCTCTTGTGAGGGTACCCAATGGATGCATTTCTGGTGGAGTAAGGTAAATCACTTTTAGCTATGATCTTCACTTTCTAACGTAGGAGGGATGCCAAGATTAAAATTGGAATAAGAGAAATCAAGGTATTCACTATTACAGATATATGTCTCTTTGAGTGATAGCATGTTTTAATTGGCTATATGTCAGTATGGCTATTTAATTGTAACATTTCCTATGAGATTAGGGATTATTATTAGCAAGTAAGACTGCTCGGTCATAATCTTGTTACTTTGCTATCTTCGTACGATTAACATGCAGGAGTGGTGGAAGTACATTGTGTGTATCTATGCATGAATTAGGGTCAGTGTGTAGTTTTAGTTGTGTACATTTTATTTTACTGGTATTTGTGGTCCTTAGGACTCATTTAAGTTTCTTTTAACCATTACAAAAGGTATTTTGTGAAGGGTTCTTTCCCATTACCCGCATTTGAAAGTGTCGCTACCAAATTATGTATGGTCTTCATCTTGGATGCCCAATGTATCATTTAGTTTATTTTAATAAGTAATGATGGCTTAAAATGCATAATATTCTATTCTAGTGACTGACAGATAAATATTTTTTTGCAGGCTGACGATGATATAATATACAGGTGGGTGATAGTATATTGTTCTTGTGACTGACAAATAGCCAATTTGCAGATAACCTAGAGTTCACAATGGCAAAGTTTGATTCCTAAGTTCCAACGGATTTCAAGCCGATCATAATGATCATAGAAGACGCAATGGAGAAGTTTTTTCTTGGGATTTTTTAGTCACGCCAGTGCAAAATTTGTTGACAATGAAAGGCCTCTGGTATTCTTTTGGTTGAATGTTGATTAAAAAAAATCTTGTATCAGATTGTATCAAGTGTTTAGAAATTTCACATGTACTCTTTCAATACATGTATGTTCTTAATTGGAGTCGGCTATGAGATGCCATGTATGATGTGCATTATCTGTAAACAACGTTATTAAATTGAATCTTATGACATTTTTCATATTTAGTACTTGGATGATATGAGCACATTTTTTATTTTGAATGAAGGTGGCAGGAAGATTCTATAGTTTGTGTGGGTTATCTCAAAACTAACCAATATCAAACCGGCTATATACAAAAGTCCCTATCTATATGTTCTATAGTTTTTATATGAAATCTCTATATATCAAACTGGGTATATAGATAGGGACACATAAGAAATCTCAAAAAATGCCCACGGTTCTTTTTGAAACATGTTGCAGAGAAGGGAAGATAATTTTACTCCCCAGTTTGTTTATTTGGCCGGACTGTGAGTCCAACTATATGGCGTTATCAAGGGAAGGGCAAATCTGGTAAACATATCACCAATGTATGTGGGTTAACTCAAAGCCAACCAAAGTGGAGGGAGCTAATGAATGGTTAGCACATCAGATTTGTCCACTTGTTATCAAACTAAAATGGGAAAAAAGTGAGTTATCTTACCCCACTTAAAATAATCCGACTTAAAGTTAAACCGCTACCAAAGCGGAGCAGTCCTTAGCTGGATCCCCGGTGTCCCCGCGTTGCTGACCTCGCGCCAGTAGAATCGTCGCTGACCTTTATGCCGGAGGAATCATTGCTGCCTCCTGCGGCAGATCGTTACGCGGGGGGCGACTCCCATCGGGGTCTCCCCCCTCCTCTTCGTTCTCATCTTTCTCCCCTCCGTTCTCCTCAGCTCCCACCTCCGTCTTCTTTGCCCGCTGATCTCACCCCCTCCCTATTTCACCCCTTGATCTCACCCCTCCTCCATGTTTCATATCTCTACTTCCTTTCACCTGCACCCTTCTTCTGTTCTTCACTGTCCACCTTCATCCCCAAGCTAGGTCATCTATGGCCAATCTCATTTTGCAGAATCTTTCCTTCTACACCCCCCATAACACCCTCCACCACCTCCATCCCTAACTCCGACCATTGCTGTGACCTCCTACGCTACCAATTTCAATATCCATCCCATCTAACACCATCCCCCATCGAGGTGCGCCTGGCTCCGTCTTAGCTCCGACTCCTCCCCCTACAAATCTTTCATTCTCCCTTTTTGCCTTAGTTGTGTGGGCACCTTCAATCGACAACCTATCCAAAAATCCCTCGAGTGGTGCCATCCCCCTTCGGCCTCCCCGACCTCCACCCAGCCAAGCTCCCCCCCCCCCAGCCCCTTCCACTTAGCTCTTCACCGAGTCCTGCCTGGTTGCCTATCATGGTTGTGTCGTACCTGGAGATCCCCTAGAGTTGGACGTGCTTCATCCACTAATGCAGTTAACTGTAGGAATGGGGATACCTCATGCTACTGTGCTTATTCCATTTCTCCATCAAGTGGTATGTCTTCTAAGATATTCCCCTATTTTTTATCGCTCCCAGATCACCAGTTGCAACCACGAGCACTTGGTTGAGGCCTGCCCTCTTACAGTGCGAACTAGTCTTCTTCTTTTATGTTAGCTGATTATAGGGTGTCACTTATGTTATGTTTGTATCTATGGGTCTTAGATCCGAGATGTCTATCTTGGTTTTGATTTGGCTAGGCTTGCAGTCTGCGATTGTCTACATTCTTATATTTGAATGAAAGTATTCCCTTTTCTGTCCCAAAAAAAATATCAAATACCAATTATACATTGTGCTCTCCTAGTCTAAAGTAGATACGGCACCATCGTCATGACTTTTCTAAATGGGGAAAAAAGATATTGGTAATTTCTTTAATGATGTTAAATTGACTCTTTATCACCCACGAAGTCGATTGTAGTAGCTCTTCCACGAGGCATGGGCACATCCCTTCTCTTCTTGTTCCCCCTGCTCGCAACAAAGAGTCAAAGAGTAGAGAGGCGGCGGAAGAAACAGGAGGAGAAGGCGGGTGTAGGAGTGGCAACGGCCTGCTGGTCGCTACGCTCTCCACTTCACATGCACGTAGTAGAGTAGGGCAGCTTGCTCTCTCCTTCTTCACATAGGAAGGCAAATAGAGTCGGTGGTGGACAGCAATGGTGCGGCAAGCAGCTAGAGGGTCATGAATCATCAAAATTTCCCAAGTTAGTGATGCTAGTAAAACCTATAGAGGGAAAGTTTCCTTTCTTCTATCAACTTTGCACTGTGCCATGGAGAAATCATGTCGGTCTAAATCAACCGAATTAGTCAAATCATCAATGCTCAAGGATGACTCGATCCAAGTTGGGCCACTCATTCCGTACTAGGTTGAAATTGAGTCGACTTGTCCTAGTTAGTCACTTAGGGAAAATATTTTGCCCTATTTACATAGTTTTACTCTATAAATATTCATTTTCATTTGCACAATATTTACATAATTTTGTTGTAATTTATATTATTTTATATTTATTTACATCATTTCATTTAGGTAAAAAATATATATTTTTCGGTATTGGGGATACACATCGGGGAGGGGAACGGGAGATAGAAAATATACTGAGACTCCGGAAAGCATTACCCAGTGCCTTCGAGAAGTACCTCCGTATAGATGTTGAGAGATACCTACTGAAGCACCCACCAAATGTGCGGATAAATGGAGCTGCAGTCGAGCCACCCCTGTTGGGAAGCCTGAAAATTAATGGTCGGGCGCTGAATGTCATGATATCCTAACCAACTAAGTTAACAATTTTCTTGAGTTATTTTACATATATTATATATATAAAGACTATTTTTTCATCTCGGTATGCAGCGGTACGAGACTGTATCATCTCGTCCCGGGTCGTGATCGAGATGATCGGTTCGGTCGAGACGACAAACCCTGATTAAAAGTACGCGTTTGACGAGTGTACTTTTCTTAAAGATATTGATACAGCGATTCTGATCAATTATGTTGCCAAAATATATTTATTTTTCGGAGTTCAACTTTGCAAACAGGTTTAGTGTTTAATGTTCTCTTATTAAAAGATATAATACAAAAGCATAATAAACTTACTTTTGTACCCATTCAATCGATTCAGCGGTTCAGCCGCACAAAGAAAACTTGTAACATTCTCCAATAGAAGTATCAAATTGTGAAAATAAATGTTCACGAAAACATAAGGCACTCGGAATTCTTAAAAAGTCACTTTGTAATGGGTGAGTTCTTTATAAAGTATGATCTTAGAAAGAAGAAAGAGATAGGTGGCCCCAAATCAGGTCTAAAGAGAAAGTCAACAACAATGGAAATAATTAAAGAGTTTTTAGGTTTTAATCTATAAAAATTATGATTTTTTTTAAAAATTTATTTATTACTCTCTACAAATATGCATATTTTCTTATTAACCTCTCAAATTAAATTATTTTTTTAATCCTCATAATCTTATAACTCTTACTAAAAAAACTGTGATTTGAGGGCGTTAGAAAAATGGAATATGTCAGAGCATATTTCAAGAGTAACGAGGTATTAAAAATTTCAACAATACCCATGCTCTCACCTTCTCTCTCTTGCTCTCTTTCCCAAATGCATGTCTCTCTCTCCCCCTTTGTGCTCTCTCTCTCTCTCTCTCTACCCAGACCAGCCGGCCGAACCCTTGCGAGAAGTGGCCGCCATGGGTCGGCATGGTCTTCACAACGTCATCTGCACCTGCATGATCGTCGGCCAGAGGGAGAGAGGTCACCAACCGGCCTGGGGGGAGCACCAGGAGGGAGAGAGGGAGGTCATTGGCTGCCAGGTTGGGTGGGAGTGTGGGGTCTCTCGGAGAGAGAGAGAGAGATCTAAAGTATGGTTTCTTTGGCATGCTCTGAATTTTGTGGTTGTTCATAAGCATCATCAGTTCCAAACTCTGAAGGTTGCCAGTGGCAATGAGACTTTATACTTAACTATTGTTTATACTTCCTGTGATGTCTCTGCTCGCAGGGATCTATATAGTGAGCTTATTCAATTTAGCAGTACAATAGCTATGCCTTGGATTGTCGGAGGGGATTTCAATGCCATTCTATCGCCTTCATAAAAAATTGGTGGTACTATGGCTTTCATTAACTCAATGATAGATTTCCAATGTTTTGCCTCTGCTGCGGGGTTAATTGATGTTGGTTTCGATCTGGTAATGCTTGTACATGGTCTAATAACCAAATTGGCACCCGATCTATCCACGCTCAGCTTGATAGAATTTTTTATGACACTGCCTGGACTACCTCCTTGCCGCAGATTTAAGGTCACCCACTCGCCCAGGGAGCCGTCTGATCATGCTCCTCTGCTGATGGCATTTCTCCATGGTTACCGAGCTCCTGCCTGGTTCATATTTCAACGAATGTGGTTGACGGATCCGTCCTGCTTGCATGCAGGTTATCAAGAAGGCCTGGGATGAAACCCATTATACCCATGTTAACCATTTCTATGTTCTCCAATACAAGCTCAAAATTCTTAAAAGGAATCCTTCGCAGGTGGAATACTGAAACCTTTGGTAATATCTTCGCAAACCTAAAAAAGGCAGAGATCAATCTTCTTGCTGTATAGAACACAACACTTTGATGTCAATCCTTCGGACAATAATCGACTGTCCCTTTAGGCTGCTCAAGCTCAGTTGAGACGAGCTCTGCATTGTGAAGAATTGTATTGGGGCCAAAAAGCGTGTGTGGACTGGCTCACTCAAGGGGACCGCAACACTAAGTTCTACCACCTCCAAGTTCAACAGAAACAACATCGTATGTTCATTCATCGTCTCAAATTACCTAATGGAACTTGGAGTGATGATGAATCTGTTTTGAAGTCTCATGCTGTCGAGCACTTCTGCAAGCACTTTAGTTCTGAACTGCACACCACTGATGACAACATTCTTCATGCTATCCCGCCATTGATTCTGCAGCTACCGATGATAAGCTAGTTCATGCTCCATCGGAGGAGGAAGTTAAAGCTACTGTCTTCTCTCTTTCTAAAGATAGCGCTCCCGGTCCAGACGGCTGCATAGGTTATTTCTTTATGACATGTTGGGATATTGTTGCAAAGGATGTGACTCGGGCGGTTCAACCTTTCTTCCATGGTTTTCCCTCCTTCATCTTTTTCTGAATTTAGGCCTATTAGCCTATGCAATTTTACTTACAAAATTTTTTCTCGGGTTTTTTGTGAGCGGCTCACTGCCATTCTTTCCAGCATTATATCTCCTCGGCAATCTGCCTTTGTTAAACGTCGACATATTATAGACAACATGTCCTTGGTGAATGAATTACTGAAGGATCTGAAGCGGAAGGTGCAGGGCCATAATTTGGTGCTCAAGCTAGACATGGCTGAGGCGTATGACAGATTAGAATGTGATTTCCTGCTAGCTGTGATGCGTAAATTTGGTTTTTGTTCCAGGTTCTGCTCTTACATAGGAATGCCCCTATCCAGCTACTGGTTTTCCATTATCTTTAATGGCCAGCCCACAGGGTATTTTCGCTCAATGCGGGGCATTCGCCAGGGCGAGCCGTTAGCCCTCGCCCCGTTCATCAGTGTTGAAGAGGCCTTAAGTCGTCGTGGCCTCTCATAATTGTTCTCCTCAGGAGAATTACAACACTACAAGGTCCCCAGGAGATGCCCAAACCCTTCCCATTTGTTGTTCACTGATGACACGCTGATCTTTCTGAATGGCAGGGTGCACTACGTACGTCGTCTGCTGCACTTTCTCCATCAATATGAAGCTTCATCAGAACAAAAACTAAATGCCCAGAAGAGTACTTCTATCGTCTCCGATAAGGCCAATGCCACTTCTATTCGGAAGAAGATTTCCGCTATCACTGACTTTCAGCTTAAGTCTTCCTTGGGACATTACCTTGGTATACCTTTGCATACTTGCCAGAAGAAAGTGGCACATTTCAGATGCCCACTGGATAGAGTCTGCTCTAGACTCAATTCTTGGAGGGGCAAATTACTTTCTCAGGCGGGAAGGATCTGCTTGATCAAATCTGTCCTTCATTCCATCCCGATTTAATTATACAACCAGTGCTCTTTGTCTTCCTAAAACAGTCATCAATTCTATTGAAAGAATTTGTTGCAATTTCTATTGGGGAGGTATGGAGGACCATCGGAAGCGACACTGGATTCCATGGAACAGCATGCCCAGGCCGATTCCAGAAGGTGGGTTGGGAATTAGGAATATATGCACACTGTCCAAGTTACTATGGTCATGAAACAAATTTGGAATATCCTTCATGGATCCTCTGTTTGGGCTGATTATGCCCGATCCAAATTCGTCATGGGCAAAGGTCATCTTAGCGACATTGAAACACCTTTTCCCTCTGGTGTGAGCGAAGGATATCTTTTCGAAAGCAAAGGAGGCCATACTCTAGCCAATAGCTGGTGGATCCCTTATAATGGCGATTCCATCAACTTCTTGCGGGATGTCGGGTGTGGAACCACCCCATTGCTGCCTCCTTCACAGGCTTTACCAAACACCTCTCTCCGGGAAGCTCTATCAGACAAGCCAACATAATATTTGGTCATACCTCAACCGGGTGCTAGCCGCCATTGTTGCTCAGACTAAGCAAGTAAAGCTGAGGATGGGCAGGGATTTATGTGTGTGGAACCCCTCAGTGGATGGGAGCTTTTCAATTAAACCTGCATATGATTGTATCCGTCAACATGGCACCAGGCGCACTCCTCTTGTCAAGCTGTGGAATCGCTCCTTCCAGCCCCGCGCTTCTAATTTTTGCTGGAAGTTGCTTCATCATGCATCTGCGGTCGATGAGCATATTCAAAGCTGTGGCATCTGCATTCCTTCCAAGTGTTCCTACTGCGCCAGTGACCCGCAAACAGAAAGCCTGAACCACCTCTTTCTCGCAGGAAACGAATCTCGCTGCTCCATTATGGCACCATTTCAGTCCTCTTATTGATCCGATGTGCAGGATGACAGACTCCCATCTCCATCCGCCGCTGGGACATCGTTAAATTTGTAGACTTGCGAAATCCTTTTGGTCCCGCATCTGTTCATATGATGATTCTGATTATCTGGGAGGTTTGGAAGGCTCGATGCGCTGTCAGATTTGAGAATGCTACTGTCTCCACCTCTAAGATGTAGAGACCAATAGCTAATCAGATATCTACCTCCCTTCAACAGGCCGAATTCTAGTGATCTCCACACAGATACCAAGAAGAAGCAGCCCCTCGAGCCCTTGGCCTCCACTTCAAGATCAAGACGTCTATGCCCAGGCTTGTCAGATGGATGCCGCCAATATTCAATTATTCCTTGAATGTCGATGGTGCTTCTAAGGGCAACCCAGGCCCCAACGCTGGAGGTGGGGTGCATTAGAGATGCCAGTGGGGAGATCTATTTAGCCTTTTCTTACTTCTATGGAAAGGGCACTAATGTCATCGCTGAAGCCCGCGCATTGCTCGATGGTGTCCGACTGGCCCTGGAGCATGCTTTCCCCGTCTCTGTCATGTACTCTGATTCTTTGGTGCTGGTATCCTTACTAAACAACCGTGGATGTCCTTCTTGATCTATTCGTCGATGGTGGGATGAGCTAGATGCATTGTTCGACCAATACAAATGGCCCATCCAACATGTATACAGGGAATGTAATGGTGTGGCAGACGCCTCAGCTTCTTATGCACCGTGCTACCCACCTAAACTCAGATTTATGCAAAAGTAAGTAAAATTTTGACTAGTTCCAATCTAACTGTAGGTGCAAATGATTCGTCAAAATCAATTTTTAATTTTTGACTATAACCTTCGACTGTCAGCCTGGCCTTATACTTAATTATCACCCCTTGATCACTGAGTTTATTTTAAAAAACTCATTTAGTTCTGATCTCTGCTTGATCCTTAGGGCGAGACATAAGAAATCACACCTCATTCCTTTGGAATTGGTGTAACTCCTCCTACATATATAGCCAAAATCCAAGAATCGTCTGATAAAACTTCTTCTACAATTTCGGGTTCAAATTGTAAAAGTAGAGCAAGATAATCGAAAATTTGCACTTCCTTTAGTGAAGCTCTTATCTCGCACCTTCTTCCATATTTACCAATTCTATTCTCCCCCTAATGGTCTTTGTGAAATGTCCATTGATTGAGCAGCTCCTGCTGTGGTGCTTGTGATACTTGATCTTCTTGATTTTCTGGATTTTGTTCTGCTGGTGCCACATCCTGTCCCTTTCTCTCATTTCCTTTATCTCTTTCTTCATCTTCCTGATCCGCAATAAGAAAATTATCTCTTGCATTAGATTTCCTTGAAGTAAATTCATCAACTACAATATATGGGCTTTCTTCCACTTCAAGTATTCTCAAGTTGTATACTCTATAGGCCCTTGAATTAAGTGAGTATCTAAGGAAAATTCCATGGTCACTTTTAGCATCAAAATTTCAAGATAGTTCTTTCCATTATTCAAAATATAGCATATAGATCCAAATAGTTTAAAGTAAGAAATATTGGGCTTTTTACCTTTGTACAGATCGTAAGGAGTTTTCTTAAGAATATGTCTTACCATGGCTCTGTTCGTGATATAGCAGACCGTGCTAACCGCTTCGGCCCAAAAATATCTTGGAAGACCATTTTCAAATAGCATGATCCTGGCCATCTCCACTAGTGTTCTATTCTTTCTTTCCACGACTTCATTTTGTTGAGGGATTCTTGGTGCTAAGAAGTTATGAGTATACCCCCGCTTCCTACAAAATTCATCAAACTCATAATTGTCAAACTCCTTACCATGGTCACTTTGAATTATTTGTATGTAGTAGCTCTTCTCATTCTGCACTTTTTGACAAAAATCTTCAAATTCATGCAAAGTTTGATTTTTATGTGCTAAAAACAGCACCTATGAGTATCGTGAAAAGTCATCAACAATAACCAATCCATATAATTTGTCTCTAAGACTATGAGTCCTAGTAGGTCCAAATAAATCCAAATGGAGAAGTTGCAAGAATCTTTCAGTGGAGACGATGTTCTTACATTTAAATGAAATCTTGGTTTATTTTTCTTTATTACATACTTCACAAATTTTATTGGATTCAAATTTTAAATTTGGCAAGCCTGAAACTAAATTCTTTCTTGACAATTTGGAGAGAACATTAAAGCTTGCATGTCCTAGACGACGGTGCCATAGCCAAGCATCGTCGGAGTTATTTGCAACTAAACAAAGATTACTATATGATACTTCACCTAAGTCAATCGTATAAACATTATTGTTCCTATTTCCAATGAACTTTATTTGATCTATAATTTTATCAACAACCGAACAATGTGATGATTCAAAAATCACTTTGTAACCTTGTTGGCCACGGAATATATATATATATATATATATATATATATTTAAATATGGTGTTCTTTTTGAAAAGAAACATTTTATATAAGGGTTTATTCTGTGGGTGCGCATCGTATCAGACGATTTGGGTTCGAGTGTTAGACCTTTCCTCACTGACCGCAGTCAGTGTTGATTTACATCGGCTTAAAGTCCGAAGACCTTTGTTTGACTATCAAAGAAATCTTAAAGTCCCTTACATAGATTCTGATGTTTAAGGCCTGCTCACTTGAGTGACTCACAATGACTACTCATTCACCACCGATAGACTAACTAGACTAGGGTTTCATCAAGGGGCCTCTTAAGTTCAGGAAAAACCCTAGAATTTAGGAGTGTGAATGCAATTTTGCAGGAGCCACAGGTATTTTTGAAGTGGCGGGAGGTTTCTTGGACCTGTGGGTATTTTGGTAATTTTACATTTTTAGCGGTATTTTGGTAATTTTACCAGGCCAGGGGTGTTTATGAAATTATTGGGTTAGAAAGAAAGGAGGATAGAATCCCTGACTACCCAAGGTGCTGGGGCCATTTATGGAGGGTTTGGAGGGCTACTGGGCCACTTCTAGGTCATAGGGGTATTTCTGGAATTTTATCAAACCCCACACGGACCTAGGTTTGAGGTGGCATTCAAGGGTAGGACTGAGTTGACAGCATCCTTGAACTGAAGGAGCAACGAGGGGCTTCATAGAAGGCGCACGTGTGTCAATTTTGCCAAAGGAGGGGCATATATGCAATTCCTGAAAGTCAGGGGGTTTCTTGCAATTTTTTTGATCGGTGTCCAGAAAAAATATGTAGAATACACCAGATATATTTAGGTCTCAAGTGGATGCAAGGGTTGTCGGCAAGTTGTTGACTGTACATCATAGAGATCCGCACTAATGTGAGAAGTAGGGACGTAGCCCCAATTACAAAAGATTGCAGAGTAAAACTGCAAACAATAAGACCTTTGTTTCTCGCAATCCTAGGGAGGACATTTCCATAATTCCCCCATCATAGGGGTGGAACTACATAATTTAGTCGCCCTGGGACGTAGAAACTTACATACATGGCCCGCAGAGGGGCATAATTACAAACATACCCCTTAGGGGTATAAATATAAGACTCGGGGAGCACCTACCCTTCAAGGGTCAAAACAACGAACAAGTGCTTCTTCTCACGTATGCCAATGTCCGGTGCTGAATGCTCGATGCTTCATGCCTTCTTCTAGACCCTTGGGGGTCTATTTATAGAAATAGGGGGCTACCCGGAGGTGTTTGAACCTATACGGGGTGAACTAGATGAAAATGACCATGGGAGTGTCCTTTTTCTCTTTTTTTCTCTTTCTTTCTTCTTTTTTTTTGCGCGGGGGGAGAGAATGGCCGGGGTCAAAGGACCCCGGACCCACCCGGGGTCAAATGACCCCAGGCAAGCCCGCGCGGGACTTGCCCGGGGTCATTCGACCCCGGGCATGTCCTCCCGAGGTCATTTGCCCCATGCGGGTCCCACCCAGGGTCGCGCGACCCCGGGCAGGGCCGCCACGTTCTACACAGACCGGTCCAGGGTCGGGCGACCCCGCGCGACCCCGGGCAGGGTCGCTCGGTTCTGCATGGACCGGTCCGAGGTCGGGCGACCCTGCGCAGGTCTCCCCGACCCCGGACGAGTTCTTCTACCCCCCCCCCCCCCTTTAGTTTAAAAAGTCTCCTCCCTGGGCTTTTTTAGGGCTTGTTGCTGCAGTGCACCACGTGGAGAGGAAAGAAGCGCGTCTTCTCATTCGTTGTTTGTCTTCACACAATGGGCCGTGAAGAGAGAATTTGTGCTCATCCGAGTTGCGTGATACGCGTGCGTGGGACTTCTTCGGCGGTGTGTACACCATCCTTTGCATCTCCCTCCTTCCGGTTGTGAAGCTTTTTTGTTTATGTTGAGTACCAGAGGGATAAAACCCTCCCCTTTCTAGGGTTTCGCCTAGAGCCACGCAATCCTGACAATTGTGGTGGTTTAACCCGAGGCCCGACCACCTCGCTTGCTGCGAGGAGTCTAAAATTGCAGAAATAGGCAGGCTACAAAGTCTCAATGTGTGGAAATATTCCACAGGGTGGCGATACGGCGAATAGTGAACTCCGATCGGGTCGAGGGTAATATCTCAATTTATCCGAGATAAAAAGTGGGTGCAACAAACCTTTGTCACAAAGTTGGCTAATACTCAAGAGATTATGATTTAAACCACGAACTAAAAGAACACTATCGGTTGAGTTTTCAGAATTTTTACCTATCTTTTCGCTTCCGATGATCTTACCTCTATTTTGTCCACCAAAAACAACTGTACCACCTTCCTTTTCATGTAGGTCTGTGAAGAGCTCTTTATTTTCAGTCATGTGCCTGGAATAGCCACTATCCAAGTACCACTTATTTCCTTTAGCTTTCAAGCAAACCTATAAAAGATAAGACAATTCTCAAGTTGATTTTGGTACCCAAGCAAACTTGGGTCCATAGGTGTTAGCTCTAGTATTTACAAATGATTTCTTAAACCTCCTAGCAAACAATTCATCATCATGTTGCATCAAATTGCATATGTACATTTTGTGTCCTGCACCTCCACAATAAAAACATGAAACTCTTCTTTTTCCAAAACTACTTTTGTTATTCACATTCCGATAATTAGCGTATCCATATGCATGTGATTTTTGAGTTTTTGAGTGCGTGTGCGTGGATGTGTTTGCATTCAAATATGAGGTCATGAGTTTATGTTCAAATTTCTTTTTATGAGTGGGCACATAGCCCAATCTCTCATGCTGAAAATTGACCTTCATGCCTAGAATGTTATCCAAATTTTATTTTCCCTTAACAAACTTATCAAGAACTTCTTTTAGATTTTTTAGTTCAAGAAGCAATGATTCAACTTTAATTTCAGCCATTTGCTTAGCTTGATCACACCTAATTATTTTCATGTGTATTTCTTCCAATTCTTTCTTCAACTTTCCATTTTGTTCTTCTAACTTCTCCATTAGCTTATCTGCATTTTGTTTCTCGCTTTCCATGCATGCAATTTCTTCCTCAAACAAATGTACTTTAGAAACTAGCAATTCATTTTTATCCTTTACATTTTCAACTTGAGAGTCTAGATCACTACATCTTTTGCATGAGATATTTGTGTGAGCAAGGTCATGCACTTTCTTCTTCAAGGTTTTATTTTCAGATTTAAATTTTTGGTATTTTTGATAAAGGCCTGTATAAGCAATTTGCCATTGCTCAATAGTAAGACCTTTTGAATCAGAGTTTACCTCAGTTTGATCATCTTCTTGAGCCATCAGGCAAAGGTTCTTGACTAGCTCATCAAGCTCATCTTCCTCCTCTGACTTAGATTCATCTTCATCTTCGTCACTCCATGTTGCCTTCATGGCTTTAGTCTTCTTTGCCTTACCCTTCTTCATCGTCTTCTGAAGTTCATGACATTTACCCCTCATGCGACCTACTTTTTTACATTCATAACAAATAATTTCATCTTTCTTACTTGTCTCACCTTTCTTAAATATTAACTTCCTCTGAAAATTTCTTGGAAAAACACATGTCTTCCTTGCATTCCTGAAATGCTTCCTAGCTCTCCTAGTCATCAGTGCCATCAGCTCCTCTTCTTCACTGTCCACATTAGATCTATCATCACTTTCTTCAGATGACTGGAGATTGGCCTTTAGTGCCACGGTCTTCTTCTTCTTGTTGTCTTCCTCGGTTCTCTTTATGTTCAACTCATAAGTCACGAGTGAACCGACCAACTCATCCAAAGTGAGTGTAGTGAGATCTTTCGAATCTTCGATTACAGTGGCCTTGGTATGTCACTGTGGAGATAAAGACCTGAGTACTTTTCTGACCAGCTCTTGATTGAAGTATTCTTTTCCCAGTACTTTCAAAGCATTGGTTATTTCCATCAACCTAGTAAACATTTCAGAAATTGATTCCTCTGGCTTCATGCTGAACAATTCATAGTCCTATGGACGTGTAAAATTTCACGTTTGTGGAGCTCCTCAAGCAAGTTCAGAACAGACACAGCTTCAGACGATGCCAAAGCCCGTCTAGGCCTCCCAGTTGTAGATGGATTAATCTACCCCGCCCCCAAACTAAACAAACATATGCATGTACATATACATGAAATTGCATGAAAGGAAAAGGGGCGACGAAGAATAGAGAACTAACCGTGATCGCCACCAAGGACTTACAGCACCAAATGGATGAAGAAAAGATGAAGATGGCACCGTGTACCTTGGAAAATATGGGAGAAGATGCGACCCGAAGATGAACTGCTACAACGTGTGATCGCGCTTGAAAAGGGACGCGGGAACCAATATGGGTGATGCCTCCTCGCCTTCCAGCCGGCTAGAAAGCAAGGGCCTCACGTTCTATCAACAATCTCTAGTAAAATGAAGCCACAAACACAAGAGAAAATCCATTAGAATATGAAGTGTAGTATGTGCCCCGAAGTGGTAAAATAGCATCAAAGAAAGGGGGAGAACGCACCGGGGGAGGTTTTTTAACCCCTGTAAATGGGTGCAAATAATAGGTGGATGTGTTGTGATGATATAGAAACAAATAGGATGAGAAAACACGCAATAGGGTTGCGGGAATATGCGACGCAATATGGAGAAAAGTGTAGAAAACAATGCAACTGTGATAAAACTGAGATTTGGGAGGACTGGAACTAAGAGTAGAGATGATGAAAAGAAGCCCTTGAACATGGAAAACGTAGATTATACTTCCCTTGACATCCTGAGGTTGAAGAGGAGAGTCGGAGATGCGGAATGGCTTCACCTCAGGTTGAAGAAGAGCCCCCCCCCGTGCGCATTGCGAACTGGGCCAAATTTATAGAGATTGTAGAAACATGGAACTTTCTCCTTCGATTTCAGAGAATAGAGACCACCAAATTTTGAGATCTATGGATAAATCTCGAGATAATAGTTAGGATAAGAGCTAGGAACAAACGAGACTTTATTTGGTGGAAGGATCTGTAAGATATTCGTGCTGGAAAGTGGCCCCGAAGCTTAATTTGGAAGAGTTTGTATTACACGAAAAAGTATAAAACCCAAAATTGCTCCCACGATTGCCACAGACATACTCCCCCAAAATTCGAGTTCTATGGCTTAAACTCGAGATAATAGTGGAGAGAAGAGATAGAAATAAATGGGAATCGATTTGGTAAAATATTCGAGAAGATAGAGCCCTTGGAAGATGAGCCCGGTGAGCACAAATAGACCATAGAGTCCCGCGGCAAAGAAATCATAGTTTAGGATCATCTGGACTCTCTGTTGGAGAAACGGTCTATCGCGTGGCCGCAACTGGAGAAAACGGTCATGGGAGGACCGCCATTTGAATAGAAACGGTCATGGGGTGATCGCCAGACGATTGGGGGCAATCGGGAGGCTTCCTGCATAAAAATTGAAGAAATGGTCTTCCGAAGACCATTTTTTGATAGTAGCGGTCTCAAGAAGATCGTCATTTGACATTTTAAAAATAATAAAAATAAAAAAATTATAAAAGTTATTGTTCATGGCGGTCAGCTATTGACCGCCACTTCTAGGTAGCAGTCAACAGTTGACCGCTATCTTGGAGTGGCTACCACGCTCGCATAATTTTGGAAATCAAAGAATATCTTGAAAACGGTGCAGAACTAGTGAAAGTGGGAGAATAAGAAATTGTATATAACAAAAAATTGAACAACTTTCATGAAGATAGCAAGATGAGAAAATGAGCGGAGAAGGGAGCAAATAGGGTGAGAACAGAGAAAAATGTTAGGACTTGGAAGCGGTGGAGAACTAGCTAATGGCGTAGAAAAAAAATTGTAGACCTTTAAAAAATGAACAACTTTGGTGAAGGACACTTAATGAATAGAGGAACATAAGGGGATGAAAGTAGGCCGTGCTCAAGATTGCGCAGTGAAAGGGGCTGAATGCTTGATGGAAGTCAACCTAAATGGGCTGTAAGTCGACTTGGAAAGCCAGAAGCTAATAAAATAAGCCCCAAGGCTCTATGAAATCATAATCTCCGAGACTCAAAGGCTATGGAACAATGAAATGGGTTCGAAATCCATCCAAGGAAGGCTCCAAAATAATAGGTAATCCGGGACATCAAAAATGATGAATAAGAGAAATGACGTAACTTGCGGACTAAAAACGGGTGTCAACAGATGCCCCTCCTTGATTTCGCTTTGCAAGGGAACGAGCAGAAGCGGCACGGAGGTGAAATGGAAAGGAGATGGAGCGAAAGAGATAGCGACGTGAAATGGAGATGACGTGGAGATGAAGCGGAGAGAACTGAAAAGTGGGCATCAAGGTAAAAGACACCCGTCATGATAAATAAGTGACAGAAATTCTCCCGAAAACGCCAAACTAACCACAAGGAACGGATGACGTGGATGAGACATGTCTGGAGAACTAAACTAAGGAAAGAAAAGGAAACACGACCAACCTCATCGGGGACACAATCCACAGGCAATGAGGGGATCGGAAGAACACAACTAAAAAGTTGGAAAAGGGAAATTAAAACTAAGATAAAATCCAGACATGAATCACGCTGACTAACTAGACCAAGCGGGCAGATCATAGAAATCGTCCAAACTCGGAGTGGAATGAGGATATATTATTCAAGAGAAATGAAGTGTAATTAGCCATTGTTGAGGAGAAATCTTGAGAGAATCATGAGGCGTGAGTGCTCAAAATGACATGATGCATGCTGGGCTAAAATAAAGAAATCATCAAAACAAATGCAAAGAAAACATAAAAATAGAAACTACTCAAGAATACTATTGCTAGACTGAGCTAGATGGAGTCAAGAGTCTTCTTGCAACCATGGCGTACGAGACAGAGTCCACGTTCCCCACCCGACTCAAACTAACGGCTTATCCAACGATTAATCATATGCTCCTAGATCATCATCATTTTTGTTAAAGGGGAACATCAGATCCTAGAACACATGGACAACCAGCTGGTCCTTGAGAGGCTATAATAAAATAGATACCATATAATAATGCAACAATGAGCTAGGATAGAGAGCCATACCTGACTTACCTGCCAAGCAAAGTGACAATTTTTAGATTTGTTTTATATTTTTAGATTTTTATGAGATTTTCATCATAAGACAACCAATAAACATGAACAAATAAGCATGAACATAACGAAGATAACATAACGATCAATTGAACGACAGACAACACAACATAACGTAATGAACAAACGAATGGAAAATAAGACAACAAGACAAACAAGCACATATGCAATGGCATGAACAAACCACATGTATGCACGATGAACATGGTGGGACAAGACAACAACACGGTGGGATAACACACGGTTGGGACAAGAATATGAGGGATGACCACACAGTTGGGACAACACATGGGACAGCGAGGGACGACTCACAACATATGCAAAACTACTAACAACACGCGGTGAGGGACAAAACTGTTGGGTCCCACGTGGTGCAATAGGATCTAGAAGGGGGGGTTGAATAGATCCTTTCACGAACTTTGGCCTATTCAAAAATCTCTCAAACCAATGCTGGAAAGCCACTTTTAGAACTGATACCAATGAATAATATGAATTTATCGAACATGGTTGAGACCCTTGGCTGGGCAAAGACAATTAAGAGTGAGTGAGGCATTACCACAACACCATGATCCAGTAGAAGAGATAGACAAGGCAGCCAAAGTGCAAATTTGATTTTTGGATTTTTCAAATGTTTAGAGGTTTTCTAATTTTCAGATTTTTAGGATTTTCTATGCAATGTATGGGAATGAACGATGCAAGTTACAAGTGCATGAAGTTGAGAAATGCAAGCCACCCAATTGCATGAAAGCATGATGCCAATGATGACATGGCTTATGCTGGAGACCAATGAGTGACACCAATTGTTAGACAACATCAATGGATTCAGATACCACGTGTTAAGAATGGTGATGTAAGCATGGCAGCCTGAATGAGTTATGTGGACTTGGCAAATGAAGAAAAACATCAAGGAGCATCAAGAGATGACTTGTTTAAGGAGGAATAGAGGTTCTCTAATCTGAAGCTAAGTTTATAAATCAGAGTTATGAATTTTTCAGAATCTCAAGTTATAGAACTCTAATGAGGCAGCCCTTACATTCAGATTGGTTTAATGCTAATGAGTTCTGGCCTTCTCAGTAGAATCACATAAAAACGTTTGCATTCAAGTTTAATAGAAGTGAACCAGAAATTCATATCAAAATCAGGTTAACCTTCTTTTATCTTACTCATTCAATTCCATTAGCTCCTTTTAGAGTGGCCATAATACGTATTCAGGCTAAACACTTACATGATTCTGATTAAATCCATGAGTGCTACACATTCAGATTTTTCTTATGAAACCATGTTGAAAGGTGACTTTTAGCATTTTACGAGCAGTCAAGTGTAGCATTCACCTTTTGACGTGAGTGTGCACGTTTACCAGACGCAAGCACCCCCAGTTACTAAGTGTAGCTCACCATTTTGCCTTAATTAGAACAGAGATAGCATAGTTGCTTACTAAGGATATGAATTCCAGATTTCTCAGCAACAGTGCCATTGCTCTGCCTTGAGCTTACTTTTAATGTAGCCTCCTTTTGAATTGTTCAGATTCAACAAATGTTTAAAAACAATACTTAACTGAAGTTTCTCGAACAAAGATGCCTTTGTACTCAAAATAAACTTTCAGATTCAAGAAGGCATACCAAGTCAAAACATGAGAAACTAGTTTAAGTCTATTAAGCCCGAACACAAATATTTTCAAGACGATTAAACTTCAAGACTCCAGAAATCATTAATGTTAAACCAAAAGCTTTCATGATCAAGGCAGTCACAAGAGCTCTATAGAGGAAGATTCCTTTTAGGTTTTACACTGATTCACAAACTTAATGATAGATTGAGGATCCTTCAAGAAGTTCATGGCAAAACTGATCTAATGTGACATGGTGGATTGGTTCAAGCAGAGAGTGTTGTATGATTGGAGAGCATCAACTAGAGCAAGAAAGGATAGAAAACGCTCCCCCTAAGGATATGCATTGAGCTCAGACTGGAGTGGGTAAAATAAGACCAACATGAGATTTTTATCAGAGTTTACAATGCTAGACATGCTCCCCCTAAGAGCACATTGTCTATGCATGATGACAACAAGAATGTGCAATGATGCAGATGGGATAGATGTTGACTCCCCCTCAACACATGCATGGGTTGGCAGTGGAAAGTGCAGCCTATAACATCAAAGAGTACTCAATGCAGTGGAGATGCTGCCAATTGATTATGCATTTTTGTGACCCTTTAACATGATACGCATTGGAGTGCTTGAGACAACAAGATGATGCAAGCACAGAATATTTACAATGCATTCTGAATAGAATTGCTAATTTTTAAGCTCCCCCTTTTGTTCAATGCTTAAGGAGACAAGACACTCAACCAACATGTTGGAAGAACAGATTTCTCATGACTTATGCATCTGAAATAAACGATCTCTGGTACAAGGCAGAGGTATGGATCTGAGACCCTTCTCACGCATAGTGTGAGTTCCGGACAAGCTCGACTTGTCTTTCTACTCTACACCATTTGATATGCTAGAGGTCAGACAAGGTGTGAGCAAGAGGTCTAGCTTAGATGTTCATCTCACACCATGGGGGATGTTTTAGCATTTTTTGGAAGCAAATTCAGGGTGCAGAATGTTATTGGCAACATGACAGACTCATGATGCACTATCTACATGGTTAGCCTAAACATGCAAGATGACAGAGATTAAAAGCGTTTATGTACATACCTGTGCCTTGAGCTTTTATTTCATGATGATCCTCAGCTCTGCTCCAAGGCACTCCTGCAGCCAAAATTCTCATTCGGAATGTTTAGGTACCCAAACTTTCTTGGGTCCTACAGGGTTAGTGAGATTTTTAATCAAAGAGCTCATTTTTATCAAGACATCCAAGTCATCGTTCCTCATTTTTTGACAGTCATATGCTTCATGTCCTACCATCCCACAATAAGGGCAGCACAAAGAGGATTTCTCACTCCTCTCACAACCAAGTGTGACGAGTTTCTGAGGGTGACCATGAGTGTTGATATTAGTGACGCAAGCATTGTCCTTTCTTCTCCTTTGCCAACAGTTCTTTACTGCGTGGCCATAATCTTTACAGCGATAACACTGAACAAAGGGTTTATCAATTTTGTGCTTCAATTCCCAGCAATTTGGCATGGTGTGTCCAGATATACCACAATGGTAGTAGTAGGAGGGCTGGGCTCTCTCGACTGGTTTTTTGTAGTGACTGGAATCACATTCAGACTTGCATGAAATCCGATCATTTTTCATGGCATGGCAATTGTGCATTAAGTGACCATGTTGACCACAATGAAAATAAGAACCATCATTTTTATGGAAAATACGGTATCTGTCAGATTTATCAAAACAAGCAATCTCATTTCTGTGTTTTTGACTTTAGGCTTTCTTTTTCTGGTTTCTGTTTTGATTTCGGTTCTTCTTGATCACAGACTGTTTTGGGGATGATTGGGAAGAGGAGGCACCATCGGAGCTGGAAGGAGAAATTGTGTGCAAAGTATTTTTGAAAAACTTTTTGTTCAAAGGACAGTGCCCAAACCCTTTTCTTCGGAAGCTCATTCTAGTCCCCGGCAATCTCCCTAGGCTCTCTTGGCCCTGAGCAGTTTGTGACAAAGAGTTATTCAAATCTTGGATTTCCTTTTCAAGTGAGGTGATGTGTTGTTCAGAGTTAATCAAATCTGTCTCACACGCAACAAGCTGCTCATTCAACATGACGTTCACAGTTTTGCAGTAATCAAAATACTGTTGAAGGGTAGCCAATTTTTCTGAGTCAACAACACTGGCACCCTTACCTTTTTTACATGCTTGAAGCTCGGCAAGAAGCTCATTGTTTTGCTTTTTCAAATTTTTATTTTCTTCAATAGAAGCCATGTTTTTAGTCAAGTCTGGGTTGTTTGACAAGGACTTAGATTCATCTTGAAGCTGTCTTACAGTTACTTCCAATCTAGTTATTTCAGTTAGCAAGATTTTATTTTCATCCGTTAAGCAAGCAATGTGATCTTTATGTGTATCTAGGTCAATCATGAGAGTTTCATTTACTTGCTCAAGATCAGATAATTTTCTATAGGGAGAGCTATCCGCAAGATTATTTTCAAGCTTATTTCTCAATTTTTTATTTTCAGACTTAAGCTTCTTGTGCTGCTTAGCCAACTCATCATATGCATCCACAAGTTCATCATAGGTAAAGTCCTCAGGATCAGAGTTTACCTAAGACGAAGATGAATTGCTTGGCCGATCTGGGCTGTTGGCCATTAGACAATGATTCCCATTTCCTTCTTTGTGGATACTGGCCAGTCCATCAAGGATCATCTTGGCCGTGCTGCAACTGGAAATAAAAGGAAACATGGTGACATCTACTCCAGCTCTTATCAGATTGAAGGCAACATGGTTATCAACATTTTTGGTCCATTGATGAGCTGACCAGACATCAGTATTTGATGGCAGCTCATGAGGATCATTGTATATGAGAGTCCACAACTGTGGATCTATGGAATTAACATAAATGAGCATTTTCCCTAGCCATGTAGAAAAATCTAAACCATCAAACGTAGGTGGAAAAACCATCGAAGCATGTGTAGTAGATGAAGCCATTTTCTCAAAATGCACCGGGATCTTTTCTCTGCAGATCGTGGGATCTGTGAATGACAGAGCTTGGCTCTGATACCAATTGTTGGGTCCCACGTGGTGCAATAGGATCTAGAAGGGGGAGTTGAATAGATCCTTTCATGAACTTTGGCCTATTCAAAAATCTCTCAAACCAATGCGCATAAACCACTCCTATAGAATAAATAAAGTACCTAAGTACAAAGCACAACGGATTGAGTAGGAGCGGCTCTAGTGGAAACGGTAAAGCACAGTGCAAGGACTGAGTGTGATCTTATAGCACTGGACAACAGGGATCTCAACACCCATTAACTGAATGTGAGATGACTAGCTGAATGTGTGACCAAACTGATTTCCTTGGCAATGCTACCAGCTAGGTGCCTGTGTGCAAGGGTGCAATAGGTAGCCAACGGGGTGCAGGCAAAATGCTGAGGCCCAAATGGTATAAGGATGAAGCAAGTGCAGATCTAAAAGCTTGAGTGTGCAAAGAGAATAATGATGAGAGTCTATGAACGATCTAGAGGGGGGTGAATAGATCAATCACCCAATAAAATCGACTGCAGCAGTTTCAAGTGCGAAAATAAAACAAACTGCTGCTGGACGACAGAAAGATAAGCTAAAGCGATCACAGAAAGCCAACTCAAGCAGATCTGAACTTAAACGATCCTAAACATGCATCTACTGCAGATGGAAGATATAATCAAGAGGCACAACAATTCGCAAGACAAACGCACAGTAGACTGGAAATTTTTAAGGTGGTTCGATCTCAAACCCGAGATCTACGTCCACCCCACACTCCAAACCAGAATGTGGTTTCAACCGCTTATACACAGCTTCGCTGATCCACAGCTTCGGGGTCACAGCCCTACAGACAGCTGGGCATTACAGCTTATGCCGTCCAGAGGAATCCTCCTCTGCAAACCGCTGGGGACTTACAGCTTCACCCGTCTAGAGGAATCCTCCTCTGCCCGCTGAGCATTACAGCTTGCTCTGTTGACACACAGCTTGAAAACAAGATTTCAGAAAACAAGATAGAAACAAAGAAAAAACAAGAAATCCCCAGAGGGAATGTAGCTCACAATGAGCAATATCAGTTCTGGTATCTGAACCAAGAGACTGATGAACAAACATTCAGAGTAAATCTCTCAGACTCCTCTCTCTCAACTCTCTACTTCTCTTTCTCTTGTCTCTGGATCGTGCAGGCTCTCTCTGCTTCTACACTTCTTGATCTGATTTCTATCTCAATGCAACGATCATCACTTCAGATGGAGAAGTCTTCTTGTTATATAGCAGCAGCAGATAGGTGGGCGTGTGTCCTCCACGATTCCCGCCCAAGCGCCTTGACCACGTGGCAGCATTTCGGCATGCTGCAATACACGTGTCACGATCCTGGCACATCCTACATTCTTGGATCACGTGCCCTTTCTTAAGTTCCTCGACCAGCAGTCCTGTCAGATCAGACTTGTCATCAATTTGAGTTAATTTGAAAGGAAAGACAGAAAGACGCACCGAGTTAGTTCGAGAATTGAACTAAGCATGTACAGACTTGATGCGTATAATGCAGTTTGCATGCAGGAAAGTATGCACATTGAAGATGAATGCACGGACACGCCATTAAAGAGTGTTCAGACTTTGTGTGCGATGTACAAACGATGCATCGACTTGCTGTGCCTAGAGTTTAATCATGAATACATAATGTACAGACTCTGATGGGATGATGTATGGACTTAAACGCTCGAATCATCAGAGGTTGTACAGACTTGTGAAATGATGCACGAACATTGATGCTCATATCAGCACCGATTGTACAGACTTGCCACCAAAGAATGTACAGACTTTGAGTGCATGGTACAACAGATGTACAGACATGCCGTCGAAGAATGTACAGACTTGTTCAGTCATCAAGGCAACCGAGTGCAGACATAGTATTCAATTGCACGGATAGAATGTATAGACTTTGAGTGCATGGTAAAGAGTGTACAGACTTAGCAATGAACTATGCATTGACCTATCTAAGCTGTCCTCTATATGCATGCATAATATGCATATATGCACTGAACCAGGCACTGACTATATTACTGCACTAATGTAAGATATGAACAGATGAAGGAATGTACAGATTTTATGACTGAATAAGACAACACTACATTGATTCAAGATATGCTTTGTAGCAAACGTGCATGGGCTTGTGGACTTGTACCAATACAGAATGTTGTACAGACTTGAGTTGAAGCAACTGATGAATGCACAGATGCACCGAGTATGCATGTGTTTCTACAGAGATAATGCTAGAACACACAACGCAATGCCCATATAGCGTCAACGCACGATGAATATGCACACAACCTGTTCGATGGAATGACATGCAAATAAGATGCTCAATCAATCATCATTCATACTCATAGTGCTTGGTGACATCAAAACCACATGGGCCCAACAATCTCCCCCTTTTTGATGATGGTAACACTATGAGTCACTCAGACCCAAACTATTTGCATGATTCATAGACAAGGAAACTCTCCCTGAATAGATGCTTCTTTTACCCCCCTTTTGACATAATCTCTCCCCCTAATTCTCCCCACGTAATATCTCCCCCTAATTCTCCCCCTTTGACGTCATCAAAAAGGAGGAAGGTAAGAGAGAAGGAAACCAGGGAGGATGAATGAAATAACATTCCATGCAATGGTTCAGGAAATGAGCATGTCATAAATCAACCCTTGGGATATAAGAGTCAACAATGTGTATGCTTGATTAAATCTAGGTTTAACAGTTATAGAAAGTGGAGTAAAGCAACTGACTTCTGAAAAATAGGGCTATAGACTCCGTTTATAGCAATGAACCTAAAACACATAGTCATAATAAACTAGGTCAGGACAGTACCCTGTTGATTTCAGAAACAGTGAATATCAAGGAAAGTCACTTGAATTTGTATTGAAGTTAAACAATTGGCACTCAATGACTTTTGTTATCTAAGGGTTACATCAGTTCCTTTTTCTGATTCTGAACTTAGTGAACAGATCAGTGGCATTTATACCGTTGACATTAGGTGTACACCTTGATCAGAGGCAGGTACCCCCAGTTACTAGGTATAAACTACTAGATCTATTTCATGTCAAAATTTACAAAGACGGTTCGCACCTTTGACGTTAAGGGTACACCTTGATTAGAGGCCAGTACCCCTAGTTACTTAGTGAAACTACCCATGTAGATTTGATCAAGGATATAGAGTTAATCTGAATCACTTCATGACTTAAGGTATTCTCCATTTCTTTGATGGAGGCCTCAGTTTCTCAGTGTAACTCAGTCATTGCTCTGCCACTTTCTTTATTTCTTTTTCTTTTATGATTTTATTTCTGCTGCCCTTATGATTTTTAGAGTGACTGTTTAAAGACAATACACACTCTAGTCTTCTGCATCTCGACTTCACTAAGTCTGTTATGTTCAGGTACAGTGAAGACCTTTCTATTCTAACCATGCGAAAACAAAGTTAAGAGTAATAAACAGTTTCGAACACCTTATTTTCTGATGGACAGTCTCTGAACTCTTCAGTCTATTAAGGTTAAACCTTCAATTCAGTCAAGAAGCAACCATGATTCTTATAAAGGAAGGGTTGCAATAACTGCAGCTTACTGTAATGAACCTATAGCAAGATTGTTATCTAATCAAAGTGATACCAAGTGATAATGATACCAATTGATAAAAAGTGATAATGATGCATAGGAGCAGCTCAAAAAGGTTTGCAAGATTATATGGACTGATATCAAAGGATAATTATATCTGAAAAAGGAGGAAAGGTCAGGAGAAGTTGATTAAAGATCAGACTTAACAGCACTCCCCCAGACATCGCTATGCATCAACTCAAGTTGTACCGACTCTATATGCAGATGGTATAAAGATGCACCGACTCTGACATATGTGATATGCAAGATGCATCGACCTACATGCAACATGAACATAGGATGCACCGACCTTCATGCTGTTTAACACACCAAATGCATCGACTTCATGCTGAAAGCTTATGCACCCCGGTGAAAACGTGCATCAACTATGTGTAGAGTGTGCTTCGACATAAAGTCTATACAAGGCAATTGATTGACTATATGCACAACCATCCGTCAACTATATGCCCAACTATGCATCGACTTCAGAGATAGTATGTGCAAGATGTGTAGCCACTTATGTACTCAGTCCACAAGTGATTATTCTATCATCGAGCAACCCTATTCACAGGTTCAAGAACATGCAAACTCAATTATTTCAAGCACTCTAAAAGACATCCCAAGAGAAAAATTAGTCATTTTTTTGCTGAAATTTACAAAGCCCTAGTTCTCTTCTTAGATATCTAAATCTTTCATTTCCAAGAGATTTTGTAAAAATATCAGTAACTTGTTTTTCAGTTTCAACAAAGACTAATTCAATTTCACTTTTGCTCACAGCATCTCTAAGAAAATGATGTTTAATATCAATGTGCTTAGTCCTAGAGTGGTGAACATGATTTTTAGTAAGGCAGATGTCACTAGTGTTATCACATAAAATAGGAATGCATCCCAGAATTATCTGATAATCTGAGAGCTGATGTTTGATCCATAATACCTGGGCAACACAATTCCCTGCAGCAACATATTCTGCCTCTGCAGTGGAGAGTGCTACAGTGTGTTACTTTTTAGAGGCCCAAGATACTAGACAACCACCTAGGAATTGGCAATATCCACTAGTGCTCTTCCTATCTATCCGACACCCAGCATAGTCTGCATCAGTGTAAGCTATAAGCTCTAACTCACACCTAGCAGGGTACCAAAGACCAAGTTCTTGGGTGCCTGACAGATACCTAAAGGTCCTTTTCACTGCACTAAAATGAGACTCCTTAGGACTAGCCTGAAATCTAGCACATAAACATACTGCAAATTGTATATCAGGCCTAGATGCAGTGAGATACAAAAGGGATCCGATCATACCTCTATACAGTTTTTGATCCACTGGGTTACCTTTTGTATCTTGATCAAGACTTGTGGAGGTACCCATAGGAGCTGCAATGTCCTTGAGGTTTTCGAGCTTGTATTTCTTCAGGAGGTCCCTAATGTATTTCCTCCGAAGGTGACAAGACCTCCATTCTTCTCAGTCAACATGCAAAGCCTTGTCTCCTGTCATATGCCTGGAGCAGCCACTATCAAGATACCACATATTGCTCCTGGCTTCCCGGCATACCTGCAATCACAATCAGGTAGAGAATTTTGGAACCTAAAACTGTTTGGGCTCCGAAGCAGAAACAGAACAATTTAAGCAAGATAGCAATTGTTTAGGAATCCACATTTGTCTAGACATGGTTGGCTTAGTGGAATTCCTAACATTCTTTTCATCATTTTTCTTTTTCTCAGCACCAACTGATTGAACCTTCTTCTTCTGATGCTGTGGTTTTTGTTGAGTTCTGGCACCATCTTTATTAGCAGCATGATTATTTTTGTGCCAGTGCCCAGGCCAATAGGTACTCAGATAATTGCGGCCTGCAGTGGTCCTAGGCTGACCAAAGAAGACCTGTCTATTAGGACCCCATGTCCTAGACTGACCGACCCAGCTAGCAAAATAAGGTCTATGCCAGTGAGTGGGAAAAGATTGATATCTAGACCTTCCCTGGACTTGATTCCATCCAGCCCTATAGAATGGTTGTGGCTGTTTCTGAGGATAGGTGTAATAGGTTTGGACCTTGGGCTGGTGAGTATGGCTGGTTTGGCCCCGAGCAGCATTAGGTCTCCCTTGCATTTTTGACCCACTAGACTTCTGTACAGGTTTGTGTTGGGTCTTCTTCTGGATAGGTGATGGTGGTGGAGACTTGGTGATCTTGCCCTGGAGTTTAAATTTGCTTGGAGGCTGACCCCGAACCTGAGACTTACTTTTGGGTAAAGGGCAGGATCTGCTAGCCTCACCAACCTTCTGTTTACCTTTGTCCTTGGCACTGGATATTTTCAAATTAACAATTTTTGAAGCAGAATTTTCATTAACCATTTTTATAAGAGGGCTCTTCCTTTTCTCTGTCACAAATGATATGGTTTTCATGGCAAGGCTTTTCGTGATAGTTGAGTTGAATCCAAGACCTTCTTTTCTGAAATTCACCTTTGACCCTAACAGAGCATTGAGATTATCTGTGCCTTGGGTCATATTTTCTATAATTTTCCTTTTATCAACATTTTCTTTTTCTAAATTTTCAATTGTTTTCTTTAATTCAAAATTCACACACAAAACATCTTCATATTTCTCATTTGAAAATTTTGCTTTATTTTCAAACATTTGAACTCTCAGCTTCAAATCATCGATGACATTCTTTAACCATTCATTTTCCTTTCTAGAATCTATTAAATCATGCTTCAATTCATCATATTCAGCACATGAAATTTTAAACTATCATTTTTCGATTGCAGACATGCAATTTTATCAGACATGGTTTTATCATTCATAAGTGAGTTTATTTTCTTCTTCAAATGCCTGTTCTCCTTTCTAATATCATCCACTTTATCTAGCAAGTCTCCGTAGGCATCCTCCCAATCAGAAATTGTATAGTGCTCAAAAGGAGAGGATACCTCATCGGAGTCTCCTTCTTCTTCTTTGTCACTTTTGGCCATCAGGCAGACATGCTTTTCTTCATCCTCGCCCTCTGAGGTGGTGCTCAGTGTGCCCTCATCCTCATCGCTCCAAGTACTAATCATGGCTTTTCCTTTTCCTCCTTTCTTCCTTAGTTTCTCCTTCTGCCTCTGGAGCTCTGGACAATCTGCCTTCATATGTCCGGCCTTCCTGCAGTGATAGCAAACATTAGTATCAGGTTTCTTCGCAGGGGTAGACCTATACCTGTTATATCGCCGGCCGCTGAATTGTCTTCGGCCGAAATTTCTGCCTTCCTTTCTCAAGAATTGCCTGAACTCTCTGGTCAACATAGCAAGTTGGTCTCCATCTATTTCTGACGCAGATAGATTGCTCTGCTCGCTTGATGATTCACTGTGGCTGGATCTGCTTGTTCTGCTGGAACTAGCCTTCAACGCGATTGGTTTCTTCTTATTCTCGAGCTCCTCAATTTTGGGAAGGTTCATCTCATATGCCATTAGAGAACCTATTAACTCATCAACTTTCATCATTTGAAGATCTCTTGACTCCTCGATCACTGTCGCCTTTGTGTGCCAGACAGGAGTCAGAGACCGCAAGATCTTCCTTACAATCTCGTAGTCGGAATAGCTCTTTCCCAAATTCCTCAGACCGTTAGTTATGATCGTCAGACGAGCATACATCTCAGTCACGGTCTCACCAAGTTTCATCCAGAATGCTTCATATTCAGAGACCAACATATTAGCCTTGGTCTCTCTCACCTGTGATGTCCCTTCGTAGATAACCTCCAATGTGTCCCACATCTCCTTGGCGGTTTTGCACGATGACACTCTGGAGAATTCCGTGGGATGAAGTGCGCACTGGATAGAGTTGACGGCACTCCAGTTCAAAGTAGACTTTCTAATTTCCTCTTTCGTCCAAACCTCTTCATTCTCGTGCAGTTCGAACGGTCCCTTGCTCACTACCCTCCAGATCTCGTAGTCTTTCGCCCTCAGAAAGACCTGCATTCTGTTCTTCCAGTAGGCGTAGTTAGAGCTGTCGAAGTATGGAGGCTTGGAGGTTGAATGTCCTTCTGCTGTCATTCCCTTAGCGTTCATGGCCGTTCCTCTTTAGGATGTTAGTCCCAGAAAAAGAGTTAGGCTCTGATACCAACTGATGAGAGTCTATGAACGATCTAGAGGGGGGTGAATAGATCAATCACCCAATAAAATCGACTGCAGCAGTTTCAAGTGCGGAAATAAAACAAACTACTGCTGGACGACAGAAAGATAAGCTAAAGCGATCACAGAAAGCCAACTCAAGCAGATCTGAACTTAAACTATCCTAAACATGCATCTACTGCGGATGAAAGATATAATCAAGAGGCACAACAATTTGCAAGACAAACGCATAGTAAATAGGAACTTTTTAAGGTGGTTCGATCTCAAACCCAAGATCTACGTCCACCCCACACTCCAAACCAGAATGTGGCTTCAACCGCTGATCCACAGCTTCGCTGATCCACAGCTTCGGGGTCACAACCCTACAAACAGCTGGGCATTACAGCTTATGCCGTCCAGAGGAATCCTCCTCTACAAATTGCTGGGGACTTACAGCTTCACCCGTCCAGAGGAATCCTCTTCTGCCAGCTGAGCATTACAGCTTGCTCTGCTGACACACAGCTTGAAAACAAGATTTCAGAAAACAAGGTAGAAACAAACGAAAAACAAGAAATCCCCAGAGGGAATGTAGCTCACAATGAGCAATATCAGTTCTGGTATCTAAACTAAGAGATTGATGAACAAACATTCAGAGTAAATATCTCAGACTCCTCTCTCTCAACTCTCTACTTCTCTTTCTTCTCTTTCTCTTATCTCTGGATCATGCAGGCTCTCTCTGCTTCTACACTTCTTGATCTGATTTCTATCTCAATGCAACGATCATCACTTCAGATGGAGAAGTCTTCTTGTTATATAGCAGCAGCAGATAGGTGGGCGTGTGTCCTCCACGATTCCCTCCCAAGCGCCTTGACCACGTGGTAGTATTTCGGCCTGCTGTAATACACGTGTCACGATCCTGGCACATCCTACATTCTTGGATCACGTGCCCTTTCTTAAGTTCCTCGACCAGCAGTCCTATCAGATCAGACTTGTCATCAGTTTGAGTTAATCTGAAAGGAAAGACAGAAAGACGCACCGAGTTAGTTCGAGAATTGAACTAAGCATGTATAGACTTGATGCGTATAATGCAGTTTGCATGCAGGAAAGTATGCACATTGAAGATGAATGCACAGACACGCCATTAAAGAGTGTTCAGACTTTGTGTGCGATGTACAAACGATGCATCGACTTGCTGTGCCTAGAGTTTAATCATGAATACATAATGTACAGACTCTGATGGGCTGATGTATGGACTTAAACGCTCGAATCATCAGAGGTTGTACAGACTTGTGAAATGATGCACGAACATTGATGCTCACATCAGCACCGGTTGTACAGACTTGCCACCAAAGAATGTACAGACTTTGAGTGCATGGTACAACAGATGTACATACATGTCGTCGAAGAATGTACAGACTTGTTCAGTCATCAAGGCAACCGAGTGCAGACATAGTATTCAATTGCACGAACAGAATGTATAGACTTTGAGTGCATGGTAAAGAGTGTACAGACTTAGCAATGAACTATGCATTGACCTATCTAAGCTGTCCTCTATATGCATGCATAATATGCATATATGCACTGAACCAGGCACTGACTATATTACTACACTAATGCAAGATATGAACAGATGAAGGCATGCACAGACTTTATGACTGAATAAGACAACACTACACTGATTCAAGATATGCTATGTAGCAAACGTGCATGGGCTTGTGGACTTGTACCAATACAGAATGTTGTACAGACTTGAGTTGAAGCAACTGATGAATGCACAGATGCACCGAGTATGCATGTGTTTCTACAGAGATAATGCTAGAACACACAATGCAATGCCCATACAGCGTCAACGCAAGATGAATATGCACACAACCTGTTCGATGGAATGACATGCAAATAAGATGCTCAATCAATCATCATTCATACTCATAGTGCTTGCTGACATCAAAACCACAGGGGCACAACAAATAACCCCGATTGCATATGATTAAGTGAGCACACCAACCTATGAATGGAGATAGGGGATATGGAGCAATCACATAACATACACAACCATAACACAGGGATTTTAAGGTGGTTCGGTTGCAGATCCGTAACCTACGTCCACCCCTCACCAAACCCGGTGAGGCTTTACCACACGCTGCAAACGCAGCACACTTCCTACACACAAATCGGTAGGGATGGTTTTCCACACACACACACACACACACACACACACACACACACACACACACACACACACACACACACACACACACACACACACACACACACACACACACACACACACACACACACACACACACACACACACACACGAGGACGAGGTCCTACACACACACACATGAGGACGAGGTCCTCTACACACACGCACAAGATAAAAAGAGAAACACAAGAAGAAAAAATGCTGCAAGTGCAGTAAAGAAAAACCTTCCTGATATGATGATGAGGGATGAAAAAGCACAATCAAAAAGGGATAACCAGACGGTGACTTTAGATTTGCTCTTGTAGCACCTTGGAACAGATCTGGACACAAGTCCGATCTGGGTTCTCCTTAGGCTCAGTCTGGACGTGAGAGGGGCTGCACTCCTCTCTTGGATTCTTTCTTTCTTCACAGCTCGAGAGACACTTTGAATGACAGTGCAAGATTGCGAGGCAATGAGGACAGAGCTAGATGACTGAGTGAGTGGTTGGCTGGCTGGCTGAATGAGGATCCTACTCAGATCTTTCTCACGCTCTGCTCTTTCTCTCTTAGGATTGATCTTTAACTTCAGCAGCAGCGATAGCATCAGCAACAGTAACAACTCCTTCAAGCATGGGGTCTCTTTTTATAACCCGCAAGCAGCCCTTGGTAGCATCTGATTGGGTAGAGAAACAACGAGAGTAGGAGCTCCAAAGTAAGATCAGTAGGATCTTCTTTTCTACAGGCTGAGCAGTCAAGGATGTCCTCTTGTCCTATGCAGGCTCAGAGACATAGTAGCTGATTGGGTGGAGGCAAAAAGTTATGTACCAGGAAAGGTGACTTTTCCCACAAAAGGTAGCTTGCTTTTCTACTGACCAAAAGGACTGATATAGCAACCCATGATTACCAAAAGGTTGATTGACCAAGGAGACCTTTCCAGACCTCAAAAGATGTGTTTTTGGACACTTGCGGTTCCTATTTTTGCTCTCTGGATCACCCAGTCAAAATGACAGAAAGCTGCTTAAAACGGAGGTAGTTTGGCTCACTGAGACATTTCATCAAACACCTTCTGTTGATTCCATACGGTTGGTGCAGCTTCTGGACTTGAACAGTGAGGTCGGTGCAGATAAGATCCTTGGCCTTTGGCAAGGTCAGTGCAACTTTGGATTTCTTCAGTGGAGGTCGGTGCCGTTTACTATTCTACCAGGCATTGGTAAATGCACATACGAAGCTTGGTCCTTAGCAGGGTCGGTCCATATTAAGAGCCTCTTCAGTAGAGGTTGGTGCACATTTAGATATCCTTCAGATGAAGTCGGTGCAAGTTTCAAGGTCAGTGCACGCTTCAAGGTTCCTCGCATGCAGGTCGGTGCACGTTCTGAATAATGTCGGTGCACACCTCAGTTCCACCAGATATAGGTCAGTGCACATAAGTAGGTCTATGCATATCACTGTTTGTAGCATAGAAGTCGGTGCACTTCCTGAGCAAGGTCCGTGCACAATTTGAACTCCAGCAAGAAGGTTGGTGCATATCACTGTTCCAAGCACACTTCACAGTCGGTGGATGTTTAGAGCTTAGCACACCAAGGTCTGTGCACATTTCTATTGGCTTCATGCAAGTCAGTGCACATCACTGTTGCCGCCCAGTCAAGGTTGGTGCATGTTTTCCCGGCTCGTAGCTAGGGTCGGTGCACATCTTCCCCGCTCACAGCTGTTGCAGGCGTATGTAGGTCGGTGCACGTTTCATTCCGCCCAGGCAAGGTCGATGCACATCTTTATTTCTGCCCAATCAAGGTCCGCATGAAGGGCCGGGTCGGTGCAACTTTCATTCTTGGAGCGTTCACACTAGGTGCAGCTTTCATACCAAAGCACATGAAAGTCGGTGCAAGACCAGAACAAGGTCGGTGCAGGTCACTGTTTGAGCTTAGTGAGGTCGGTGCACATTTTGAAACTTCTTCAGTTTCTTCAGTTCCTTGGAGCAATGACCCTAAGTAAGATCTGCCTTGATTTTTGTGCAACCTCTTGCCTTGATTTATGTGTAGTCTCTTCCCTTAATTTCTGTGCTGTCAGTTGCCTCGTTTTCTATGCACCCATGAGTAATATCACTTATCTTGATTTTTGTGCATCCAATTGCCTCATTTTCTATGCCATTCTTGATTTCTTTTTCTTTGCTTACAATGACCTGAAATGTAAGAGTGTTGACATCATCAAATGCAAATGGGACTCATCAATGAGTCATGGTCAGACATCATCAAAATAGTATATATCCAACATTCTCTCCCTTTTTGATGATGACAACTATGAGTCATTATGAGTACATTGTAAGTCAAGGTGCAAAGGATTATAATCAAAAGTTGAAGCACAAAGACGTTCTCTCTCTATATAAGTCTCTCCCCTTTATGCATTCAAGACTTTCCCCCTTTGTACATACCCTTGTTAATGACACATACGATTCTCTCCCCCTTTGACATCATCAAAATAACATAGTCGGAGATTATTAGCACATGATGTACAGAGTGAAGGAAGTACGTACCTGTAGGGAGCAGCACAGGATTCTCAACACGAAATGACAGTCATTGCAATGAACTATCTTTTTCCAGTATTCCAGAAATTGATGTGGAAATACATGCCAATGGTTGGACACTTATTAAAGTTGACAAGTAAGGACAACCAATACTGGAAAGCCACTTTTAGAACTGATACCAATGAATAATATGAATTTATCGAACATGGTTGAGACCCTTGGCTGGGCAAAGACAATTAAGAGTGAGTGAGGCATGACCACAACACCATGATCCAGTAGAAGAGATAGATAAGGTAGCCAAAGAGCAAATTTGATTTTCAGATTTTTCAAATGGTTAGAGGTTTTCTAATTTTTAGATTTTTAGGATTTTCTATGCAATGTATGGGAATGAACGATGCAAGTTACAAGTGCATGAAGTTGAGAAATGCAAGCCACCCAATTGCATGAAAGCATGATGCCAATGATGACATGGCTTATGCCAGATACCAATGAGTGACACCAATTGTTAGACAACATCAATGGATTCAGATACCACGTGTTAAGAATGGTGATGTAAGCATGGCAGCCTGAATGAGTTATGTGGACTTGGCAAATGAAGACAAACATCAAGGAGCATCAAGAGATGACTTGTTTAAGGAGGAATGGAGGTTCTCTAATCTGAAGCTAAGTTTATAAATCAGAGTTATGGATTTTTCAGAATCTCAAGTTATAGAACTCTAATGAGGCAGCCCTTACATTCAGATTGGTTTAATGCTAATGAGTTCTGGCCTTCTCAGTAGAATCACATAAAAACGTTTGCATTCAAGTTTAATAGAAGTGAACCAGAAATTCATATCAAAATCAGGTTAACCTCCTTTTATCTTACTCATTCAATTCCATTAGCTCCTTTTAGAGTGGCCACAATACGTATTCAGGCTAAACACTTACATGATTCTGATTAAATCCATGAGTGCTACACATTCAGATTTTTCTTATGAAACCATGTTGAAAGGTGACTTTTAGCATTTTACGAGCAGTCAAGTGTAGCATTCACCTTTTGACGTGAGTGTGCACGTTTACCAGACGCAAGCACCCCCAGTTACTAAGTGTAGCTCACCATTTTGCCTTAATTAGAACAGAGATAGCATAGTTGCTTACTAAGGATATGAATTTCAGATTTCTCAGCAACAGTGCTTGCTCTGCCTTGAGCTTACTTTTAATGTAGCCTCCTTTTGAATTGTGCAAATTCAACAAATGTTTAAAAACAATACTTAACTGAAGTTTCTCGAACAAAGATGCCTTTGTACTCAAAATAAACTTTCAGATTCAAGAAGGCATACCAAGTCAAAACATGAGAAACTAATTTAAGTCTATTAAGCCCGAACACAAATATTTTCAAGACGATTAAACTTCAAGACTCCAGAAATCATTAATGTAAAACCAAAAGCTTTCATGATCAAGGCAGTCACAAGAGCTCTATAGAGGAAGATTCTTCTTAGGTTTTTACTCTGATTCACAAACTTAAAGACAGATTGAGGATCCTTCAAGAAGTTCATGGCAAAACCGATCTAATGTGACATGGTGGATTGGTTCAAGCAGAGAGTGTTGTATGATTGGAGAGCATCAACTAGAGCAAGAAAGGATAGAAAACACTCCCCCTGAGGATATGCATTGAGCTCAGACTGGAGTGGGTAAAATAAGACCAACATGAGATTTTTATCAGAGTTTACAAAGCTAGACATGCTCCCCCTAAGAGCACATTGTCTATGCATGATGACAACAAGAATGTGCAATGATGCAGATGTGATAGATGTTGACTCCCCCTCAATACATGCATGGGTTGGCAGTGGAAAGTGCAGCCTATAACATGAAAGAGTACTCAATGCAGTGGAGATGCTACCAATTGATTATGCATTTTTGTGACCCTTTAACATGATTTACATTGGAGTGCATGGGACAACAAGATGATGCAACCACAAAATATTTATAGTGCATTCTGAATAGAATTGCTAATTTTTAAGCTCCCCCTTTTGTTCAATGCTTATGGAGACAAGACACTCAACCAACGTGTTGGAAGAACAGATTTCTCATGACTTATGCATCTGAAATAAATGATCTCTGGTACAAGGCGGAGGTATGGATCTGAGACCCTTCTCACGCATAGTGTGAGTTCCGGACAAGCTCGACTTGTCTTTCTACTCTACACCATTCGATATGCCAGAGGTTAGACAAGGTGTGAGCAAGAGGTCTAGCTTAGATGTTCATCTCACACTATGGGGGGTGTTTTAGCATTTTTCGGAAGCAAATTTAGGGTGCAGAATGTTATTGGCAACATGACAGACTCATGATGCACTATCTACATGGTTAGCCTAAACATGCAAGATGACAGAGATTAAAAGCGTTTATGTACATACCTGTGCCTTGAGCTTTTATTTCATGATGATCCTCAGCTCAGCTCCAAGGCACTCCTACAACCAAAATTCTCATTCAGAATGTTTAGGTACCCAAGCTTTCTTGGGTCCTACAGGGTTAGTGAGATTTTTAATCAAAGAGCTCCTTTTTATCAAGACATCCAAATCATCGTTCCTCATTTTTGACAGTCATATGCTTCATGTCCTACCATCCCACAATAAGGGCAGCACAAAGAGGATTTCTCACTCCTCTCACAACCAAGTGTGACGAGTTTTTGAGGGTGACCATGAGTGTTGATATTAGTGGCGTAAGCATTGTCCTTTCTCCTCCTTTGCCGACAGTTCTTTACTGTGTGGCCATACTCTTTGTAGCGATAACACTGAACAAGGGGTTTCTCAATTTTGTGCTTCAATTCCCAGCAATTTGGCATGGTGTGTCCAGATATACCACAATGGTAGTTGTAGGAGGGCTCGGCTCTCTCGACTAGTTTTTTGTAGTGACTGGAATCACATTCAGACTTGCATGAAATCAGATCATTTTTCATGGCATGGCAATTATGCATTAAGTGACCATGTTGACCACAATGAAAACAAGAACCATCCTTTTTATGGAAAACATGGTATCTGTCAGATTTATCAAAACAAGCAATCTCATTTCTGTGTTTTTGCCTTAAGGCTTTCTTTTTCTGGTTTCTGTTTTGATTTCGGTTCTTCTTGATCGCAGATTGTTTTGGGGATGATTGGGAAGAGGAGGCACCATCAGAGCTGGAAGGAGAAATTGTGTGCAAAGTATTTTTGAAATTTTTTTTGTTCAAAGGATAGTGCCCAAACCCTTTTCTTCGGAAGCTCATTCTAGTCCCCGGCAATCTCCCTAGGCTCTCTTGGCCCTGAGCAGTTCGTGATAAAGAGTTATTCAAATCTTGGATTTCCTTTTCAATGGAAGTGATGTGTTTTTCAGAGTTAATCAAATCTGTCTCACACGCAGCAAGCTGCTCATTCAACATGACGTTCACAGTTTTGCTGTAATCAAAATCCTATTGAAGGGTAGCCAGTTTTTCTGAGTTAACAACACTAGCACCCTTACCTTTTTTACATGCTTGAAGCTCGGCAAGAAGCTCATTGTTTTGCTTTTTCAAATTTTCATTTTCTTCAATAGAAGCCTTGTTTTTAGTCAAGTCTGGGTTGTTTGACAAGGACTTAGATTCATCTTGAAGCTGTCTTACAGTTACTTCCAATCTAGTTATTTCAGCTAGCAAGATTTTATTTTCATCCGTTAAGCAAGCAATGTGATCTTTATGTGTATCTAGGTCAATCATGAGAGTTTCATTTACTTGCTCAAGATCAGATAATTTTCTATAGGGAGAGCTATCCGCAAGATTATTTTCAAGCTTCTTTCTTAATTTTTTGTTTTCAGACTTAAGCTTCTTGTGCTGCTTAGCCAACTCATCATATGCATCCACAAGTCCATCATAGGTAAAGTCCTTAGGATCAGAGTTTACCTGAGACGAAGATGAATTGCTTGGCTGATCTGGGCTGTTGGCCATTAGACAATGATTCCCATTTCCTTCTTTGTGGATACTGGCCAGTCCATCAAGGATCATCTTGGCCGTGCTGCAACTGGAAATAAAAGGAAACATGGTGACATCTACTCCAGCTCTTATCAGATTGAAGGCAACATGGTTATCAACATTTTTGGTCCATTGATGAGCTGACCAGACATCAGTATTTGATGGCAGCTCATGAGGATCATTGTATATGAGAGTCCACAACTGTGGATCTATGGAATTAACATAAATGAGCATTTTCCCTAGCCATGTAGAAAAATCTAAACCATCAAATGTAGGTGGAAAAACCATCGAAGCATGTGTAGTAGATGAAGCCATTTTCTCAAAATGCACCGGGATCTTTTCTTTGAAGATCGTGGGATCTCTGAATGACAGAGCTTGGCTCTGATACCAATTGTTGGGTCTCACGTGGTGCAATAGGATCTAGAAGGGGGGGTTGAATAGATCCTTTCACAAACTTTGTCCCATTCAAAAATCTCTCAAACTAATGCGCATAAACCACTCCTGTAGAATAAATAAAGTACCTAAGTACAAAGCACAACGGATTGAGTAGGAGCAGCTCTAGTGGAAATGGTAAAGCACAGTGCAAGGACTGAGTGTGATCTTATAGCACTGTACAATAGGGATCTCAACACCCATTAACTGAATGTGAGATGACTAGCTGAATGTGTGACCAAACTGATTTCGTTGGCAATGCTACCAGCTAGGGGCCTGTGTGCAAGAGTGCAATAGGTAGTCAACGGGGTGCAGGCAAAATGCTGAGGCCCAAATGGTATAAGGATGAAGCAAGGTGCAGATCTAAAAGCTTAAGTGTGCAAAGAGAATAACCCCGATTGCATATGATTAAGTGAGCACACCAACCTGTGAATGGAGATAGGGGATATGGAGCAATCACATAACATACACAACCATAACACAGGGATTTTAAGGTGGTTCGGTTGCAGATCAGCAACCTACGTCCACCCCTCACCAAACCCGGTGAGACTTTACCACACGCTGCAAACGCAACACACTTCCTACACACAAATCGGTAAGGATGATTTTCCACACACACACACACACACACACACACACACACACACACACACACACACACACACACACACACACACACACACACACACACACACACACACACACACACACACACACACACACACACACACACACGAGGACGAGGTCCTCCACACACACACACAAGATAAAAAGAGAAACACAAGAAGAAAAAATGCTCTAAGTGCAGTAAAGAAAAACCTTTCTGATATGATGATGAGGCACGGAAAAGCACAATCAAAAAGGGATAACCAGACGATGACTTCAGATTTGCTCTTGTAGCACCTTGAAACAGATCTGGACACAAGTCCGATCTGGGTTCTCCTTAGGCTCATTCTGGACGTGAGAGGGGTTGCACTCCTCTCTTGGATTCTTTCTTTCTTCACAGCTCTAGAGACACTTTGAATGACAGTGCAAGATCGCGAGGCAATGAGGACAGAGCTGGATGGCTGAGTGAGTGGTTGGCTGGTTGGCTGAATTAGGATCCTACTCAGATCTTTCTCACGCTCTGCTCTTTCTCTCTCACGATTGATCTTTAACTTCAGTAGGAGCGATAGTAGCAGTAACAGCAACAACTCCTTCAAGCATGGGGTCCCTTTTTATAACCCCCAAGCAGCCCTTGGTAGCATCTGATTGGGCAGAGAAACAACGAGAGTAGGAGCTCCCAAGTAAGATATGTAGGATCTTCTTTTCTACATGCTGGGCAGTCAAGGACGTCCTCTTGTCCTATGCAGGCTCAGAGACAGAGCAGCTGATTGGGTGGAGGCAAAAAGTTACGTACCAGGAAAGGTGACTTTTCTCACAAAAGGTAGCTTGCTTTTCTACTGACCAAAAGGACTGATATAGAAACTCATGATTACCAAAAGGTTGACTGACCAAGGAGACCTTTCCAGACCTCAAAAGATGTGTTTTTGGACACTTGCGGTTCCTATTTTTGCTCTCTAGATCACCCAGTCGAAATGACAGAAAGCTGCTTAAAACGGAGGTAGTTTGGCTCACTGAGACATTTCATCAAACACCTTCTGTTGATTCCATACGGTCGGTGCAACTTCTGGACTTGAACAGTGAGGTCGATGCAGATAAGATCCTTGGCCTTTGGCAAGGTCAGTGCAACTTTGGATTTCTTCAGTGGAGGTCGATGCAGTTTACTGTTCTACCAGGCATTGGTATATGCACATACGAAGCTTGGTCCTCAGCAGGGTCGGTCTACATTAAGAGCCTCTTCAGTAGAGGTCGGTGCACATTTAGATATCCTTCAGATGAAGTCGGTGCAAGCTTCAAGGTCAGTGCACCCTTCAAGGTTCCTCGCATGCAGGTCGGTGCACATTCTGAATAATGTCGGTGCACGCCTCAGTTCCACCAGATATAGGTCAGTGCACATAAGTAGGTCTATGCATATCACTGTTTGTAGCATAGACGTCGGTGCACTTCCTGAGCAAGGTCCGTGCACAATTTGACCTCCAGCAAGAAGGTTGGTGCATATCACTATTCCAAGCACACTTCACGGTCGGTGCATGTTTAGAGCTTAGCACACCAAGGTCTGTGCACATTTCTATTGGCTTCATGCAAGTCAGTGCACATCACTGTTGCCGCCCAGTCAAGGTTGGTGCATGTCTTCCCGGCTCGTAGCTAGGGTCGGTGCACATCTTCCCCGCTCGCAGCTGTTGCAGGCGTATGTAGGTCGGTGCATGTTTCATTCCGCCCGGGCAAGGTCGATGCAAGTTGTGAGCAAGGTCGGTGCACATCTTTGTTTCTGCCCAGTCAAGGTCTGCATGAAGGACCGGGTCGGTGCAACTTTCATTCTTGGAGAGTTCACGGTAGGTGCTGCTTTCATACCAAAGCACATGAAAGCCGGTGCAAGACCAGAACAAGGTCGGTGCAGGTCACTGTTTGAGGTTAGTGAGGACGGTGCACATTTTGAAACTTCTTCAGTTCCTTGGAGCAATGACCCTAAGTAAGATCTACCTTGATTTTTGTGCAACCTCTTGTCTTGATTTCTTTGTAGTCTCTTCCCTTGATTTCTGTGCTGTCAGTTGCCTCGTTTTCTATGCACCCATAAGTAATATCACTTATCTTGATTTTTGTGCGTCCAATTGCCTCATTTTCTATGCCATTCTTGATTTCTTATTCTTTGCTTACAATGACCTGAAATGTAAGAGTGTTGACATCATCAAATGCAAGTGGGACTCATCAATGAGTCATGGTCAGACATCATCAAAACATCATATATCCAACAAAAATAACATGCGTGGGACGACACGGAGGGACATAAACACGTGACAAGGACACGGCGGGATAAAAGACATGACAAATACGCCCTTCAATCAAAGCGCAAGATTAGAAGAAGCAGAATCGCCAGGTTCATAATTGTGAGGCAAAGTCCTCTCATGAAGATATGATGAAGCGATGCAATAGCTGAGAAGGACATGAGCTTTAGAACAGATCGAGAGAGTGGATTGAAGAAGGAGAGAACAGATTCGAAAGATGTGAATAGGAACCAGATAGAACAAAAGGTAGAGCAAGGAAACTCGAACACCTGCAACTTGCACACTGAACAAATGAATCATACATGTCCTCAAAACAAATAGATAGAAAACACATGAAGAAGGGAATGAAAAATGAATATTTTTTATTTTTATAATTTTTTTGGGATTTTTAAAAATATTTGATTTTTTTGAAATATTTATTTTTTTGAGATTTCTTCTTTTGACAATATCTGAATTTTTTGGATTTTTTTGAAATAGCAATCTACAGCACTCAAGATAGGCTCACACTACTAGCCAGGGATCGTCGTTCCTACCCCCTTTTATTAAAGACTCCTCTTGGGCAGGACGTGCATATGAGAGTGACTTGCCACAACCAACCGCCTCTAAAGAACGGTGCCCTTACTAAGGCCATACCCGGGATACAATCCAGCCTAAGAGAGAGAAGCAGAAGAAAAAAAATGGAGACAAGTTTGATGTAGGATGGGAGATATCAAGACTAGAATTCCTTCCAAGGCACTACCCCTCAAAGATACAGTCTATTGCGTCGGAGCTTTGTGTCTTTGATTTTGAGACCCATATTTACTAGGTACGTGTACGACCGGTGTCACGCCCCGAGAGCGGAAGATACCCGGAGACGCGTGACGAGTTTATATCAATCATGTCAATCAGAGTATTAGTGCATTCGACACCAAAATCAGAGATGCGCAAAAGTAAAGATAACCCAATCCTTTATTCCTTCATAAGAATATGTCTATTACAAACCTTTGAAGTACTAACTAAAATAAAGGAAAAATACAAGGTTGACTCAAGAAAATATGAAAAAGACTAGATAACACGGGTGAAGCTCTATCTTTTTCACTCTTGATTTTCCCCATCCGTTTGAGTTCCCTCATCATCGGACTTACCTGAAAAGTAGGGAAACACTAAGTGAGCGAACGCTCAGTAGGAAATTATATCTCAAGAACTAGCAATGGGTTTAAGTAATTACATCTTTCATGAATGCATTATAGCTATGCATGCTCGCATAAAACGACAAGATAGAGAGAGTGTATAACAATAAGATAGCGACGAGAACTAGTCATGAATTTTTAAGAACTTATATCAAAAGATATCAAGATATTCAAGCAAGTGTATTCATCATGTCATGTTGGAATTTGGCTATCACGTTCAAGCACGCAAGTATGCAATTACCCTTTTTCGGGTCACGCAAGTCATGTAATATCAAGTCAAGTACAAGTACAAGATTTGTGGAATGTTCAATCAAGCTAGTCATGCACTTCGGTATAATGCCAATACCGTGATCAATCAACTCCCATGGGCACAAGTACTTTCGGGTGCTCCTCCCAGGACCAGATCGGGCCCTATATGCGCAGGCATTAATCATGTATTTTAACATCCACTTTTGTATATAGCCAATATGGAATTTCAAGGATAAAGCTCGTAGACACGTAGGATAGACTTTGATAGAATAGAGTCCAAAATATGACACTTGACATAGATAGGTGATAATAACGGTATAATCACGATTATCGATAAAGCTAGGTGGAATTGGTTCCCTAACTTGGGTACCATGACAAGTAAATGCCCACAAGTAGATGGTCACTCCTTTAATATAGAATTGAGGTCCACAAGAACATCATAACCAAGTTGTTATAGAATTGGGGTCTACAATAACATCACATTGATGGCATGCTTTCCCCGTTCATTAAGAAAATTCTCATATAATACTCATAGCATAATATGAGGGCCGGTATACCATGTTTCTTTAGAGTGACATGGCAATCAAATAATGTAATGGGTTTTTATGGTACAACCTGCTCAGTCGGCCTTGAGGGAATCCAAGGCTCGAGGAGTCTTATGGAGGTCTCTATGACTAACTCGCTAGTCCAAAGGAACGGAATGTCCAATGGAGAGCTTGTATGTCACTGAGAGTTAAGGGGGTAACGTTAAAATATCATAAAACGTGGGACTATATTCACGGAGTGGAAATATAGTGCCAATATATATATACATAAGTATGAAACCGTGTTAACCGAGGGAAAAACAATAATACAGGAAAATAGCGACTTGACCAAAGTCATTCATCACGTAATTAACGCCTTACATAAGGGCGTTTCTTGAGCTTTTGACGACTCGTGAAGCAGTCGTCCAAACTATATTTCAATTTTTACAGAATTTTAATATTTCAGAATTTTAACCAAAACGCGCCCTGGACAGGGGCGTTACCTCTCAATTAGCGCCCTGGTCTGGGGCGTCAGTTCAGTAGGAGACGACCTAGACAAGGTCGTGAATTCAAGAATTTACCAATTTTCAGATAATAAAATCTCAGGAAAAAGGGTACATGATCATGACAGGAAAAATAGCAGGATTTCACAGGTATACTCATGCAATATATTAGATTCATGGTTACATAGATATTAAATTTTAAACGTGGGTATTTATTAATTACATGTAATTGACGACTTCTGGGCAGGGCGTCAAAATAATAATTAGCGCCCTAGTGTGGGTCGCTTCTTTAAATTAGCGCCCTTGCCAAGGGCATTTCTTTTTAAAATTTCATAGAAAACATCTGAAACCACAATAAAACTATATGCATGCACTCGATCGATGATATTATTAAGATCTTAAGCTAGTTTGGGCTACGATCTTGAGAAAACTTACCTTTTGAAGATTAACTGGTGAACGGATGAAGGTTTGGAGAAGAAAACGATGCTCTGTTCTCGAACAGAGATAACTTGCAGGAGATGAAAGAGACAGAAGTCCTTGGTCTGATGCAGCTGAAAGTAGGTTCCCCACCGATACAGAAGATTTGCCTTCTGTTCAGCAAGGAGGAAGGAGAGGAAGACAACAGTCTTCACGTCCCTCCTGCAGGGAGAATATAGACGAGGAACACTCGTTCTTCAGTCAAAAGGATGATCGTCTTCACAACACAGACAACCTGTATAGGAAGATGAGGAAGGAAAAGAACATCAACGTTCTTTCAACACACACAACCAGAAATAAAGAGGAAGAATATTACCTGTTCTTCACGTCGATGACAGCAGCAGCAGATCACCAAATAGCGATCAAGGGTTGATTTAGGAGGGTATTTATAGGGTTTTTTTGGATCGTAATGGAGTTAGTGTTGTATTGGAAGTAATATTTCCCTAATAGAGTTCTTACCCTATTCAATCTTCCTCGTAGTTATCCAGAAACTTGCTCTGGATAGTCTCCTGGTCGAACGAAACTCAAACTGAATTAACGTCCTAAGTGAGGGCGTTAATTTAAATTGACGCCTTGTCAAGCGTCGTTTCTTGTATAAAACGCGCCCAGGTGGAGGGCGTCACTTCTACTTTCCTTTTTATTTATTTTGACCGTTTAAGAATTGACGACCTCACCTGTTGACGTCCTTTCATAAATTAGCGCCTTGTATAAGGGCGTTTCTTCTTGAAGTAGCGCCTTCACCCAAGGCGTTATTTTCCTTCTGGCTTATTCTTATGCGTTTAGGCTTTCATCATCTATTTACTTATCTTTTATTTTAATTTGATCCATTTTCAAAATCTTTATTTTTTTTTTCCAGGGTTGCTACAACTGGTCTCATGACGTCCCGCGGGGAACTGTACTGCCACTCTTGCCATACCTTTGATTTTCATAATTTTGCATTGATCAGATCATTGATTTATTTTTTGACAGCCCTTATTGGCTAGATTTTACATGAATGCTCATATTCGAGGGACAAGACTGCCCCTATTTGAAATCTCTCCCGTATTGGGGAGCGCCTAGGTTGGTCATCTCATCCAACCATCTCTTGCCCCTGCACTTGGCCGAAAAGAGAAAAGAAAATACTTTTATGCATACCTAAAACATGGCCAAAGCAGCAACGATGTTGCCTCAGAGGAATCGACTATGGCTTGCCATGTAGTGTGTGAGAAACCCATACTCAAAGGATCACCCTCAACGATCGGGGAAAGAACTGGACTCCTAGCACAGAGCTATCACCAGCCTAAGAATTCTGCAGAAGCAAACTCATTTTTGACTAAAATAAGCAAATTTCTTCTAAAGCCACTCAACTGTGTTGAGGAAACAACATTATAACAATGCGCATGAACAATAATTAGAGTAATGGAAATGAAAGCATATTCATGCACAAAATAAAGATACCTTGCACATCCATGGAACGGAAACCAGCATCCTGAAGCGAGATCGTGATCATCGAGCTTTATATTCCTTGCTTGACAAGACAAAGATGAGAGGATTTCAAGATTCCTCGACACAGAGGAGCGGCAGACGCCAAACTAGATGAAGCAAGATAAAAAGGAAGAGAGGCGAGGGCTAGAACTCCCTCGTTAATTAAGGCACAAAGACCCTGATAACAAGGAACCAGATACAGACGAAATAGATCAATTGAGATCAAGGCGGACTAAAGCCTCGAAAATAGCAAGAAAAATGGTGATGACCCCGAAAGGGTGAAGAAGAGTGAATAGGAAGGTGAGAAGGGAAATCATCCGACGTGGTCGGAGAAAAGGAACGAGAATCATCCGACAGGGTCGGAGAAGGAGAATGAGAATCACCCGACAGGGTCGGGAAAAGAGAATAGGAGACACCCGACAAGGTCGGGGAATAAGAAGGAGAATCATCCGACAGAGTCAGGGAAGAAGAATGAAAATCACCCGATAGAGTCGGGGAAGGAGAATGAAAATCACCCGATGGAGTCGGGGAAGGAGAATTAGAGACGGAACCTAGAGATACCGGAGGAGAAGGATTCGAAGAAGAAATCCCTAGATCGGGACGAAAGGATGACATGGGCCGAGGTTTAAGACAGTAAGAACATGGAGAATCCGGAGAAATCGGATGAGAAGAGTGGGGGTTTGCGGACCCGGGAAGAGAGGAGAAGATCATGGACGTGGGATTGGAATAAGGAAGGTACACCACCCAAGGGTGGGAGCTGAGCAGCAGGAAAGATGAATGAACAGATGGGGAAGAGGGAGTGGACCCCTGAGTGCACAATCTACGGCCCTTGAACCGGAGCCGCGACCTCTTCTTGGCAGAAATGTCCTTGAAATGAACCCGCCTGGCGCAGACTCGGGCCTTCGGGTTTCTTGATCTGCAATGTCTTCTCAAATAACGTGCTCATCTGACAGACATCCTGGCCTGATCATGAACATGCAGCTTCATCGGGGCAATTGCCCCTAGACACCCGATGCTAACAATAGGCGGACATTCTTGAATAGCTGATTCCTTAGACAGATGGGCATCACGCAACCATGGAGTTTTATCACTAGGCATCAGGAGCATGAGGCTTGACAACTCCACTCAGCGATCATCCTTGAAGCATAACTCCCTTGACAGATGAGGATGAAGTTGAGGGAGAGTAATACATGGCGTTGACCTGGCCGGCTTGATAAACTAAGAGAGGTTACATATAATGTGCAAAATGTCCTTGGAGAATGTTGAAGATATGGCAAACTGCCCCTTGAACATGGAATTCATCAATCCTTTGGTAGCTGTATGAGTTAGCACAATACGAGTAGAGAATCCCTCTGGGCCAGTGAACTGAACAGTGATGGAGCGAGAAGTAATAACATCATCAATAATCGGAACTCTGACAAGCAATGAGATTGCCACCGGCCTCGTTCTTGAAAAAATTGGTACCAATGCAAGGGAACTCTTCTTGACAACCATCTTCAGAGGTAGAGGCTCATCATCCCCAAAATAGCTAGGGACCAGGATGCGGATCGGCATCCGATAGATGAAATCTTGAATCTTGAAATACACGACCGGCACCAAATTGTCCTGACTTGGCTCATCATCTCCCTAGGGACCAGGCCCGAGGGGCACCGGAGGTAACGTACACCCGCTCCGTGGGGTGGAAGTGGATGGAGAAGTGATGGAGGTAATTGGTTCTGATGGCGTGGAGGTTTCAATGGGGATTGTGATGTCAAGTGAAGGCGCATACGATGTGATGATGATAGGCTCAGGTGAAGGTAAAGATGGAGGCGGAGATGATGGAGGTTTAGGCGATGGTGAGGGTAATGGAGATGGCGGAGGTAATGGAGAGGGAGGTGAGGATGGCGGTGGAGGTAATGGAGACGGTGATGAAGGGGATAGAGAGGAGGGTCATGGTGCCCATCGTCGATGAATCGGCACAACGCGTCGAGCGTCGTTGGGGGTACGTAGAAGTAGTGGTAACGGGAATGGAGGAAGAAGGGATGGCACTAGCTTGAACGGAGGCTTGGGTTTGTGGACGAGATGGAGATGGGGTAGGAGATGGTGAGGGTAATGGAATAGGTGATGAGGGTGGAGCAGGGGTAGGTAATGGTACAGGCGATGGAGCGGGCACAATGCTAGATAAAGAATCATAGGGGTGCCCTAGGTCTTGAAGTAACAGAGATGGCTGCTTGGGCGGTGCTTCTTGCTACTGCTTGCTGCGAAGATCTAAAATAACTTTATGCATGGCGGCCAAATTGATCTTCTTCTGATCTTCCAAGCCATGAACAAACTCCCGAAACTCGGGGCAATGCACAACCAAATGCCCCTGCTGGCGATGATAATCACAAAATTGGAGCATATTCCCGACCGCTGGTTGGCAAGGCACAACCAGAGGGAGCTGCAATGCGTGAGTGACCATCAAAGCCCTAAAAATGTCTGTAAAACACTCTAGCAATGGAGGAGGAGGATCCTGCTTCGGGCAAGGCGGATGCCAAGGGGTATGGGAAGGTAATGGAGGTGGTTGTGGGGACGGGAGCAGAGGTTGCATAGACAATGGTGCATGGCTAGTGGCAGAGAGATTTGGTGATGGCATATGTAGAGTAAGGTGAGGGGGTATATAGACGGCATCCACCTTCTCCGGGTGTGGCATTTTCTTGACCGGGGGTGGAGACACATGTGGGTATATGGGAGTGGAAGGCTGACTCGTGGAAGGTTGACATGTGGGAGAGTACGCGTACGTAGGAGCGGAAGGTCGACTCGTGGAAAGATATGTGGCGGAAGGGTGGCTCACGGGAGCGTAGGGTTGGCTTGTGGAAGGTGAAGGTTGATATGCAGATGTACATGTAAATGGCGGGGTGTATGTAGAAGGCGAAAAAGACTCGGGGTCAAGGGAGCCTTGGAGTTTTTGGAGGATGAAGCGGGCTCGGCTATAAAGCTATTACTAGGAGGTGATGTCATTGAGGGCTAAAATGAAGCGGTACTCGGGCGTTGCGTTAGAAATCGGCACCTTGATCAGCTCATGCTCCGGAATGTGCCCCGGGACTTGCGTAGCGAGGCGACGCTAGTGGTCGGCAAAGGTGCAGAAATCCTCTTCAGGCTTCATCTTCTCGTAGCCCAGATCCACAACAGAATACTTGGGCCCAACCTGGTCCTGAAATCGCTGAATAAATTCCTCTTGGACAGCTTGGAAATTCACAATCCACTCTTGCGGCAACGAAAAGAACCAGTCCCGAGTCGAGACCTCTAATGACAGACCAAATTAATATGCCATCAAACGTTGGTCATGTCGAAATTGGGCCGACTCATAAATGAACTCCTTTACATGCACATACGGGTCACCGACTCCACCATAACGGCGATATGTGGGAACTTGTGAATGAGGCAGAAGCCGAAGACCTTGGAATGCAAATGGATCACTCAAGGAGAATTTGGGATCAATTCGATGTTGTTGTTCATCAAGCCAGCGTTAGGTTTTAGCAATCATCTTCTGGATGGGGAGAGATCGAGAAGGATGCAAGCCAGCCTGAGCAAGAGAGTGTGAATTTAGACCAGAATGATAATAATGGGCCGGATGAGGGGATCCGGACTGAGAAAAAGAAGGAAAGCCCATTCCAGGAGTGGAAGGATATGTGGGCCTGGAAGGATCATGGACATGGGGACCCATTGAGCCAGCAGCAACATGGGTACGGGGAGTGGGCCCATTAAGAAGAGTAGGTCCAGTAAGAGAATAAGAAGGCCCGTTAAAGGAAGGGGGTCCATTAAAGGACATAGGCCCATTGGAGGAAGATGGCAGCTTGTCAAAGGATGGGGGCCCATTGGAGGAATAAGGCCCACTAAGAGAATGTGACCCATTAAAGGAAGGCGGGCCACTCAAGGAAGATGGCCCATTAAAGGAATAATCGAGGCCCATGGGATGAATGGAGCCTGTTATAAGAACGAGGCCCATTAAAATAATTGGCAATGAGTTTTTAGGCTTGGGCCGGGTCCATTTGGTGAACAAAGTGTGATAAGTGGGCCATGAGATTGGCTTGTTCATCCGACGGGTCGGAGAGGCCACGAGGAGATGGGCCTGCGTGGGAAGAGGAATCCACGTGTGAATAGGAAGATAAAGGATACAAGGGATTGGGGTGGTGCTCCATGAGGGCGAATGGAGACTTAATACAAGGAAAATCAAGGAAATACAATGAGGGAAGTAAGGGCTCGAAGATCAAGGAGGGGGACTGACTCAATAATGTAAAGGGAAAAAAAGGACCTTGGACAATGAGAGTAGACAATGGACACACAAAATGGACCTAACAACAAAACCTATATGGATGATGGGGGATGCAACACAAAATACCACAAATAGGTTTGGACAAACCCAAACAACACAAACAATATGAAGGATTTCACCCAAGTCAAACAAGTTAATATGATGGGAAATATTTTATTATCAAAATTTTGATGGGCCTTTAAATGTTTTAAATTAAGATTAATTCCCTCAAGATAGGTATCCTATTGGGAATAAGGTCCAAACTTTGGGTTGACTAAGGTTAACTCCCTCACAACGTCTACAAAATGTGAAACTATGGGGTGAAAAGGTACAACCGGCCCGGCGTCCGTGTGGGAATCCATGGCTCACGGGGACTTACAGAGGTCCCGGATAAGGTCACCTAGTCGAGCCCAAGGAATATGAGAGCGAGAGGATCACTTACCAAGGGGGAATGCAACTACAATATGACAATATGTATGATCCTATGTGCACCGGAGTGCATGCAATTTTTAGCCTAAATCTAGCACATCAAGACAATAATAAAATCATGCTAACATCACAAAATGCATGAAAAATACAAAACAATATGAATAACAGCAATGCAAGACCACAAACAGGGACAATTAGGCACTAAAAGGTAGGAAAAATCATGTATGAACGACGTACCTTTGTGTTTGCCCCCGGACCTACAAGCAAATTTTATGCATAAAATGTAGAAAAGAAGGCAAATTTTAACTATGAAAATAGAATCCAATGCATACAAATGATATATGGACGCAAAGATAATATAAAAGACTATGCAATGGGACCAAAAACAACACAAATAGACCCTGGGAGGCAATTTAAATCAGCAAAGAAAATGGACCTTTGATTCTGTCCCGAATCTGCCTACAGACCAGATGCAGAAAATGCAAAAATAGAGGCAAGTTTTAAATATGCAAATGATATCCAATCTGTGCAAATTTTATATGGGCACACAGACAATACAAAGGAGAACACAATGCAATAAAAATAAGCCCAATACGATATCAGGAGACAAAGTTATGCATGAATGAACAAGGCCCCTGTGAGCAGTGCGCCTGTCCTGCCAGAACCAAGTAGAGGTCACTGGATGACTGTTTCTAACATAGTAGTGGTCTACGGGAAGACCGCCAAGGTGCTGGGCGGCCCTGGGAAGGCCGCTACTACTCCAGAGTGCTGGGGCGGTCCTGGGATGGCCGGTAATAGTGTCCGACGGCCCTGTGGAAGACTGCTACTCCCTGACAGACCCGAGACTAGCCAGAACAGTAGAAAAACGAGGAGAATGCTACCCAAACATGCACAAACACCCACCTAACTTACAGGAGACTAAAAATATAACTTGATGGGCACTAGGCGTCCCACCGTGATCGCCAAAAAATAGAGATGTAGATAGATTAATCTACCCCGCCCCCAAACTAAACAAACATATGCATGCACATAGACATGAAATTGCATGAAAGGAAAAGGGGCGACGAAGAATAGAGAACTAACCGTGATCACCACCAAGGACTTACATCACTAAATGGATGAAGAAAATTTGAAGATGGCTCTGTGTACCTGGGAAAATATAGGAGAAGATGTGACCCGAAGGTGAACCGCTACAATGTGTGATAGCGCATGAAAAGGGACGCGGGAACCAATGTGAGTGACACCTCCTCGCCTTCTTGCCAGCTAGAAAGTAAGGGCCTCACGTTCTATCAACAATCTCCTACAAAATGAAGCCACAAACACAAGAGAAAACCCATTAGAATATGAAGTGTAGTATGTCTCCCGAAGTGGAAAAATAGCATCAAAGAAAGGGGGAGAACGCACCGGGGGAGGGTTTTTAACCCCTGTAAATGGGTGCAAATAATAGGTGGATGTGTTGTGATGATATAGAAACAAATAGGAGGAACACGCAGTAGGGCTATGGGAATATGCGACGGAATATGGAGAAAAGTGCAAAAGTGTAGAAAGCAGTGCAACTGTGATAAAACTGAGATCTGGGATGACTAGAACTAAGAGTAGATATGATATTATTGGGTTCGTTGCGCTCCCTCCTTGTTCTTGATAATGGTTTTGTTGATTAAAATATATTGTGTCGTTTGCGTATGCTTTAAAGTGAAAATATTGTGTGCTTGTTTAGTGGAAAATGTCTTCATGTTTGATGAGCTCATATATTGTTATCTTGTTTTGTAGGTATGGATGCGTGGTGAATAATGCTTTCATTGGTCTCTGGATGCACTTCATACTTGATATTTTTCATTGGTGAAATCATGTTTTCATAGAAGGTCATAAGGCGTCTGACCTTGGTTGAAGGGTATTTGATGCTCTTGGGTTGAACTGGACTGCCATTAGGCAGTCTTTTTATTTCCTACTGCAAGGGTCGACCCTATGGGTCGACACCTGGCTCTTTGAGCCTTGTTCCTTGTTTTGGACTGTTTGGATGGTAACAAGTCTTGGACTGCATGTCAATTACATATTTGATTTCAATGTAAGTTCAAACAAGTTTTGGATTGAAACTAAATTTTAGGACTGAACTTGTATTCATGAGTGGTTGGTTGAACTCCTTTTAACAATGGTTTGCTTGAATCACATTTGACATGAGAGCTTGTGATAGATATGGTTTGATGAGTTCTGAATCACTTGAGTTTGTAGCTGCATTGCTTCCATATGAAATGAATTGAAGTTGGTTCTTCAATTGGCTTGTTAGAATATTGATATGAAATGATTTTGGTATAAGTGACTGGTTGTTCAAGTGCCTTCATGCATATCTTTCTTGGGGTTTTTGATGTGGGTCTTTGCCTAACATGCTTTCTATAAATCTTGGTTATCCAAGTTTGTTTTTGGTTTTAAGACCCTCTAACCATGCTATTTAACTTGGCTAAATCATGTTTTCATATGGAACTAATGTTAGACTTGATTCATGTGTGCTTAACTTGAACCATTTGTGAAATGTGGGATTTTGTGATAATTGGATTGAAAGCCTTTGAAACATCTTTAAGTGTGGTGTTTATTATTTTCAATTGCATTGATCAAAGAATGACAAAATAATGTTTTTGATTAGTGCAGGATCTGTAATGCTCTCAGATCATTGGATAAATGGTAACAATTTATTTCTGATTTGTTTCATAGTGGCTTAAATGGGATTGATGAATTCAATTCAGAAATGGACTATTTGAGTCTATTTTTGATTTGTGAGGTTTGTGAATGTTCAGTCTGCCTTGGACTGATATTGTAATTAAAGAGAGATATGATATGAGTTAAATTGTCTGCAATACCTACTTATCAACATGCAGGTTGGATACAAGAAAGTGGCTCCATTATGAGCATTGATTTAAAATTGATTTGAATTTGGGTTTCTACAAAGTGCAGGTTCATTTTAGTCCATAATTCATTGAAGTCATGGTAAGAATTCATCCTTGATGTATTTCCATGTGGCTAAATTGTGTTTGATTCATTTATAATGTTTTTGGACTAAAAGTCACTACATTGGGTAGTTTTCATGGTCCCTACTACATGTGTCGACTCCAAGAGTCGACACCAAGCTCCCTGGGTGGGTTTGTTTCAAAGGGCAGAACCCAGTGAAACTGGTATCGACACCAGGTGTCGACACCATAACCCTGGGTGTGTTATTTTTACAAAGGGACAACACACCTAAAGATTGATGTCGACACCAGGTGTCGACACCAGTTCAGGCAGATCCAGAACGGATCTACGTATTGGGTTTCGAAATGCCTATTTTGTGATCCATTTGCCTTGATATTTTACACCCTTACCCTTAGGGTTCCTATACATGTTTAAGGGTTGTTTTGAGAGGGTTTTTCAAGGGCTATTGTGGTCTTTTGTTCATCTATTTTCTGCCCTATATATCCTTGCGATTTTCACATGGAAGTAATCAAATTTGCCAATATTTTTTATTCTCTTGCAGGGGAAGGAAGGAAGAGGGCGGCCACAAGGTGGAGAGGAGAGGGCTTTGAGTGATTATCAGTTTCTGATGCTTGCAGGTAGATTTGGAGTTTGGATCTGAAGGCTTATTCTGTTCGAGCTGCAATCAAGGTTGTGTCATCAAGAAGGTGTACCGGCTGCTCTATCTAGCTGAGGATTCGACTCCCTCTGACCGATGCTTCAAGGAAAACATGCTAATGGCCATTCATCAACAAGGGGGAAACATTCCATATCTTTTACCCTTTTGCTTGTATTTATTTTCTTGATCTACATCCTGTGTGAGCATATATTGTAAATCCTTTTATTTTGTTAAACTCGAAATATTACTGTGTGTGTGCGGACGGAGCTGCATCTCCGTGTGGGATTTTAGTGCGGGGTGAGTTCCCCGATTGTGTGTGTCTGTGCTGCGGTGGCAGCAGTCTGGGGCTAGGCCCCGTGTGTGCTAATTACTGCGGAAGCAGCGTGTGTGGTGTTGGGGTTCGTCCTCGTGGTTGCTACGATTCGTAGCGTGTTAGTGAAGTCTCACCGGGTTCGGTGAGGGGTGGACGTAGGGAGCCCGTCGTGATCCCGAAACACCTAAAAATATTTATATTCTTTGTGATATGCCTGTGTGTTTGCCCATTTCTTCTATCTCCGTTCACAGGTCGATTTATAGATTTTTATTTACTGCACCTCTACACGTTGCTACTCTGCTATCTGTGTTTAGCTTAGACTCAATAGCTCAGTGCATAGATTATTCGAGTGAGATCGAAAACATCGAGTGAACCTAAATCTCACTTCAATTTAATTTGAGCTAATTAACGTTGTTAATTTTAATTCCGCTGTGATTAGTTTAGATTATTTTTAAAATCCGCCATCTCGGCCGGGGTACAATTCAACCCCCCTTCTTGTCCGCCATCTATTCTGGGCCAACAATTGGTATCAGAGCCCAGTCTCTGATTTTTAATATGCGGACCTTACGGTCTAGGAGAAAAGATCATTTCATGATGGCTAATGTAAAAATGCTTCCTATTTTTGATGGCTCTGATTATGCATCATGGCGTGGTAAAATCTGTGTTTACATAAAAAACATTGATCCTAAACTTTGGAGGTTAGTTGAGCATGGTCCTCATATCTTGCCTAGAGATAAATCCAAATGGACCAACGATCATAAGAAGAAGAACTCTGATAATCTTTTTGCTTTGAGTGTTCTTGAGGCTGCAGTGAACACTGATGTATTTCCTCTTGTTTCATCTTGTAGGTTAGCCAAAGAGATCTGGGATGGGCTAAGCAAAGCCTAAGAAAAAAGCTGGAATAGTGAGTGCCTCGTGGTAAACAATAACACTGATCATCAAAGTAAGGAAAGCTCTGAGGTAACTTCTAGCTCTGACTCTGATGATGAAAAAATCTCCCTTGAAGAACTTATGGAAGCATATGATTTGTTGTTAGATAAATATAAGAGAGTTAAGTCTTAAAATAAAAACTTAAAAAAGAAATTTCATGATTTTGTTCATTCTAGAAATTCTTGTGATAGGTGTAGTTCTCATGAACAAGAACTGGAGAAGATCAAAAATGAGAATAAAAACTTGCAAGCAAAAACAATGCTATTTGAAGAGGAAATTGCATGCTTAGAAATTGAAAAGCAAGATGCCTACAACAAAGTGGATAACTTGTATGAAGAGAAAGAAAAATGGAATGAAGAAATTGAAAATTTTAAAGATCAAAACAAATTGTTGTGCGATGAGTTAGAACTCCTTAAAAAGGAAAAAAATGTGGTTGTTGATGATCTTGAAAATCTTCATGTTCTAGAACAAGAGGTTGCTAGGTATAAGACTGTCAATTCTCTCTTGAATGATAAACTTGCTCTATGTGAAGAAGAGATTGTTAATCTCGAATTGCACATCTCATCTTTGGAAAATCAGATTAAGAATTTAAATGAGTCCTTGTCCAGTTGTGACAAAGAGAATCAAAAATTGAAGAATGGTGATGATTACTCTTGTGTCATGAAAAACTTCCATCTGTTAAATTTGTTCGTGTTTCAAGAAAAAGAAGGAATGTTTCATGCTATTACTACGGGAAATTTGATCATGACATGTATAACTGTTCTTTGATGAAATTTGATGATAATGAGACATTGAAGTCAAAATTAAAAACTGTTGATGATTCTAAAAATCATGAAAAACCTATGAAGAAAAGCTTCAATGTTCATTGCTACTACTGTGGGCTACATGGTCATGTGTTTGTAGATTATTTTATAAAGAAAAATGATGATGGATGGTTTGTCAAAAAGAAATTTTCATGTCATTACTGTGGTAGTTTTGGACATGTAATGAAAGATTGTCGTATAATGAAAAATGATGAAAATTAGTTTTTGAAGAGAAAATCTTCTCACTGTTTCTATTGTGGCCTGGGTGGTCATTCAATGGATGACTGTGCCACAATGAGAAATGATGATGATTGGTGTTCTAGGAGATATAAGAATACCTTCACTCATACTAGAACTAACCTCTCGAGATCCAAGATGGCTTGGGTATCCAAATCTCCAAAATGAGAATCTGTTTTGTAGGGGTGCCTTGAGGAGGAAGAATTTGTTGATAAATGAAGATCCTTCAAGGCAAGAAAAATGATGAGCTCTTCTGGTAATGAATTTGGTATACTGGTTCTTTTTGGATAATTCAACTCAGGTGAGAGTTTGAGTTTTAAGAAAAACAGTGTGCTTCTAATTCCAAATCTACAGTCATGTTGACTGTCCATACTTACTAGGTTGCATATTTTGTACATAAAGTCTCTTACATCTTCGTTCACATTTTGTGAATAACAATGCCGTTTTGCTTACACAGTTCACATACTTAACCTCTGGCACATGTCATACACATCCTTTCATGTTTGTAAATAGGAATAATCTTCGATCATCTGTCCATTTACATGCATATTTTTTCATACATAAAAAACACATACACATATGCTTACATACTTGTGAATAGAGATAATTTCTCATCAACTCTGCATTCACGTGCATATGCTTGTGCATACCTTCTGTCTTTATGTGCTTGATTGTAATGATTCTTCGGTATATAAAATGGGATTTGTGGAAGAGTGGATTATGTCCACTTGGAAGCACTCCCTATGCGTGAGTAGGGTCCTCGAACCTCCACCTCCGCCCCGTACCGGAAATCATATTGCTTGAATTAATTTCTAAAATCCTTGCTTGATTGCATGTATATATGTTAAGAAAATAATTTCTTGAAAATCTTCTAAGACCTCACCTCCTTGATAAATAAAACACAGTGTTCTTGATCCTTTGTGAACCATGACATATACAAAGAAGGAGGATCTATTTTTAACTGTGCATACATTTAGGGGGAGCCATAACTATGTCTAGGCAAATTCACTTTCTACATACAAAGCAATTACCTATACCTTATTCAAAAAAAATGATGCATATAACTTTGATTGATAAGGATTTCAGAAATTCCTTTTAACACTTAAAGGGAAACAAATTTCTACATGGAAATTGAGAGAATCGTGAGGAAAAAGTTATCTACCCAGCAAGCTTCAATAAGTGGAATGTCTAACAAAGTAGCCGGGAATCTCCACTGAAATAAATGAGAAAACTCGCGTCGAAAGGTGAAACAAAGATCTACATTGCGTGATGAATCCTAGTAGCCGGGAAACCCCATTGAGACACATAAGGTGACTCGCGCGGCACGGTGAAATCCAATAAAAGAAACAAAAAGGGGTTGTGCGAAGCTACCAAAAGTCGAGGATCGAAATTGAATTGTAGAAAGGAAATAACCCACTAGTGTTGTTTAGAAATTCTGCAAATATCTATATATTTTTGAAGTTCATTGCTCATTTCCACATATTTCATTCTTGGGTATCATTGTGATGAATGTGTATCTTGAATTTGATCTTCTCATGGTTTATGCAATGCCTCTAGCATATGCATGCACTACCTTTTTTGATTATGCCTCATGACTCACTCTATGATTATGAATACATTGTTCAGTTGTTACCCTCTTATCCCACTGAGGGGGAGTACTATAGATACTCGTTTGATTGGCGTGTATGCTTGCTTGTTTGTCTTCTTGCATGCATACTTCATTTCATATTTTAACTCACATTGATACATCCTTAGATTATACATGTAAATAAAAGGTTAAATAATCCCATTGTCAGTCGATTTTTGTTCATGACAATAGGCGGAGAATAATTTGCTCTTTGGCAAAACATTTGCATATAGTTCATCTTTACTTTTTGCACATAGTTTGGTTATGCATCTTACATATAATTCAGAATTTGCACACTTGCATATATTTCAACAATACCTATAAATATCTCAGTCTTCTGCATAGCCATAGCATTTAGAAGGGATGCATACACATTTTCCAACTTCTAGGTCAAGCATACTTGAGTAAAACTGTATTTTTACTCATATAGTTCACATTGTTGGGTTCATGCGCCATGGTCCTTATATTTCTGTCTCATTCGTCTTTGAAAACTCCACATTTTGTTCCTCAAGTCCCCCACTTTTTGATAATGTCAAAGGGGGAGAGAATCTTGGTGGCCACAATATATTGTCATCATAAAAAGGGGGAGATTGTTGGGTTCATTGTGCTCCCTCCTTGTTCTTGATAATGGTTTTGATGATTAAAATATATTGTGTGATTTGCTTATGCTTTAAAGTGAAAATATTGTGTGCTTGTTTAGTGGAAAACGTCTTCATGCTTGATGAGCTCATATATTGTTATCTTGTTTTGTAGGTATGGAATGCGTGGTGAATAATGCTTTCATTGGTCTCTGGATGCACTTCATACTTGATGTTTTTCATTGGTGAAATCATGTTTTCATAGAAGGTCATAAGGCCTCTGACCTTGGTTGAATGGTATTGGATGCTCTTGGGTTGAACTGGACTGTCTTTAGGCAGTCTTTTTATTTCCTACTGCAAGGGTCGACCCCATGGGTCGACCCCTGGCTCTTTGAGCCTTGTTCCTTATTTTGGACTGTTTGGATGGTAACAAGTCTTGGACTGCATGTCAATTACATATTTGATTTCAATGTAAGTTCAAACTAGTTTTGGATTTAAACTAAATTTTAGGACTGAACTTGTATTCATGAGTGGTTGGTTGAACTCCTTTTAACAATGGTTTGCTTGAATCACATTTGACATGAGAGCTTGTGATAGATATGGTTTGATGAGTTCTGAATCACTTGAGTTTGTAGCTGCATTGCTTCCATATGAAATGAATTGAAGTTGGTTCTTCAATTGGCTTGTTAGAAGATTGATATGAAATGATTTGGTATAAGTGACTGGTTGTTCAAGTGCCTTCATGCATATCTTTCTTGGGGTTTTTGATGTGGGTCTTTGCCTAACATGCTTTCTATAAATCTTGGTTATCCAAGTTTGTTTGTGGTTTTAAGACCCTCTAACCATGTTATTTAACTTGGCTAAATCATGTTTTCATATGGAACTAATGTTAGGCTTGATTCATGTGTGCTTAACTTGAACCATTTATGAAATGTGGGATTTTGTGATAGTTGGATTGAAAGCCTTTGAAACATCTTTAAGTGTGGTGTTTATTCTTTTCAATTGCATTGATCAAAGAATGACAAAATAATGTTTTTGATTAGTGCAGGATCTGTAATGCTCTCAGATCATTGGATAAATGGTAACAATTTATTTCTGATTTGTTTCATAGTGGCTTAAATAGGATTGATGAATTCAATTTAGAAATGGACTATTTGAGTCTATTTTTGATTTGTGAGGTTTGTGAATGTTCAGTCTGCCTTGGACTGATATTGTAATTAAAGAGATATATGATATGAGTTAAATTGAAAATGGCTTATTGTGGACTCACTTTAAAATTCGCCTTTCTTTGGCGTGGAGGTGGAGAGTCTATTAAGTGCGTGGGCGTGCCAGTCACCGAAGTGACAGTCAATTCGGGCTCCGAAGAGCCCAAGGTGCGCTCGACCTGACTTCGTCAGACGATTGTGCGGTTCGTGTCGGGACCAGATCCCGTCATGCCATAAAGGTCATGATGTCATTTACATCCCCCATACGAGGGAACATCCTTGATTAATTACCGAAATTAGGGGCCCTGCGGCCGAAAGAAATGATACTAACTGCGAGAGAAAGGGACAGGAATAAATCACACTAAAGTCCGCATCCGGATACGAGCCATTGGCCATGTCGGTCACTCGTGGACCTTTTCATATTCGGACACGGGTCCGTGATAGAAATGCGACGGAAACCGAGGTGGATCCGTTCAAATGTCTGCCGAATGCACGATAATTTTAATAACGGCTCGGAAGGGATCCGGGGTGAGAAACGAATCCGGTCTGATTGGAATGTCGGCCCAAGACTAGGTCGGGGCCTGGCCATGTCAGGATGATTCCCAAGACTCGGGCCCGGCCTGAGAGGGCGACGTTAATGTTCCTTCTGCGTCGGGTCACAGAGAGAGATGGGGCTGCAATGTGGATTTTTACCATTTTTTTTATATGGGATTCTAATTATATGTTCTTCTCTTTCCTCTTGCGGTTCATTTCTCATTAATGCATTTGTTCCGAATGATTTCTCCCCCCCTTTGTTCATTATTATTATTGTTTTTTTTATTATCACTATTCCGCATTTTTGTTTGTTTCCTATGTAGATTCAGATTTCTTTATTTATCACAATTTTTATTAATTTATTTATCATTATTATTATTATCACCAATATCATTATCATTATATGTTATATGTGTATATTTCTCGGAGAGAGGGCCGCTGGAGGGTGTACCGGTGAGGGGTATGGAGAGTGCCGATGAGGGCATCCCAAGGCGTACCGGCGAAGGGAGAAGAGGGTGCGCCGGAGAAGGCACCAAGGAGAGTGTGCCGGCGAAGGTTAGAGGGTGCCGGATAAGCGCCAAGAAAGTGTGTCGGGGAGGGAGTTGGCGGGCGTGCCGGGCTAACTTGAAGTCTGTACAACGTCTGCTTGTGCTAGCAGAGTCTGTACACTATCCATTTGCTGCAACTCAAGGTCTATACACTGGCTGATTGCTGCAACACAAAGTCTATACACTGGCTGATTGCTGCAACACAAAGTCTGTACATCCATCGGCTCAAAGTCTATACATTCTCGGACCAAGTCTGTGCAGCCCGTGTACTCCATGCATTGTACATTGGTTGCATAGCTTACCATGCGCAGCCGGTGCATTCCTCATTTGCTACAAACTCAAAGTCTGTACGCCGTCTGCTAGCGCACACACAAAGTCTATACATCGTCCATTTACTGCAACTCAAAGTCCATACATTGGCTGGTTGCATGCACACAAAGTCTGTACGTTGGCTGGTTTCATGCACAAAGTCTGTACGTTGGCTGGTTTCATGCACAAAGTCTGTACGTTGGCTGGTTGCTGCAACACAAAGTCTATACATTGGCTGGTTGCATGCACACAAAGTCTGTACGTTGGCTGGTTTTATGCACAAAGTCTGTACGTTGGCTGGTTGCTGCAACACAAAGACTATACATCAATCGGCTCAAAGTCCATACATTCTCGGACCAAGTATGTGCAGCCCGTGTGCTCCATGCATTCAAAGTCTATACACTGGCTGTTTGCTGCAACACAAAGTCTGTACATTGGCTGGTTGCTGCATACACAAAGTCTAGACATTGGCTGTTTGCTGTAACACAAAGTCTGTACGTTGGCCGGTTGCATTCATACACAAAGTCTGTACATTGCCTGGTTGCTGCAACACAAAGTTTGTACATTGGCTGGTTGCTGCAACACGAAGTTTGTACATTGGCTGGTTGCTGCAATATGAAGTCTGTACATTGGCTGGTTGCTGCAACATGAAGTATGTACGTTGGCTGGCTGCGTGCACACAAAGTCTGTACATCGGCTGGTTGCTGCAACACGAAGTCTGTACGTTGGCTGGCTGCGTGCACCCAAAGTCTGTACATCGGCTGGTTGCTGCAACACGAAGCCTGTACGTTGGCTGGCTGCGTGCACACAAAGTCTGTGCATTATTGTCACAAGCACATTAAGTCCATACATTCGTTCACGGCGTGTCTGAACGTCCGTTTTCAATGTACATACTTTACTATCTGCATTTGTGCAGTCCTTCATGCAAAGTCTGTGCATTGCTTGTTGTTGTGTTCGTGCATCAATTTACCAAGTATGTACATTGTGCTCCACTTCGAGAAAGGCCATTCCACATGAGACGGAGGGAGAGACGGAGGGAGAGACGGAGGGAGAAAGAGAGTGAGACGGTGAGAGAGAGAGAGAGTGTACCGGTGAGGGGGAGAATGAGACGGTGAGAGAGAGGGTGTACCGGTGAGGGGGAGAATGAGACGGTGAGAGAGAGGGAGAGACGGAGGGAGAAAGAGAGTGAGACGGTGAGAGGGAGAGTGTACCGGTGAGGGGGAGAATGAGACGGTGAGAGAGAGGGAGAGATGGAGGGAGAGACGGAGGGAGAAAGAGAGTGAGACGGTGAGAGGGAGAGTGTACTGGTGAGGGGGAGAATGAGACGGTGAGAGAGAGGGAGAGATGGAGGGAGAGACGGAGGGAGAGAGAGAGTGAGACGGTGAGAGGGAGAGTGTACCGGTGAGGGGGAGAATGAGACGGTGAGAGAGAGGGAGAGACGGAGGGAGAGATGGAGAGAGAGAGAGAGTGAGACGGTGAGAGGGAGAATGAGACGGTGAGAGAGAGGGAGAATGAGATGGTGAGAGAGAGGGAGAGACGGAGGGAGAGACGGAGGGAGAAAGAGAGTGAGACGGTGAGAGGGAGAGTGTGCCGCTGAAGGGCCAGAAAGGTGTGTCGTTGAAGGGCTGTTTAGAGTGTACCGCTGAAGGAAGGGTAGAGGTGTACCGGCCAACGAGGGTAGAGGGCGTACCGGTGAAGGCTGGGACAGATGTGCTGATGAAGGCCCGCTCCTCCTTTACTTCTCTTAAGGCTTTTCTTTTCTTCCTTTCTTTGGTTTTTTGCAGTTTTATACAAGTCTTTCCTCCCTTTCCTCACAGCCTGCTCTTTATAAGTTGGGCATTTAATCCGTGTTTGCTGCATCCTTTTGCCTTTTTGTGTGTTATTATTCTATTTGTTCGTTGCTTCCTTTGTCTCTTCAATGTGTTATTATTTCCAACGAAAATTCGGCAGCATCTCCCCTTGACCCGGGCGTAAGGGAGATAAAGGGAACGCGCCCACATGGAGTGGCGGAACCCGACAACTGGAGGTGGGCACCCGAAAGCGGCAACACCTCAACAAAACCTCAGAAAACTTGGAGGAAACGACAGACGGGAAACCTCTAAGACTGGACAGGGTGTACTGGGGGGGGGTTAGCCAAGGCATGCCGGCCAAAGACGGTCACAGGGCGTTTGAGGGGGTACCGGGCTAGGGAGAGACCAGGTATGCCGCTGGGGCACCAAGGGGAAAATGTACTACTGGGGGCTACTGTGGGTGTGTCGGCCAAGGTGTTGGAAGGGTGTGCCGCTGGGGGAAGGTGCAAGCGCACCGAGCAAGGCTCCAAAAGGGTAAGTCTGCTAATGGGGCGAGGTGTTGGACCGATGAAACCCACATGGACCCTCGGTAGGTGGGGAGAAGGTTCAAAGGGGGCAGACACGGATGAAGGCGTTGGGCTTTACAGGAGGGGATTCGTGACCTCAAACCATTCAAGATGGCGCCGGATCTGGAGGAAACCGTCAGCATGAGGGATGAACACAAACACCGGAAAGTGAAGGAAAAGATGATCAAGCGCACTATGGCCCAAAACCAACGAGACGAAGAGAAAACCCACTGGGGGGGACGATCTTCATTCATGGGGGAGCAAAGGGCCGTGTTGGGACGGTGCGATGGATACAGAGGGGGGGTGAATGTATCCCCTTCCTAAAATATTGCCCAAATTAAAAATAATAACCTGCTGCTAGATACAATTGCGGAATAAGAACTATAGAGCCCAATTAAACATTTGATCGACCAGATGAACTGCTAACTATACTAGTGGAACCTGATAAAGTCTAATGCCGAAGACAGAACAATGCAAACCAAACTCACTTAGCAAAATATGTAATGCTCAAGGTCACTGTAGATAGAAACAAGAATGTTCATACAACCTGTGAAGTAGATAGAAGACAAGGATCAAACGCACAAATCAAACAACCACTGCACGATAGATTTTTTAGGTGGTTCGGTCCAGAGACCTACGTCCACCCCTCACACCAAACTGGAGTGAGGCTTCCACTAGCACAAGCTAGAACCGCAGACTCAGTCTGCAACAAGTGCTGCCAAACAGCTTGACCAGGGGAACAACCTCCCCTCTTCCTCCCAACCGGAGGGAACCACTAGTGACACCCAGTCACTAGCAAACCAGAGACCAAAGTTTCTCTTCCTCCAGACCAGGAGGGAACACCTGGACTTGCAACCCACAAGACCAGAATCGGAGACGGATCTCCCTTCCTCCAACCCAGAGGGAAACCCACAAGTGACTCCTAGCCACTTGCAAACCAGAGGTCACGGACCACTCTTCCTCCACACCAGAGGGAACCACTAGAGACTACCCAGTCACTAGCAAACCGGAGAACAAGTCTCCCTTCTCCTGAGACCACAGGAGGAACCCCGATCCCAAACAAGGGAATCGGAAGAACAAGGTGAATAGATGGAAGGAACAAAATAAAAGCAAACACAAGGAAAAAAACACAGCAACGTAAAGCTGGAAATGAGACACACAAAGTAGCTCTCGCAGGAGCAAAACTGGTTTGGATTTGACCCAAAGCCAGACAGACGAATCTTCAATGAAGGCTTCTTTCTTCTTCTCCACAAACTCTCTCTCTCTCTCTTCTTCTTCTCAGTATCAGGCTCACACTATTCTTCTTCTTCTTCACTCTCGATCTCAATCTCTTTTTCTTTTTCTTCTTCTGCTTTCAGCCTCTCTGCTGCTGCTCTCCCCTTTTTCTTCTTCTGCCTTTTTCTACTCTCTGCCTCTACTTCGATCACTCTTCCTTGATCTTGATCAGTCTTCTTCATGTGGAAGAAGCTCTATATTTATACCAGCCGCAGCTAGGGCGTGTGTAGGGCTTGTGCCCTCTTGTCCTCGAATCACGTGCCAGGTGCCAACCTCGGATCACTTGCCCAGCCATCTTTCTTCTCGAAGTGTATACCTGTGACACAGTCATAAGAGAGTATCAGATGGATGTATAGACTTGGTTAAGGCTTTTAACAGAGCGTGTATAGACATGCTGCATATAGGCAAGTATGTACAGTGTGAGAATGTGTAGACTTGAAGCCCTTCAAGCGACCTCAGTGTACAGACTTGCAGAATGATGCATTAACATAACAGAGTGGAATGTGTAGACTTCTGTGTAAAGCATGAAGCAATCAAATGTGTAGACTTTAGAAGCAGCAGTTAAGCAAGTGTGTACAATGTGAGAGTGTGTAGACTTGAAGCCCTTCAAGCGACCTCAATGTACAGACTTGCGTGGGTAAGATGCATGAACAAGCCATAGCCAGTGTATAGACTTAACCGATGCATGAATAGTGCACCGATGTATAGACTTGGAGAACTGATGCATGAACAGTGCGCCGATGTATAGACTTGGAGAGACGAGCGAGTGTATAGACTTGATGAAACACTCACGAGTGTATAGACTTGATGACACACTCACGAGTGTATAGACTTGATGACACAAGCGATGTAAAGACTTTGGAAAGCTTGAAGGTGATGTACAGACTTGGAAAGTCTGAACCAATGTGCAGACTTGAAACAAGTGAACACGGCGATGTGTAGACTTGGCCAATGAAGGATGTACAGACTTTGAAGATTCGAAGGCCACGATGTATAGACTTTGAAGCATGTGAACGAGACAATGTATAGACTTGGTGAATGGCTTGAAAGCAACAGGACAGTGTATAGACTTGGAAGGTTCAGCGGTGGATGTATAGACTTCACCGATGTACAAACTTAGCAAGCCCCAGGCGATGTACAGACTTTGTGAAACGCTAAGTGAGACAGAGCTGAATGTACAGACTTTGAGAGAGAATGCACTGTTGGCTAACTCTGTACAGACTCTGAGAGACGATGCACTGTAGCCTAACGCTGTACAGACTCTGATAGCGTGAGACACTAAATGAGACGATCGGATGTAGAGACTTGAGCGTGTGTGTGCTAGACAATGTATAGACTCTGGCTAGCATAGACTTGCATGAGACGCTGAGACAATGTATAGACTTTAGACAAACGTTGCACATATGCCATGAATGTATAGACCTGTTCGATGAATGCATGAATAGTGAATCAATGTATAGACTTCCAATGCCTTCGTCAAATGCGATGTATAGACTTCAATGACTCATGCAACCAGACACGTGAAAGCACAGACAGTGTACAGACTCAGTGCAAACATGATGTGCAGACTTGTGGCATGCAATGTCTAGACTTGATATGAAGGAATGCACAATGTCTAGACTTGATGAACAATGCAACAGGCAATGCTGACTGATGTATAGACTCTAAATGAGTGACATGCGACAGACACTGTGCAGACTTGTTTTGAACCACGCACAACGTATAGACTTACAATACCATGAAGGCAGGCTGTATAGACTTGAAGTAATGCATGCAGGTGACAATGTATATACTTGCTGTGAACAAGTGAATGGACTAAGCATGCATACAACAATGATGTGTATGCAGTGTACAAACTTGGCGTGCAGGCTGCTGAACACAATGTATAGACTTTGCGTGCAGGCTGCTGGACGCTGTATAGACTTGCTATGCAGGCTGCCAGACAATGTATAGACATGCTGTGCAGGCTATGGGGGAATGCGTAGACTCTGCGTGAAGGCAATGCATGTACAAGTGATGCAATGTTTAGACTTCATGTATGCAGGATTGTGGCATGTACACACTTTGTAAATGCAAAGCTATGGCATGTATAGACTATGGCATGAGTGAAGAGTGCAGACTGTATGACTGATGCAATGAAACACCGGAGAATGTACATACTTTCAGGCACAATGAACATGGACCGATGAAGTGAATGCATATAGCAGATATGAACTGAATGTATGCAGGAGAACTAAAAGAGCATTACCTGATCTGAGCATTAACCTTACCTGTCATGACTTGACTTTGACTTGGGTTAACTTTATGACCTGTGAGTCATCCTTAAACCTGTTCTGACAGTTTCTCATAATGCAACAGGATTATATCATCAAGGATGTAAACATAATGAGGCATAATATCTGTCATCATCAAAACTCCAGAACCACAGGGGACACATCAATCTCCCCCTTTTTGATGATGGCAATATTATGAGTCATTGCAATAGATTCATCATGATGATTATGAAATACCATATAACATGCACCACAGATATGACAGAGTTCATGAACATGCACCACAGAAAAGCTCAGTCAGAAGTGAGCATTGTAAAACACCATGTGATGCAAGTGTTGATTGATGCAAATGATGACTCACAAAAGTTCTCCCCCTTTGACAACATCAAAAAGAATGGAATGTTCATTGACTGTTGAAGGAGCTATTATGCAATGCTGTGAGTTACAGTCATCAAAAACTCCCCCTGACAAGATACTCTCCTGAATAACATTGAACCACAGGGACATGCAAGAATTCTCCCCCTTAGATGGACAGTGATTGGAATGAAGCTCAGGACATAAAGAAGTCAACAGTCAGGTCTGAAGTAATGGAGTCCACTGTGAGAAAGAAAGCACTCAGAATGAATGAGAAAGGTTTTCAATGGGATATCAATTTCATAAATCTGATTAAACAGGTATTTCAGACTCTTCTATTATAGAGATTTATGAATGATCTTCATTGACAAGTCAGATCAGAATATGATGTATGCAAGGCTTGTTCATTAGCATTCTGTTCTCATATCTGAAATCAGTTTTAATAAAAGTGAACCTAGCTTTCATATTGAAAGTCTTGTTTGATCTTCTTCTTTCTTACTCACTCAATTTCAAAGATTCCTTTAAGAGATGCAATCAATAGTAATGAAGTTAAACACATAAGAAAACATTTGTTTCTGTCAAGGGTTCCAATAGAATATTTCTTTTGCACACTTTTTCAAATGATAAACTAGATCAGCAACAATTTTTATAACATTCTTCATGAACACTTGAGTTTTAGTACACCATTGTAACTAGAGGATACACGTTGTTTAGACACCCGTATCCCTAAGCACTTGGAAGGACTAACTGTCATGCTTCATAGGAACAGAGATTGCATTTACACTTCATGACACACTACAAATCATTTCTTTGATGAGTGAGATGTATTTCTCAGTGTGCATGCCATTGCTCTGCCAGATTATCAATCATTCTTAAGCAGAGTTAACTGTGGCACCTCATGACACAGTCCTTTGGACATGGTTTCTCAGTGACCAAAGTCATTGCTCTGACAAGATTTACCCTTGGACATGTTCCATATTATCAGATGTTTAAAACAATACTAATTTCATGCATATCAAACAAGGAGTATCATGATCTCATAATTTTCAGAATTCAGAAGAGTTTAAAAGACAACATGAAAATGTTGGTTAAAGTTTATTAAGACTAACTCAAATATTTTCAAGATATATTCATAAGCAAACACAAGACATACATGAAACATCAACCGGCTGAAAGAGTCAGACATTCATAGTCCTATATAATAGAAGATTCCTCTTTAAGTTGTTTTCAGATTTATGATCAGGATATGCACAAAGAAATCTTTCTGAATTTTCAGGGAAGGCCAAAACATTTTAAAGAACATCCAATTCAATAGATACCAATGGATAGGTTGAGTGAAAGTGGCTTGATAACAGTTGAAGCAGGGAGCTGAAATGTGTTGCATTACATATTCATCACAGGGATTTAAGCAAGATAGCAGTTGAATCTGAAGATGGGAAGTTCAGTTGATAGAATATGAATAATGCTCCCCCTAAATGTATGCATGATCTAGCATTCCTAAATGTATGCAACTCTGACCTATGGTACCAAGGCGGAGGACTTGGTCTAAAGACCACCTCACACATAGGAAGCACTTCCAGACAGAATTCATCTGCCCTTTAGTAACTCACTATTCATATACCAAGAGTCATGCATGACAATCCAATGCAGATGCAGTTCTATATGCATCTTAAGCTAACAATATGCCACTTATATGCAATTATGAATGCATGTGCATGTCAAATGTGCAGGTGAACATTTTTAAGCATGAGAGATCGTCCAAGCAACAGATTTATTCAATTCAGCTTTTCAGATTTTTCAAAATGCAATTTAACAAATATCAACCAACTGCAATTGGCATATGTATGCATCAAATGCAAACAACCTTTTAATCTCATGTATGCACAGATCACCTAGCAAGTGCATGATCAGAAAAGAATGCAAATGGCAGATGCAGTTATGGACATGTATGCATGAGATCTTAATTGACATATTAAGCATGATGTTCAGCTAAAAGAAAATTCAGGTGTATAAGCATTTAAACAGCAGAGTTGGGGTTTTACTAAACTTTGGATGCCTTGGTTTATTTGACCCCCTTTTATTCCTCATCCCCAAGGCATACCTGCAAAGCACAGATCTCATTTTGTGTTTCTAGGTACCCAAGACTTCTTGGGTCCTACATTGTTAGTAACACCTCTGATTGGTGCTTTCCTCAACCTTTGGGCCGTTTATCATCATTCATCATTAAAGCACAATGATTCATGGAGTGCCCAACTATTCCACAGTAGTAGCATGAAGAACCAGATTTTAGGTTCTTTTTATGCACATCATTATGAGTATGAATTTTATGTGCATTGGCATGGAAATTTCTGTTACTTGCATGAAATTTTGGTTTACAATTACCTGTCCACCAGCATTCCAAAGCTCGGTGGCCAAGTTTTCCACATTCAAAGCATGCAAGAATCTTTTCTTTAAAAATAGATTTATTCCTACCAAAATCATTTCTATTTACAGGGAATTTAGCATGTTTAAAATTCACATACCTACCCTGGTTATGCCAACAGTCCTTGACTGTATGGCCATGTTTTCCACAATGAGAGCAGATAGAGAATGTTTTTCTATGAGAACCTAACCAGCATTGTGCAGCAACATGTCCTATTTTTCCACAATTATAACAATGAATTTTCTTTTCCTTAAAGACATGCTTTCTACCCCGATTGTTTTGTACAGTAGTTAGGTCATCCTTTTCCATCAAATTACACTCATGCATCAGATGTCCAAATTTTTGACAGTAGTGACAGATCATTTTCTTTCTAGATGCATGTGAGTGTGTGTGAGGACTGTGATCAACATGCACTGAAGAATCCTTTTTATTTGTTTTCTATTTTTCAGTTTCTTTCTATTTTTTGTACTGAGGTGAAGATGAGGTAGAAGGCTTTTCTTGTTCTGAACATTTAACAAAAATAGTTTTCAATTTTTCTCCAACAACCTTCTCAGCCTTCTTCATGACTGGATTGTAACCCAGTCCCTCCTTCTGAAAATTCACATTCGCTCCAAGGAGCTTATTCAAATTGTCTCTTCCCTTAACAAATTTTGACAGGGAGTTTCTTAGATCGTCAATTTCTCTCTCCAAAGACACAATGTAGTCTTCACACGAAATGATTTGATTTTGCAATTCATCATTCAGACTCTTCAGAGTCTCATTTTCCTGTGTCAATGTGAATTCAATATTCACTTCATTTTCTTTCAAGATAGATTTCCCTTTTTCAATCGTCAGCCATTTTTCAGAGAAAACAATGTTAAGAACCATTAGCTTTTTGTTTTGTTCCTTCAGATAAATATTTTCTTCAATCAGCTTATCTTGTAATTTATCAGTTTCCTTCTTCTGAGTTAGCAATGAATCATTTTCTTCCTTCAAGGAAGTGATTAAGTTCTTCTGTATATTATCATCAGAGTCTAAATCTTCAATCAATTCCTTCAAGAATGCACATTCATTGCAAGCAGATTTATCAGAACATATTGTTTGAGGCTGGAGTTTTTCACACTGTTTCTTAAGACATTCATTTTCAGATTTCAGAACAGCCAATTCAGAGCTAACACATTCAAATTTTTTCATCAATTTTTTATTCTGATTTTTATGCATATGGATATCAGACAAACAGGCATCATGAGATTGCTTCATATTTGAACAATTTTCACAAGGTGAACTTGAACTATCCCGATCACTTTTCTTTTTCAAGTTCTTGTATTATTTTCTTAAATGTTCATGAGATTCAAGCAACTCAGCATATGCATTCTCCCAATCATCTAAAGAAAAATTCTCGAAAGGATTTACCTTCTCCTCATCATCCTCTTCTTCATTTTGGCTGCCACTTTGATTACTTCTGTTAGCCATCATGTAGCTGTCCCCATTTATCCTGTGAGCTCGCTTCAGCACATCCAGAATGTCCTTAGCAGACCTACAGTCATGGAAGCAAGAGTGCAAGGCCCTGTCAGTGGCTGCTTTCATCAGATTGAAGGCTTTCTGGTTTTCTCCATCCTTTGATCTGTGGATGTTGGTCCATTTGGACACTTTCTTTGGTAATGTGTGAGGACCTTGTGAAATTAACTTCCACAGATTAGGATTAACTGCATCAACATAATTGCGCAGACTGACAAACCACACATTTAAATTAGAACCGTTGAAAACCGGTGGATCACCCATGAAAACTGATCAGATAAATGCAACAGGAATAATGAAGCACCAAAAGCTAGATAGCACCAAGACAGCAGGAACGATCTGCAGGTCGCTGGACCTACTATGCAGACAACCCGCTCTGATACCAATTGTTGGGACGGTGCGATGGATACAAAGGGGGGGTGAATGTATCCCCTTCCTAAAATATTGCCCAAATTAAAAATAATAACCTGCTGCTAGATACAATTGCGGAGTAAGAACTATAGAGCCCAATTAAACATTTGATCGACCAGATGAACTGCTAACTATACTAGTGGAACCTGATGAAGTCTAATGCCGAAGACAGAACAATGCAAACCAAACTCACTTAGCAAAATATGTAATGCTCAAGGTCACTGCAGATAGAAACAAGAATGTTCATACAACCTGTGAAGTAGATAGAAGACAAGGATCAAACGCACAAATCAAACAACCACTGCACGGTAGATTTTTTAGGTGGTTCGGTCCACAGACCTACGTCCACCCCTCACTCCAAATCGGAGTGAGGCTTCCACTAGCACAAGCTAGAACCGCAGACTCAGTCTGCAACAAGTGCTGCCAAACAGCTTGACCAGGGGAACAACCTCCCCTCTTCCTCCCAACCGGAGGGAACCACTAGTGACACCCAGTCACTAGCAAACCAGAGACCGAAGTCTCTCTTCCTCCAGACTAGGAGGGAACACCTGGACTTGCAACCCACAAGACCAGAACCGGAGACGAATCTCCCTTCCTCTATCCCGGAGGGAAACCCACGAGTGACTCCCAGCCACTTGCAAACCAGAGGTCACGGACCACTCTTCCTCCACACCAGAGGGAACCACTAGAGACTACCCAGTCACTAGCAAACCGGAGAACAAGTCTCCCTTCTCCTGAGACCACAGGAGGAACCCCGATCCCAAACAAGGGAATCAGAAGAACAAGGTGAATAGATGGAAGGAACAAAATAAAAGCAAACACAAGGAAAAAAACACAGCAATGTATAGCTGGAAATGAGACACACAAAGTAGCTCTCGTAGGAGCAAAACTGGTTTGGATTTGACCCAAAGCCAGACAGATGAATCTTCAATGAAGGCTTCTTTCTTCTTCTCCATGAACTCTCTCTCTCTCTCTTCTTCTTCTCAGTATCAGGCTCACACTATTCTTCTTCTTCTTCACTCTCGATCTCAATCTCTTTTTCTTTTTCTTCTTCTGCTTTCAGCCTCTCTGCTACTGCTCTCCCCTTTTTCTTCTTCTGCCTTTTTCTGCTCTCTGCCTCTACTTCGATCACTCTTCCTTGATTTTGATCAGTCTTCTTCATGTGGAAGAAGCTCTATATTTATACCAGCCGCAGCTAGGGCGTGTGTAGGGCTTGTGCCCTCTTATCCTCGAATCACGTACCAGGTGCCAACCTCGGATCACGTGCCCAGCCATCTTTCTTCTCGAAGTGTATACCTGTGACACAGTCATAAGAGAGTATCAGATGGATGTATAGACTTGGTTAAGGCTTTTAACAGAGCGTGTATAGACATGCTGCATATAGGCAAGTATGTACAGTGTGAGAATGTGTAGACTTGAAGCCCTTCAAGCGACCTCAGTGTACAGACTTGCAGAATGATGCATTAACATAACAGAGTGGAATGTGTAGACTTCTGTGTAAAGCATGAAGCAATCGAATGTGTAGACTTTAGAAGCAGCAGTTAATCAAGTGTGTACAATGTGAGAGTGTGTAGACTTGAAGCCCTTCAAGCGACCTCAATGTACAGACTTGCGTGGGTAAGATGCATGAACAAGCCATAGCCAGTGTATAGACTTAACCGATGCATGAATAGTGCGCCGATGTATAGACTTGGAGAACTGATGCATGAACAGTGCGCCGATGTATAGACTTGGAGAACTGATGCATGAACAGTGCGCCGATGTATAGACTTAGAGAGACGAGCGAGTGTATAGACTTGATGAACCAAGCGAGTGTATAGACTTGATGACACACTCACGAGTGTATAGACTTGATGACACAAGCGATGTAAAGACTTTGGAAAGCTTGAAGGCGATGTACACACTTTGATGCCCAAAGGCAATGTATAGACTTGTACAGTTCAGCTGCCAATGTATAGACTTTGATGACTCGAAGCCCACGATGTATAGAGTTTGAAGCATGTGAACGAGACAATGTATAGACTTGGCTTCGTGCTAGCTACAGGACAATGTCTAGACTTGATGCAGCTTCAAACCACAATGTGCAGACTTTACCAATATATAGACTTGGGGTTCTGAACGTAGGTAATAACTGGGAATGTATAGACTTGATGAATGGCTTGAAAGCAACAGGACAGTGTATAGACTTGGAAGGTTTAGCGGTGGATGTATGGACTTCACCGATGTATAGACTTAGCAAGCCCCAGGCGATGTACAGACTTTGTGAGAGAGAATGCACTGTTGGCTAACTCTGTACAGACTCTGAGAGACGATGCACTGTAGCCTAACGCTGTATAGACTCTGATAGCGTGAGATGCCAAATGAGACGATCGGATGTGCAGACTTGAGCGTGTGTGTGCTAGACAATGTATAGACTTTAGACAAATGTTGCACATATGCCATGAATGTATAGACCTGTTCGATGAATGCATGAACAGTGAATCAATGTATAGACTTCCAATACCTTCGTCAAATGCGATGTACAGACTTCAATGACTCATGCAACCAGACACGTGAAAGCATAGACAGTGTATAGACTTAGTGCAAACAGGATGTGCAGACTTGTGGCGTGCAATGTCTAGACTTGATATTAAGGAATGCACAATGTCTAGACTTGATGAACAATGCAACAGGAAATGCTGACTGATGTATAGACTCTGAATGAGTGACATGCGACAGACACTGTGCAGACTTGTTTTGAACCACGCACAATGTATAGACTTGCAATACCATGAAGGCAGGCTGTATAGACTTGAAGTAATACATGCAGGTGACAATGTATATACTTGCTGTCAACAAGTGAATGGACTAAGCATGCATACAACAATGATGTGTATGCAGTGTACAAACTTGGCGTGCAGGCTGCTGAACGCAATGTATAGACTTTGCGTGCAGGCTGCTGGACGCTGTATAGACTTGCTGTGCAGGCTGCCAGACAATGTATAGACATGCTGTGCAGGCTGTGGGGGAATGCGTAGACTCTGCGTGAAGGCAATGCATGTACAAGTGATGCAATGTTTAGACTTCATGTATGCAGGATTGTGGCGTGTACACACTTTGTAAATGCAAAGCTATGGCATGTATAGACTATGGCATGAGTGAAGAGTGCAGACTGTATGACTGATGCAATGAAACACCGGAGAATGTACAGACTTTCAGGCACAATGAACATGGACCGATGAAGTGAATGCATATAGCATATATGAACTAAATGTATGCAGGAGAACTAACAGATCATTACCTGATCTGAGCATTAACCTTACCTGTCATGACTTGACTTTGACTTGGGTTAACTTTATGACCTGTGAGTCATCCTTAAACATGTTCTGACAGTTTCTCATAATGCAACAGGATTATATCATCAAGGATGTAAACATAATGAGGCATAATATCTGTCATCATCAAAGCTCTAGAACCACAAGGGACACATCAGGCCGTAGCCGTCCACATACATTACAAAGCACGCCCGAGCTAAAGCTACAGGCAAGGAAGAAAACCAAAGAACAGAAGAACGGAGAGGGAGAAAACAAAGAACAAAAGAAGAGGAGGTGTTGGGGATCGAAGTAGGGACGACCATCCACTGCTCTTTCCCCCACATTCCTCTACTATATCAAGCCCTCTCTCTCCCTTACTCTCTCTTCTTTGCCTGGTCATTGTCGGAAGACTCCACACCGGAGCCCTCTCCCTTTTTCTTCTCTCTTCTCCTTCTTCTCGTAGGTGGCTTTGTGTCTGTTCGTCTCTTCTCACTGTGTGCCTCTTCTCTGTCTGTGTCTCTTTGCCGGAATGGGAGTGGTTTTATACACCCAGCAGCGGGAGCCCTCGAGCACGGCAGTCGGAGGCGGGAAGTGACTGGTCATGATGGGATTTGACTTCCCCCGTCCTGGATGTCAGGGGAGTAGCTTGCGTGGCCCAACCTCCGGCCGACACCTCGGGCAACCCACTGCGCGCCAAGGATACGTAGGGCATGGGCGTCACGTCGTTCGGCCGTTGAAATGCCTTCACGCTGTGCTGCTGGCGGGCTCAAGAAGTGTGCCACAGGAGGGCCAAAAGGGCGTGCCGCTGGAGGGGCAAATGGCCGTGCCGCTGGGACTTGCCATGGTGTGCCGCTGAAGGGCTTCACGGGAGTGTGCTGCTGGAGGACCCTGGAGGGTGTGCCGCTGGCGCTCCCTGGGGGTGTGTCGCTGAAGGCCCTTGGGGGTGTGCCGCTGAAGGCCAAGGGCGTGCCGCTGAGAGGGGCCAGGGGCGTGCCGCTGAAGGGCCTTGGGGGTGTGCCGCTGAAGGCCAAGGGCGTGCCGCTGAGAGGGGCCAGGGGCGTGCCGCTGAAGGGCCTTGGGCGTGCCGTTGAACGGCTAAATGGGCAAATTTTGAGCCCGTTGTGAGCACGAGTTGCGACCCATTTGATTTTCTTCGAGGCCCATGGATTGTGGAGCTCTTGGTGGTTGATTTCTCTTCACTGTCGTGACTCCGGAGACGGCTTCACGGCAGTGTACATATTTAGGGAGTCTGGGTGACTAGTCTCTCCGGGGCCTCTTCACTCGGTGCTGTTGTTGATGCTGGGCCGAGCAGGATATCTGTGCGTGCAATTTTTGGTGTCCATAAATGCCCCCCACCCACGGGTAGCGCGGGTGAAGGATGAGCCGGGCGGTGCCCGCCGGTGTACTGGCCTCTTTTCCTCTTCGTCGGTGTCGCCGGGGTGTCGGGAGCTGACATGACTTGTTTATCTCCTCTTTTCTTCGTCAGTGCCGACGGGGTGTCGGGAGCTGACCTGGTTTGTTGGTCTTTTTGTCTCTTCGTCAGCGTCGACGGGGTGTCGGGAGCTGACCTGGTTTGTTATCTCTTGGTCTCTTCGTCAGCGCTGACGGGGTGCCGGGAGCTGACCTGGTTTGTTGTCTCTTGGTCTCTTCGTCAGCGCCGACAAGGTGCCGGGAGCTGACATGGTTTGTTGGTCTCTTGGTCTCTTCGTCAGCGCCGACAGGGTGCCGGGAGCTTGACATGCTTTGTTGGTCTCTTGGTCAGTGCCGACAGAACGCCGGGAACCGAGGCAGTATGTTGGTCTCTTTGTCTCTTCATCAGTGCCGACGGGGTGCCGGGGACTGACGTGGCTTGTTGGTCTCTTCTTCTCTTCGTCAGTGCCGACTGGGTGTCGGGCGCTGACCTGGTTTGTTGGTCTCTTCTTCTCTTCATCAGTGCCGACGGGGTGTCGGGAGCTGACCTGGTTTGTTGATCTCTTCTTCTTTTCGTCAGTGCCGACGGGGTGCCGGGAGCTGACATGGCTTGTTGGTCTCTTTGTCTCTTTTCTTCTTCTCTCTCTCTCTTTTTTTTTTGAACCACATTACCGGTACAAGCGCCCTTTCGGGTTTTCGCCGGCACCGGCCCCCTCTTGCTTTTGACCACGCGCCCTCTCGGGTTTTCACGTGGCGGGATACCCGATTTTGCCTGCAGCACCCCTTCGGGTTTTCGCCACAGCTGGGTTGTTGCCATTTTTGCCCTTGTCCCCGAGTAGGGGCAAGTCCGGCGGGGCACCTTTATTTTAAGCCCCTTTCTTTTATTTATTATGTATATATATATATATTGACAAGTGGGTGATATGTAATGGTTGGCTAGGGCTCGAGGCCTTGCGCCGAAAGGCACAGCTCACTCGTTGGCAAGAAGGTAATGCCAACGCAACAGGAGAATTTTTGCCGATTCGGACGTAAGGTCCGTAATGGCAATATCGTGTGAGAGTGGGTGGCTAGGGCACAAAGCCTTGCGTCGAGAAGGGACTTATTCATTGGCAAGGGACTAATGCCAGCGCAAGGATAGAGATCTCACCTATTCGGACGTAAGGCCCGTAATGGCGATTTTGTATGAGAGAAGGTGGCTAGGGTACGAAGCCCTGCACTAGAAAAGGACTTGTTTGCTGGCAAGGAACTAATGCCGCCGCAGGGGTGGAGCCGGCTTTGCCCGTGCGGGTGCCTACTGATACGTAGGGGCGTGCGGACGGACCATCCCCACGGGGACATTTGTCACCATGTATTATGCATATACATATATATATTTATGCACGTACCTATGTATATGTATATACTTATATATATTTTATTATTCATTTATCATTACTATTATTTCTCCCCTCTTTCTCCCTCCTTTTCCTTCTTTTCTTTTTTTTGTCTCCCTTCTCCTTTTCTTCTTCTTCTCTCCTTTTTTATTTTCTCCCTTTTTCATTCATTCTTCTTCTCCTCTTCCCTTTCTCTTTCCCCCTCTTTTCTCTCTCTTTTTTTTCTTTTCTTTCGTTTTCCCCCTTCTTCGTTTATTCTTCTTTTTTTTCTTTTTTATTTTCCCCTTCGTTTTCCTTCTTCCCCTTTTTGTTTTCTCCTTACCCTTTTCCCTCCCCCGATAAAAGGGCGGGGGGGTGGCATGAACGGGCCACCCCCCTCATTCGGACCTCCTCTCTTCCCTCTCTCTTTCTCTCTCTTCAACGACCGAACGGGCAAGCCCCTTCCTCTCCCTTTTTCTCCGTCCGTCGAACACCACCATCATCACCGCCATCGTCGCCGTCGTTGTCTTCCTCTTGTCGGGGTGAGGAGGCCGCCACGAGAGCGCTCCCCCTTCTCTTCCCTCTTCTCCTTCCCCCGTCCTCTCTTCTCTTCTCTTCCCCTCTTCATCCCTTCTTTCTTCTTCCCCCTCTCCATCTTCGGTGGACGGTGGAGCCCTAGGCTCCCCCTCCCTCTTCTTCTCCATTCCCTTCTTCCCCTCTCCCCTCCTTTCTTCTTTTCTTGGCGTGGGAGGGCGGCGGCGAGCATGGTCGGTGCCGTCGTAGTGAGGAAGCGCTGGAGCGTGCCGGGGAGGACCGCCTCAGGGCGTGTCGGCGAAGCCGCTGGCGGGCGTGCCGGGGAGGGCGTTGGCGACCGTACCGGGGAAGGGCTCATGCGGGCCGTGCCGGGGAAGGGCTCCCCATGGGCTTGCCGGCGAAGGGTTAGAGGGGCCATGCCGGGGAAGGGCTCCCCATGGGCGTGCTGGCGAAGGGTTAGAGGGGCCGTGCCGGGAAAGGCAGCTGCAGGGCGTGCCGGTGAAGGCCCGAGCGGGGTGTACCGGCAAAGCGAGCGCTTGGGTGTGCCGGTGAGGGCTGCCGCAGGGCGTGCCGGTTAAGGCCACCATGGGGCGTACTAGGGAAGACGCCAGGGCATGCCGACGAGGAGAGGGAGCAGCCTTCTTGGATCGGGGGACTTCCGGTGTTGCCCCTCGGGGCCCACCATGACTTTGTTGGGGCCGTCACTCCTTGTGGACGCGCACCCATGTTTTTCCTTACGCCTCTGGCCTAAGGGAAACTCTGTCGAAATTTCGTCAGAAATTGGCAATGTCTTATTCATTTCACTTGTAGTAGAGTCCCTTTACGGTTTTCATTACTCTTCGCCCGTGGCTTATTCTGATTTTCTATTTGTTGTATCTTTGCAGACAGATGGCTGCCCTAAGCGGTTCTTCTGCTCCTGCTGCCACTGTCGGGGCCGACCTTGTTCCCCAGCCTCCAATGCCAGCCGTCACATGGCTCAACGTGGAGGAGCTGGACAGGGAGCATGCTGAAATAGCAGTGCTAGCCGAGTCCTCGGGTTCCGAAGGCGAGACAATGGACTATAACTGGCTCTCTAGGGTCGAGAATCGCTTCACCTTCGATCGGACCGGTGAATATCGGAGGGACTTCCTGAAGGACAAGCATATGATCCATTTTCTGAAGTACTTCCGCTCCCGGGAAAGGAGGGAGCTGCGGGCCGTGCGGGAGGTCGAGCAGGTGATCCTGCAGGCTCGCGACAGTTTGTTGTACAACGTCCCGATGAGCATCTTGATGTATTTGGTAGGGGAGGCCCGGGAATGGAAGCCCGTCTTGGGGATCGAAGGAGTGCTACCGGCCGAAGACAAATTGGTGCGAGCACCTCAATTCACCCCAGCGAAGTGGGATATGTCTGCTGGGCGGGTGCAGGGCGAGCCACCCCGCTTCGGTTTATTCTTGGCTCCCCTAAAATGGGGCTACAGGGAGGAGCCATTTATCTTGGATTGCCTGGCCATCAGGTTCAAGTACGAACTGGCGCTGAGCTGGTTCGGGGAGCTGAAGCTTCAGGATGCTCACAGCTTCCGGGAAGGGGCAGTAGAGTTTACGGAGTACGTGTTGTTCAACTATGCCCCGTTGCTGGTCCGAGTTGGCATTTACCATAGTGTGTACGCCTCTCGGTACGGCTACCCCATCTCCAAGGGTCTCTGCTTGTGGCATGATAGAAGTATTCAGCGCGAAGACCAACACTTTCTATACAGCGGAGGGCGAGACTTCACTTGATTTGTGGAGCCTCAGTCAGCTCAACGGCTTGCCCATTGACGGGGAGCCTTATGAAGAGGTATGCCTTCCCGACCTGATCAAGGACGAGACCAATGGGGACGGCTATTATTCTCTTGGCTACTCGTACCGATATCTTATGAAGGCATACCGGGAGCTATACTAGTTGGCGCACGGCAGGAGGCAGCCCCCCCGTGGGGACCGGAAGAGGGTGCGCCTGACCCGGTGGCTGCAATATTTCTATGATGGGCTGAAGCAGTATGAAGAGTTTCCATGCGTCGGGATCGCCGTCACTCGCAAGAAGCGTGCCAAGCCCAAAACTGATGTGAGAATCCCTTCCAGAGGACGCCGGAGTGGCCCCAATCCGATGGGGGTTGACCCGTTGACACACTGCGCCGCCTATCTGGCATATTGGCTGTGCTCATTTGCCATGCCATACGGGGATGAGACAGTTACTCGACTGGACGCCATTTATCCGGCCTGTCAACTGGCGTGGGGACTCAAGCTTTCCTTGTGCCCAGCCACTCTCTGCCTGATATATAAGGCGCTGGGGGACATCAGCACTCACCAATTCCTGAGGCAGGCCCGATACGTGTGCCCGCTACATTTCTTCAATGCGTGGGTCTGCTCGTTGTTTCCGGAGTTCACCCCTCGCGCTCTGCAGGACTGGGGGCTGGTGCCGAGGATGTTGGAGTTTTCCAGCGCAGAGCCAGGCTCTACTTCCCTGCGGCTGTATAACATTCTGGGCCGGCTGACGACGGTTCTGCGGGACGCGGCTGGCACCATCCACTTCTGGACGCTGGCCACACACTCAAGCCCTCTGGTGAACAATAAGAGGGAATGCAAAGACGATCAGGTGGAGAAGTACGTCCACCCCATCAGCCAAGAGAACGTGGTCCGCCCATTACTTGAGCCCGAGCTGAGAGACTGGGCGCTATCTATTCGCCCAAGTGTGCTGGCATTTAGGAAGGGGGACAATGTGCTGCTGGAGCCATATTACCCTTTCCGGTTTGGCCGAAACTTTGGATATGATCAGCATATCCCTATCTATCATGCACAGTTCGGCTTGCCTTCACGAAATCTCCGGGAAAGTTCGGTCGCCGAGCATGCCAGGAGCTGGTGGGATTTCATCCATCGGGCGGACTCTGCCACCTTCAGAGTGCCAGCCCCCGGTCGCATCCCCCGAGTGACTCCGGAGTATATAAAATGGTGGAACACCCGGACGGCTTTCTATCGGTTGCACAAGACCGACTGCTGGGACGGGGCCGAGAGGAAATTTCTGAGCAGGCAGCCGGTACCGGTACTCGATATTGAGCCGGAGCATCTCCTCCGTCTCAAGAACAGGCAGGAGAAGGAGGTGGTAGCATATCTGGCCGCTCGCCGGGAGGCTCGGGAAGCGAGGCCGACACCAAAAGTGGAGCTACCCCCGGTGGCGAAGGATAACTACAAAAAGACCCTGAGGGACCTTTTCCGGATAGGGAGTGACCGTCTGGAGCTCATCAATTATCCGCTCCCGATGGAGGAGGAGGGCACTCCCGCAAAGAGCTGGCGCCCGGAGAGAGACCCGATCTGCCCATACCGCACGTTCATGAGGAGGGAGGAGAGGAAGCTCGAAAATTATAGGGACACCACGTGGCTATATGTCCTCCTCCGGGTGAATGGGCTGAAGATCGAGGATCAGACGGCCGTCATTCTGGGCAAACGCCTGCAGGTCTCATATTATTATGCCGATGGGTGGGGTATGGACCACTTCAATCTTTTCTGCCACCTCTCGTCGAAGAAGCATGCGGACCTGGCTGCTCTCACTGATCGTTGCCAGAAGATCGAGGATGTGTGCTGGCTGGTCCGAGAGGCGGCGCGTCGGGACAAGGAGCCGTCCCTGAGCTACTGGTCGATAACACTTCGGGTGTATATTGGCCCCCATGGTATGTGATCTTCCCTCTTCCTTTTGTTCTCCTCCATCATCGTTGTGGCCTTTGCAAGGTATCGGATGCTAATCATGTATATATGTTTTTGATAGACCACCCCGACAGCATACAGATGGTGACGTACCGAAACTTCCTTCGGCTCATCCAGAAGCCGACCTATTTTGAGGCAGCACTGCCAGCTCCGACTACGGCTCCCTTGCCCAAGGCTGCGAAGAGGTCTCGGGCGAAGTCGCCTATGAAGGAGGCAGTGGATGCGCCAAGGTGGCCGGGCGGCGAGAGGCGAAGCACAGGAAAACGGAGGTTGCTAAGGCTTCGGCGACTATTCCCCCGGCGCCAAGGATTCCCTCCTTCAAGGAGTTCGAAGCTGCCCGGATCAAGCCAGATCAGCCCGCCGGTGAGAATCTCCCGCCCTTTGCATCCTTCAGGCCCCGGCTTCACTTTGGAGCAAGGACTTTACATACTAGCGTTTCTTCTTTTTGTTTCAGCTACCGTGGAAGATCCTGCACCTGCGCCCCTTCCTGACGTAGGGGAGCCAGCATTCGTGCCTGTCCCCGATATGGGTGAGACTGCGGCCGCAGCTGAGGTGACTCCAGCACCAACTCCGACTCCCCTACCGCAAGCCAAGGGGAGGTCCCGGGCGAAGTCGCCCGTTAAGAAGGCGTTGGCGGCTGCCAAAGCGGCTGGGCGGCAAGCGGCGAAGTGGAGGCGGACCGAGGGGTCCCCAGTTCCGGTGACCGTCTCCCCGGTGGCTCCCATTTTATCCTTCGAGGAGTTTGAGGTCACCCGGACTGAGCCGAGTCACGGTGCTGGTGAGGCTCACCGACCGCCGACGTCCTTTCAGATTTATTTGCCTCCCCGGGCGGGCCTTTTATGCGCATATGACAATTGCACCTCTTTCTTTCAGGAGGTATGGGGGAGCCGACACCTGTGCTGATCGCGGGCGAGGGCACGGCTGCGGCCTCCGGGGAGGCATTGCCCGTCGAGGAAGCCCGTGAGCCGCCCCGTGCTGTAGAAGCCGAAGGGTGTATTTATCTTTGTCCATTTAATTGACTTCCTCCATCCTTTAGGAACCCATTGGCTTTGATATGACTCACCTTTTCCTTTATGCGACAGGTGCTGATGCGGCAGCTATTGGGCTATTAGGCCCTTGCCTACATCTCCCGGTGATGCACATGTATGTGAGGAAGAGGTTGAAGTCTGGCGTACCAGCCTCACCCAGCCCACGTGAGGATGCGCCAATCATAGACCTCGAAGCGGAGGCCCCCTTGCCAGCAAGGGCAGAGCCTGTGGCCGTCGAGTCTTCGTCGGGCGAAGAGGTAGATTACGATTATTCCTCCGACGAAGCGGCCTCTGGCGAGGGTGTGTCTGAGACGTCTGAGCCGCCCGAGCCCATCTTCAGAGCCCCTTCACTTGCTAGCTCTTTAAGCCTAATGGAGGAGGCTACCGTAAGTGTAAGCTTATTCGCGCATGACTCCTTCTGTGGTCGCCCACTGACTTCATTCTTGTTATGCCCAAATTTTTAGGAATCAATCGAGCCGAAGGCTGTGGAGGAAGCTGCTCCAGCTATGCCGGTCGACCGCCCGGCGGGAGTCGATGCGGGGTTGGGCAAGCTAGCCCTTTTATTCGAAGCCCTTCAGCAGGAGTCGGCCGCAGAGACTTCAAGTGCTCCCGGAATGGCGGACGAGCCTTTGGAGGAGGGGGAGATCGTGCCCGAAGGTGACGCCGCCCTGGTGGCCGAGGTAAGCACGTGGGCCTTATGATTCTTCCCCGCTTTTTGATCTTGCATGATTCGTTCCAGGTAGCGGGTGGCTAACTCCGCTTCCCATGATTAGGTAATGCCGACGCCAGGGGAGACATCTGGCCGTGTCTGGAAGGCTGTCGCTAAACGGAGGTCGAGCATTGGTCCGATAGCGGTGGAGGGGCTGGCTCCGGTCTCGGGCCCGGGGGCAGAGAGCCTCATAGCACTTGTGCAAGCGGGAGGCATACCCCAGCTGATGGTTCCGCTTCCGCCACTCTCGAAGCTCCCGGCCCAGGTAGAGGACCCGCTTTTGAAGAGGATATTTGTGGGACTCCGTGTGTATCTGGAGGGGTCCCAGGCGCAGGAGAGGGGTCGACCAGCGAAGGCTTCGGGCCCGGCTTTGCTCAAAGCCCCTCCTTTGCCTGTCGCAGCGGCACCTGCATCCCCGTCCAGGGAGACGGCGGCGACGCCAAGTGATTCGGCGATGGCCTTATCCACTCCCCTGGCGATGACCCGCCAGGGGTCTTCTGTCAAGCTCTGCCGGCCAGGGGACTTGGCCCTTGCTCTTCCATCTTCTTCAGTCACCGTGGACACTAATTTGTGGGACGAGGTAGACAGCTCTGTAGATTTCGTCCCTCCGACTGTGCCCTCGGTCAGCCACACCTCGTCAGGCGCACCGGTCCGACAGATGTTGGTAACACTGCGGATAATGCTCTTCGCCGATCTTTCTTTGTCATACCGGGAGGTGCAGAGTATAGTGACGCAGCTGACCGGGGCACTGCAAGTGCTGGGCTATCCACTGGGGGAATGGTCGCGGCGGGTTTTACTACTGCTAAAGTATGTCAAACGTCGCGAGTTCCTCGAGACCCAGGCTCCCGACGAACGCGCCGCGCTAGATACTCAGGCAGACAAAGATTTGCAAACCTTGGAGGCACGACGCCGTAATGAAGAGCACCATGGGGAGGCCTTGGAGGAAGGCTAGGGCAATGTTCGCTCCCTTAAGAGCCGAGTCGCGAAGCTGGAGGGCTACCTTGCTGCGGCTAGGCTTAACCTTGCCGAGGCTGAAAGAGTGGTCGAGAGGGAAGGCGAAGCTCTTGCCGTCGCCCGGGTTGAGACGACGTCCGTGGAGGCTGAACTCACCCACCTCGAAGAACTGAGGGGCCGACTGCGCGATATGACGAACTTCCCTTGCGTCGGAATCCTCCCTCTTGAGGACATCTTCAGGGGCATTGACTAGGCGCCGCTCCCTTGCTCCTTTCTCTTCTCTTCTTCCTTTTTTTTTGAGATGTAACCCAGGGGTATGCCCCGAAGCACATGTAGTTTAATCTTTCTTGAATAGAACAGAGCATTTCCTACCTCGCACGTCCTTTCAGTGTGCGTTCACCCCAGGGGGGATCTCTTTTCTCCTCCCTTCTCTTTTGTGTATATTGTCTTCTTCTTCCTCTTTCCTCCCTTTGTTGTGCCAAAACACATTGGCAGGGTGTGCATCTTCGCGGTGATTCACTCTGGGAGAATCAGGCAGGAACCCATGTCAGGGCACGGGAGAGTGCTCGCCCTCCCAGGGGAAGGACGAGGGAACCACTCCACTATACCGAATGGGTGACTTACCGGTCTCGCCATAATGTTGGGACCGCGCACTGGCCTCAGGCGGGGAGCCTTGGTCAGAGACCGGGTTTTTTCGTTGCCCGGAGGGGACGGAGAGAAGAGTCTGTTTAGTCAATGGCCTGGACGGAAGGTCCAAACCAAAGGGGTACTCACCGCCCGGGGAGGACAGAGAGAAGAGTCTGTTTAGTCAATGGCCTGGACGGAAGGTCCAAACCAAAAGGGTACTCACCGCCCGGGGAGGACGGAGAGAAGAGTTTGTTTAGTTAATGGCCTGGACGGAAGGTCCAAACCAAAGGGGTACTCACCGCCCGGGGAGGACGGAGAGAAGAGTTTGTTTAGTCAATGGCCTAGACGGAAGGTCCAAACCAAAGGGGTACTCACCGCCCGGGGAGGACGGAGAGGAGTTTGTTTAGTCAATGGCCTAGACGGAAGGTCCAAACCAAAGGGGTACTCACCGCCCGGGGAGGACGGAGAGAAGAGTTTATTTTGCCAATGGCCTGGACGGAAGGTCCAAACCAAAGGGGTACTCACCGCCCGGGGAGGACGGAGAGAAGAGTTTGTTTAGTTTTTAGTATCTCCGCTGATACGGGGCGATGACTGAAAATGGGGGGCGTTCCCCCTTCTTCTTAGCTTTTATTCTTCTGTTGCTCTTTTCTCTTCTTCTTTCTCTTCTTTTCCTCTTCTTCTTTTTTTTTTCTCTTTTTTTTCTCCTCTTCTTCTTTTTTTTCTCTTCCCTTTGTTCCTCTCTTTTTTTCTCTTTCTTTTTCTCCTCTTCTTTTCTTTCTTTTTCTCTTCCCTTTTTTTTACTTTCCTCTTCTCTACCTTTTTTTTCTTTTTTTTTCTTCTTTCTTCCCTTCTCTTTTTTGAACACATGGATAGCGATCAAGTCGCTCGGACATTAATCACGCGAATCCGCCCAAAATAGGGCGGAGAATAATATTATTGATTGAATGGGGGTACCGGAGCGTGGTACAGTCTCAAGTGCCTTCCATTAAGAGGCGGGAATTGAACTTCCCCGCGGTGGTTGACAATTACATAGGCTCCACCTTCGTAGACTTTTTGGACTATGTAGGGTCCGAGCCAGTTCTCATTCAGTTTGCCCTTGGGGTTGGCGGCCATGACGTCTCTTCTCTTGACCATGACAAGGTCGCCCTTCTTGAATTCACGTTCCTTGACGAGCTTGTCAAAGGCACGCACCATTCGGGCCTCGTAGACCTGAATGTTCTGTTGGGCCTGAAGTCACTTTCCTTCCAGATTGGAAAGTTCTTCGAGTCTTCACTCGACGTTGGTCTGCCCTTCAGGGACAAGCCCATGCTGAATGGTGACCTTGAGGGAGGGTACCTCCAATTCAACAGGGACGATTGCCTCCGAGCCGTATACGAGAGAAAAGGGTGAGCAGCCCGTTGGGGTCTTGTATACGGTTCGGTACGCCCATAGCGCCTCGTACATCTTCTCTTCCCAGTCTCTTTTGTTAGAGCTAACAATCTTGGCCAGGAGGGTGCAAAGTGTCTTATTAAAAGCTTCGGCCAGCCCATTAGCCTGTGGATTGTAAGGAGTCGATGTCCTCCAATCAATCTTGTATTTTTCTGCTAGTCGATAGATCTTCTGGTTGCGGAAGTGGCTGCCGTTGTCGGACACAATCCGGTCGGGGGTGCCAAACCGGAATATGATGTTACGGCGGACAAATCTGGCCACGATCTCTCCAATAACCTCCCTCAGGGCGATGGCCTCTGCCCAACGGGAGAAGTAGTCGGTTGCCGCCAAAATGTACTTGCAACCGGTGGATGACGCGGGTAAGGGACCCATGACGTCTGTTCCCCACTGGGCAAACGGCCAACTGGGCACCGTTGGATGCAACTGCACGGGGGGCCTTCTGGGTATGGTGGCATGTTCCTGACACTTTTGACACGACTTAGCGTATTTGCAACAATCGTCAAATATTGCAGGCCAATAATAGCCGAGTTTCTTTATTTCAGTCTTCATTTTCGGTCCCGCCTGGTGTGCACCGGCTGTCCCAGCATGGACTTCCTTCATGACCCTCCAGGCCTCTTCAATGGAGAGACATCGAAGGAGTAGCTTCTGTTTGGCGTCGGCCACAATTCAGAATAATATTCCGTTTCAGAGCTCATAGGAGTCCTTGGTTCTGATTAGGTTGATCTTCTCTTCTCTTCATTCGGGTAGTTGCCGATATTTGAACCACTGCATCAGGGGGTCTCTCCAGTCAGGTAGGCCGACGGCTTCTGCTGCGGTGACTTCTAGCTCTTCTTCTTCTGGTTCTTCTTCTATCATGCTGGGCACTTGGCGCTGATTTATTACTTGGATATTGAGAGATCCATCTGGCGGCACTGCTAGTGAGCTTGCCAATTTTTCCAGGGCGTCGACTTGCGTGTTCTCTCCTCTGGCGACATGGCCTATCTCGAGGAGGTAGAACCGCTCCATGAGCCCCTTTGCCTTAGTGTGATAAGGGAACAACTCAGGTTTCCGGACGTCGAACTGCCCCTGGACCTGGTTGACGAATAGCAGCGAGTCGCCGAATACTTGGAGCATTTTGATCTCCATTTGGAGGGCCACCTGGAGGTCGATGATCAGAGCTTCATACTCTGCTTCATTATTTGTGCAGGGTGTGCTAATGCAGCAGGAAGTGTACAGCACTTCTCCGTCTGGAGATTTGAGGATGATGCCGGCTCCGGCCTGTACCTTGGTGCATCCGAACAGGGTCACTTCTGTTCTCGAGGCCCCGTCGAAATACAACTGCCAGATGGCTTGTTGGACTTGGTCTACCTCCAGTGTTTCATCTTCGGGTAGCTCGGTGGCCAACGGAGAGTCTTCGGGCACTGGGTGTGCTGCGAAGAAGTCCACGACGGCTTGTCCCTTAACGGCCCTCTGTGGCACGTAGGTGATGTCAAACTCCATGAGTAACACGACCCATTTGACCAGGCGCCCCTTCGGGACTGGCTGGGAGAGAATGTGCTTGATGGGATCGGCTCTGGATATTAAACTTACTTCATGGGACAGCATGTAGTGCCTCAGCTTCTTGACTGCGAAGACCAAGGCAAGGCAGACTTTCTCGATCGGGGTATACTTGGCCTCTACCCCCACCAATCTCCGGCTGAGGTAGTAGAGAGCCTGCTCCTTTCCCTCATCATTATTCTGGGCGAGCATTGCCCCCAGTGAATATTCGGTGGCCGCTATATAGAGAATAAGCGGTCTGCCTTTGACAGGTGCCCCCAGGACTGGCGGGGTCTTCAGGTACTCCTTTAGCTGGTCGAACGCGTGCTGGCATTCGTGACCCCAACTGAAGGGTGCATTCTTCATCATTAGTCTGTGAAATGGTTGGCAACGCCCCGACAGGTTGGAGATGAACCTGTGGATGTAAGCTAAACGGCCCTGTAGGGACCTCAGCTCTCCCAGATTCTTCGGAGGGGGCAGCTCCTGAATGGCTTTTATCTTGAAGGGGTCAATCTCGATCCCTCTCCGCTGGACACGTCGAAGGCGTACTTCATGGGGTTCATTTTCAGCCCGTACAGCCGGAGCCTTTGGAAGACGACCCTAAGGTCACTCAGATGCTCATTTCTTTTCCTAGTCTTGACGACTAGATCATCAATGTAGCATTCGACCTTGCTATATAGCAGCTCGTCGAAGATCTTTGTCATCGCCCACTGATATGTAGCACCGGCATTCTTGAGGCCGAAGGGCATCCTCTTGTAGTGGAATATCCCCTTGGGCGATCTGAAGGCCGTGTGGATCCGATCGTGGTCGGCTATCCAAATTTGGTTATAGCTGGATGATCCGTCCATAAAAGACAGGGCCTCATGACCAGTGGTTGCATCAATCATCACCTCAGTGATAGGTACCAGGAAGTCATCTTTCGGGCAGGCTTTATTCAGGTCACGGAAATCTACGCAAATCCTGATCTGTCCATTCTTCTTCTTCACCGGTACGATGTTGGCCAACCAAGTAGTGTATTGGTTTTCCGCCATGAAGTCGACGTCTATGAGCTTGTCGACCTCCTTGCAGATCTTGCTGATCAATTCTGGCCTCATACGCCTGGGAGGCTGCTTCACTGGCTCCACCTTGGGATCAATGGCCAAAATTTGCTGAGTTACTTTGGGGCTGAGCCCGGGCATTTCTTTGTAGTTCCAGGCAAAGCAATCCCAAAATTCTTACAGCAGCTTCTTGTATTGTTCCCTCTCCTCCGGGGGCATAAGAGCACTCAGAAAGGTCGGCCTGGGGTCGCCTTCTATGCCGAGGTTGATATTAATCAATTCGTCGACGGTGGCCTGGCTGCCATTTTCAATTTCCGGCTGGGCTGGCGATAAATCGACAAAGTCTTGGTCTTCATTGTCCTCGGGCTCGAGGATGCCATCCCCCTCTTCTTGTCCCTCGTGACTGGGCGCGGAGGCTGCGTTCATAGCGCATTCCACTTGGGCCGTAGCCGCTGGGTCCGCAGGGTCCGCTGGCGCAGAAAGGTACAGGGCCATCTCGGGGTCTTCTGTGTACTCATCATAGACAACTCCGGCGGGGGCTGGGGTAGCCGCATCTTCAGGCGCCTGGTACTGGATAGATACTGTATAGGCTCCTCTTCTGGGGCTGTCCGTCACGTGGGGGCACGGCGGGGCTACCACATAGTCTCCCATTCTGAGCTCATCCTTGTCAATGAGGTCCTGAGCAACGTCTTTGAAGACATAGCAGTCTTCGATGGCGTGGCCCAGTATCTGGTGATAGGGACAAAACAGTGGGTCCCCACTTCTTCGGGTGTCCTACGGCCTCTTGGACCCCGGGAGAGTGAGTTTGCCGTAATGGCAGGCCCAGTCAAAGATACCCTGAGTCTTCTCTCTTGGGAAGGAGTAGGGCTTCCGCAGCTTCTCTTGGAGTGTCAGGCCTCGCCTGGCTGGCCGCTCGGTTAATGGGCTTGCCGTGTCTCTTGTTTCCCTCCTTGACCGGATGGAGGCGTCAGGACTGGTGTCTCAGGGCCGAGACATATGGCCTCCCCACGGGCGGAGAGAACCTTGGATCAGGTCGGTTACTAGCGAGGTCAACTCAGCCAGCCGTGCCTTTAACATCTCGATCTCCCGTTGTTCCCTATGGTACAAGACATACATGACGGGGTCGTATCGAGGAGAATCCGGAGCATAGCCCATGCTGCTGCTCCTTGCTTCGCCAGCAGGCCGGAGTAAGGGCGCCTCGGTGGTGTGCCCCTTCGAGGTTAGTCCCTCAGGAAAGGAGGTGGTCTTCCCCATGCAGCGGTGGCGGAGAGGGTTCCAAAGGAACACTTCTTCATCTTGCGCCTCCTCAGTCGGGGGCCTGAAATATGCATCTTGGTGGTCTTCTCGCAAGTCTGCAGCTTCCGCGGGGTCATCGCCGGACAGAGCCGAAACCGATATAACATCAGTTTCGTAATAATCTTCTAGTGAAAAGCCCAGACCGGGGTGCTTGGTGATTTGCAGCAGCCGTCGATCCAGGTTTGGTGGGTTCCACATCCTTTCAAACATTTTCTTCCGACCAGAGGGTTGATAAGGGGGAATCTTTTACTTTCTGACCACTCTGGCTGCCCGGTCAGTCATGTAAGGAAGTCCCGCGATGGGGACGTGCGGGTCATGCAACTCGTCAGGGAACCGGCAATCATCGTCTTCCCTGACTGGCTTTTCCCCGGCAACATAAAAGATAGTGGGTGGCCCCTCAGGGTTAGGCACCTCAAAAGTTCTTAGCTACTCGGCTACTTGACAGTCAGCTTCTGTAATGGGCTTGACAATCCCTGGCGGGACTCTGACATTCTCCAGCAGGTCTTCGAGGCAAGGCGTCCCCGGTGTAGGATAGATGGCGAGAGGAGCTACCTTGAATACCCCTCCTTCTTGCGCAATGAATGGTACGTGTGGGGGAGCCACATAGCCTGGGGGTGGTGGAGGAAACCAACTGTCCGACTCCACTTTCTTCTTTCCCCTGTCTTGGGCAGCCTGGGGAGCTTGCTTCGCCTTTTCTAAGTATAGATTGGCATCTGACAAATGACACTCGAACACCTCGAACGGGTGGAGGTCGGTGAAGATTCTGACTTCCTTCCCCTCGCAGGGGTACTTGATACATTGGTGCAAGGTGGAAGGTACCACTATGTTCTGGTGTAACCAGGGCCGGCCAAGCAGCGCCTTATAGGAGGTGTTGGAGTTGATGACGTGGAACTGGACCTTGGTGGTGAAATCATCAAAGGTCAAGTTGAATTCTGCGACCCCCATGTGCACCTCGCATTTCTGGTTAAAACCAGCAATCTTGACATTCTTGACCTCAACCAGGTGTACGTCAAAGTAGTGCTTTTGGTAAACCCGGTAGGGGAGTATATTCACTGCTGCCCCTGGGTCAATTAATACCCTGTTGATAGGCTGGCCATTCAGCTGCCCTTTCATGTAGAGGGGTCTGTTATGACTGCAGGTGGGCAGTAGCATGTCATCTTCTGTGAAAGCCACAGCTACTTCAGGTGATATTTCTGCCAGACAGGCTTCAAGGTGTGCTGGCGTCTGGAGTGCGGCAATGATGGCTTGCCGTGTTTCTTCATCCAAAGACAGCATCTCCCATATGGTGAATCGGGCCGGGATCTTTTTGAGGTGTCTGACTATTCGGTCGGCAGCCCGCACCTTGAGTAACTTCATCTCTTCGTCCTTGCCGCGCCTGCCCCCACCTTGGGACTGGGGTGTCAGATCAGGGGATGCCTCCTTTGCAGGTTCTGTCGCAGCCTGTTGAGCCTGTGTGGCCTGTTGGGCTTCCCCCGTTTCTTGCATGAATTCGGCAAGGTTTGGGATGCCGTTAAATTCTTCTTCTGGCTGAGGAGGAGTCACCGCCGGTGGAGCTTGAGGACTGTTTGCTCCTCTGGTCGAAGGAGACCCTTGGGAGCGTGCCTGCCCCCCTGCTCGGGCTGACAGGAATTCGACGAATGAAGGGGTGCCTCGGCTTCTGGCCCCTCCGGGAGAGAGACCCGACGGAGGAGGGATCTCTGTGCCTCGGACCTCGGGGTCGGGGACCTGGTATGGCTGTTCTCCCCTGAACATGATGTTGAGGTTATCCTGAGGTGGGCGCCCCCACTTCCTTCCCGACCTGGTGGCGTGTTGGGAAGTGGACACTTCAGCCTGGCTCACCTCCGTCGGTTCATGGGGTAACTCTTCTTCTTTTTCTTCCAGGGAGAGGGCAGTGTCGAACAACGCCGAGAGGGTGTTGCAGGCGATGACGACCTCCTTTTTCTTCTTGCTCCTGGGTCTTCTCTTCTTCTTCTTCTTTCCTGTTGTAGCCAACGGCTGCTCTTGGGGAAGTTCACCCCATAGGGGAGGCTCTTTCTTTGCTTCAGCTTCTGTTCCTGGAGCCAGTTCGAGTGATTCGAACTCCTCCCAGGGGACATACTCCTTCAGCTCCACGGGCTGGATTTCGGGCTGTTCATAATCTTCAAGCTCATCAATAATAGCCTGGAATCTTTCAACCGTCGGGCTGGTCTTCTTATGCATCCGCATCGGGACGCAGCTCTTTTTGTTGTGAGTGGGCCACCTCATGACCAGCCGAGGGGCCGTGTCGTGCCAGACTAGGTTCCCCGGGGGTGGTACAGGCAGGGGTGTCACACCCCTCGGGTGAACTCCTGGGGTGGGCCGAGGGACACATGCTCTTCTATTCTTCCCGGGTACAGTCTGCCAACCCCCTTGGTCTTGAGCCGGGGCCACGATAAAAGTTTCATAAGTGACGCGAGTGTTGGCCTCCGCCCACTCCTCAGGCAACTCTTGGTATAACGAGACCATATTGACGGTGGAGGTTATGCTGGGCAACTCATGCGGTTGCGGGGGGTCTACCCTATGCTCCCCCATGTCCAGCTCCCCATTCTTGATTAAGGACTCAATAACGTCTTTGAAGACATAGCAGTCCTCAATGGTATGCCCGAGCATCAGGTGGTATAGGCAGAAGCGTGGGTCGTCCTTCTTCTTCAGGTCACCGTGCCTCTTCGGCTCTGGCAGTGTGATTTTATTGTAACTGGTTGCCCACTCAAATAGGAGCTTGGACTTGTCTTGGGAGAAGGAGTATAGCTTGTTTCTCATATTCTCCCTCAGTGAGGGGCCCTCCCGCCGTTCTGTGGTTCTGGGCGGGGGAAGGTCGGCAGCCCCCTTAGCTTTCTCATTCTACTTCTCAAAGGCTTGGAAATCTAGTGTGTGCACCTCAGGGGGAGCTGGCTTCTTCTCAGCCTGCCTAGCTTTCTGGCTTGACATGGCCAGAGTGGAGGAATATCGGGCCAGAAATGCCTCAATCTCTGCTACCACATTATTCAGGCGGTCAAATGTCTTGACTTCGGTGCCAATCATCCTTTCCAAGATTTCTTTTTTCAGGTTCTACTTGCAGATTTGCACCGCATCCTCCTGGTGTGGGGGACGCCTGCACCTCATGCTGAGGTTCATCCATCTTTTGATGTAGTCGAGGGCCGACTCATCGTTCTTCTGCCTTGTGGCGTAAAGTTCTGCCACAGTGACTTCCCGTTCAGTAACGTAGAATCTTTCTTTGAACTTCTTCTGCATGTCGGGCCAGTCAGCAACAGACCCGGGTGGCAAGCTGGAGTACCACTCAAAGGCAAGCCCGGTGAGTGTCGAGCCGAAAAACTTCAGGAGGTAGGCCTCATCAGCAGCCAAATCCCCCATGACGTTCACATAATAAGCAATGTGCTCCCTGGGAGACCCTTGCCCGTTGAACTTTTTGAACTTTGGTGGCTCGGTGATGCCAACCGACAGCTTCTTCGCGGCATAATGAGCCGGATAGGGCACCCGGTAGACGTCGAACGGCGTCTGATCCCCGTCGCCTCTCTCTGCCAGTCTCATGTCTATCATCTGTTCAAGCATCAACCGACTGACTGCTGTCGGGTCGACCGGGCTCGGATAGAAATGGGTGGGCTGCGCACTCGGGGTGGTCAGCACGGTCGCCTGGGGGGCCATGGAGGGCCCTTAGAAAGGCAAGACCTGTGGCGGGACCAGTGCTGTGTAATGTGCCTGCTACGGGGGCATGCCCCCGAGAGGGTTGAGGGTTGCTGGAAGAGCTGCAACTTGCAGAGTTGCTTCTGAAGATTGCCCATTGCCCCCGGGCGCTCCGAGCAGAACCTCGGTCTGTCCGGACATCGAGGGTTGTGCGTTCCGCTCATTCAGTTGCTTCTTCAGTGACTCAATTTCTTGTTGGAATCGTTGTATCATGAGCAGCATCACCGGGTCAGTTGTGGGGAGATTGGGCATGCCCCCTGTCTCTTCGGCCGGGGCGTCCTCGGATGATGTAGAGGGTCCGCCGCTCGTGTCGCCGGTAGTGACCACATTGGCTGTTAGAGCCGCTGGGGATTCCTCGGGGCCGGTCTCTTCGACCCCTGCCTGTGACGCTTCGCCTGCCGCTCTTCCCCTTCTAGTGAGAGGCCCCGGCCTGGCGGCGAGTCTGGCCAATTCTTCAGGGTCGGTAGGTAAGGCCCCATACCGACCGCGAACTCCTGCCATATTGCAGGTGAAGGTTTTTCGGCTCATGTTTCTCATCATCGCCCTCCCGGATGATCTCCGCAGGAACATCAGCCTGTCGAAGACCGATCGTCGGAGCGGCGCTTCCTCCCCGATAGGGGACTGGCGTGGTTCCCCCGAGCGATCCCTCGACTCTGCACTGGGTGCGGGTCGGGCTCCTTCTTCCTAGAAAGCGGAGGCTACTGCCCCCAGCAGTCTCTGGTGACCCAAGGGAGTGCTACCTGGGCCCCGGAGGTAGTTTCTCATGGCCTGCTCGATCCCTTGCCACTCCTGGTCGGGGAGAGCAGCCTGTGGTTGCGTGCCGATGGCAGTGGCAGGAGGAGAGTAGGCCCTGAGTGCCGGGCGGGCAGCCTGGTCTCGGTGCCTGTGGCGCCGGCGGCGGGCACCCTCGGGCTGCGTCGGCATGGCAAGTGCTGGTTGGTGAGTCGGGGTCGTCACCTAGACCCTCTCATCTCTTCGGGCCCTCCACGGGCGGAAAGTGCTAGGCCCCGCCTGGGCAGGTGTAGTGGGACGGGCCTCCTTGGGAACCCAAACTTATTTTAGTCTGGCCGGCCTGTGAGCCGGCGCATTCTTTGGTGCTGCGGCCGGGGCTACGAGTGTTGCCTTCTCTTTTAGCTTCTCTAGTCCTTGAAAAGAGTTGCGGACTGGGATAGTCGGGACAACGCGGTCCGATGTCACCTGGGACCTTTGCCCGTCCAGGCGAACTCGGAGGCTCCCGACGGTCATAGATTTCCCTGAGTTGGACATGCGGCGCCCCGAGACAACGCCAGTATTATTCCTTTCGGAGCCTCCTCCGGTGAGATGCCGACCCTTGGTGGGACGGGCCGGCGGTTTGGTGCACATGGTGCACATTGCAACTCAGCGTCGTTGTTGTTCTTGGCCACAGCTTGGCTGATAACAGTTTCAGTGGCCCCCGGAGCGGGAGCGTTGGTCTGGGGCTCGTCAGGTGCTTTCACGTCAAGGATGTTGACAAAGGCCACCCCCAAGAAGTTGGGGAAGCCCACAGTGGGAGGGAAACTCCCGAAGTTGAGGGGGACCGCCAGGTAGCCACCCCGAACATGGTTCCCGGCGACCTGAGGGCCACAAGTGACTGCCATTGTCGGCACCATGATGCGATTTTCCTGCATTTGCAAGGATAGCGCAATTAGTATTACAGGAAGGGGGCCGCAGGGCCCCTAATTCCGGCAAAGAGATGAAGGGTGGATTGGTCCCACCGGGTGTGCCAGACTTGTGGACGCACTTTAAAATTCACCTTTCTTTGGCATGGAGGTGGAGAGTCTATTAAGTGCGTGGGCGTGCCAGTCACCGAAGTGACAGTCAATTCGGGCTCCGAAGAGACCAAGGTGCGCTCGACCTGACTTCGTCAGACGATTGTGTGGTTCGTGTTGGGACCAGATCCCGTCATGCCATAAAGTCATGACATCATTTACATCCCTCATACGAGGGAACACCCTTAATTAATTACCGAAATTAGGGGCCCTGCGGCCGAAAGAAATGATACTAACTGCGAGAGAAAGGGACAGGAATAAATCACACTAAAGTCCGCATCAGGATACGAGACATTGGCCATGTCGGTCACTCGTGGACCTTTTCATATTCGGACACGGGTCCGTGATAGAAACGCGACGGAAACCGAGGTGGACCCGTTCAAATGTCTGCCGAATGCATGACAATTTTAATAATGGCTCGGAAGGGATCCAGGGCGAGAAACGAATCCAATCTGATTGGAATGTCGGCCCAAGACTAGGTCGGGGCCTGGCCATGTCAGGATGATTCCCAAGACTCGGGCCCGGCCTGAGAGGGTGACGTTAATGTTCCTTCTGCATCGGGTCACGGAGAGAGATGGGGCTGCAATGTGGATTTTTACCATTTTTTTATATGGGATTCTAATTATATGTTCCTCTCTTTCCTCTTGCGGTTCATTTCTCATTAATGCATTTGTTCCGAATGATTTCTTCCCCCCCTTTGTTCATTATTATTATTGTTTTTTTTATTATCACTATTCTGCATTTTTGTTTGTTTCCTATGTAGATTCAGATTTCTTTATTTATCACAATTTTCATTAATTTATTTATCATTATTATTATTATCACCAATATCATTATCATTATATGTTATATGTGTATATTTCCCGGAGAGAGGGCCGCTTGAGGGTGTACCGACGAGGGGTATGGAGAGTGTGCCGATGAGGGCGTCCCAAGGCGTACCGGCGAAGGGAGAAGAGGGTGCGCCGGAGAAGGCACCAAGGAGAGTGTGCCGGCGAAGGTTAGAGGGTGCCGAATAAGCGCCAAGAAAGTGTGCCGGGGAGGGAGTTGGCGGGCGTGCCGGGCTAACTTGAAGTCTGTACAACGTCTACTTGTGCTAGCAGAGTCTGTACACTATCCATTTGCTGCAACTCAAGGTCTATACACTGGCTGATTGCTGCAACACAAAGTCTATACACTGGCTGATTGCTGCAACACAAAGTCTGTACATCCATCGCCTCAAAGTCTATACATTCTCGGACCAAGTCTGTGCAGCCCGTGTGCTCCATGCATTGTACATTGGTTGCATAGCTTGCCATGCGCATCCGGTGCATTCCTCATTTGCTACAAACTCAAAGTCTGTACGTCGTCTGCTAGCGCACACGCAAAGTCTATACATCGTCCATTTGCTGCAACTCAAAGTCCATACATTGGCTGGTTGCATGCACACAAAGTCTGTACATTGGCTGGTTTCATGCACAAAGTCTGTACGTTGGCTGGTTACTGCAACACAAAGTCTATATATTGGCTGGTTGCATGCACATAAAGTCTGTACGTTGGCTGGTTTCATGCACAAAGTCTGTACGTTGGCTGGATACTGCAACACAAAGACTATACATCCATCGGCTCAATGTCCATACATTCTCGGACCAAGTCTGTGCAGCCCGTGTGCTCCATGCATTCAAAGTCTATACACTGACTGTTTGCTGCAACACAAAGTCTGTACATTGGCTGGTTGCTACATACACAAAGTCTAGACATTGGCTGTTTGCTGCAACACAAAGTCTGTACGTTGACCGGTTGCATTCATACACAAAGTCTGTACATTGGCTGGTTGCTGCAACACAAAGTCTGTACATTGGCTGGTTGTTGCAACACGAAGTTTGTACATTGGCTGGTTGCTGCAATACGAAGTCTGTACATTGGCTGGTTGCTGCAACATGAAGTATGTACGTGGGCTGGCTGCGTGCACACAAAGTCTGTACATCGGCTGGTTGTTGCAACACGAAGTCTGTACGTTGGCTGGCTGCGTGCACCCAAAGTCTGTACATCGGCTGGTTGCTGCAACACGAAGCCTGTACGTTGGCTGGCTGCGTGCACACAAAGTCTGTGCATTATTGTCACAAGCACATTAAGTCCATACATTCGTTCACGGCATGTCTGAACGTCCGTTTTCAATGTACATACTTTACTATATGCATTTGTGCAGTCCTTCATGCAAAGTCTGTGCATTGCTTGTTGTTGTGTTTGTGCATCAATTTACCAAGTCTGTACATTATGCTCCACTTCGAGAAAGGCCATTCCACATGAGACGGAGGGAGAGACGGAGGGAGAGACGGAGGGAGAAAGAGAGTGAGACGGTGAGAGAGAGAGAGTGTGTACCGGTGAGGGGGAGAATGAGACGGTGAGAGAGAGGGTGTACCAGTGAGAGGGAGAATGAGACGGTGAGAGAGAGGGAGAGACGGAGGGAGAGACGGAGGGAGAAAGAGAGTGAGACGGTGAGAGGGTGAGTGTACCGGTGAGGGGGAGAATGAGACAGTGAGAGAGAGGGAGAGACGGAGGGAGAGACGGAGGGAGAAAGAGAGTGAGACGGTGAGAGGGAGAGTGTACCGGTGAGGGGGAGAATGAGACAGTGAGAGAGAGGGAGAGACGGAGGGAGAGACGGAGGGAGAAAGAGAGTGAGACGGTGAGAGGGAGAGTGTACCGGTGAGGGGGAGAATGAGACGATGAGAGAGAGGGAGAGACGGAGGGAGAGACGGAGGGAGAGAGAGAGTGAGACGGTGAGAGGGAGAGTGTACCGGTGAGGGGGAGAATGAGACGGTGAGAGAGAGGGAGAGACGGAGGGAGAGACAGAGAGAGAGAGAGAGTGAGATGGTGAGAGGGAGAGTGTACTGGTGATGGGGAGAATGAGAAAGTGAGAGAGAGGGAGAGACGGAGGGAGAGACGGAGGGAGAAAGAGAGTGAGACGGTGAGAGGGAGAGTGTGCCGCTGAAGAGCCAGAAAGGTGTGTCATTGAAGGGCTGTTTAGAGTGTACCGCTGAAGTAAGGGTAGAGGTGTACCGGCCAACGAGGTTAGAGGGCGTACCGGCGAAGGCTGGGATAGATGTGTTGATGAAGGCCCGCTCCTCCTTTACTTCTCTTAAGGCTTTTCTTTTATTCCTTTCTTTGGTTTTTTGCAGTTTTATACAAGTCTTTCCTCCCTTTCCTCACAGCATGCTCTTTATAAGTTGGGCATTTAATCCGTGTTTGCTGCATCCTTTTGCCTTTTTGTGTGTTATTATTCTATTTGTTCGTTGCTTCCTTTTGTCTCTTCAATGTGTTATTATTTCCAACGAAAATTCGACAGCTTCTCCCCTTGACCCGGGCGTAAGGGAGATAAAGGGAACGCACCCACATGGAGTGGCGGAACCCGACAGCTGGAGCTGGGCACCCGAAAGAGGCAACACCTTAACAAAACCTCAGAAAACTCGGAGGAAACGACGGACGGGAAACCTCTAAGACTGGACAGGGTGTACTGGGGGGGGGTTAGCCAAGGCATGCCGGCCAAAGACGGTCACAGGGCGTTTGAGGGGGTACCGGGCTAGGGAGAGGCCAGGTATGTCGCTGGGGCACCAAGGGGAAAATGTACTACTGGGGGCTACTGTGGGTGTGTCGGCCAAGGTACTGGAAGGGTGTGCCGCTGGGGGAAGGTGCAAGGGCACCGAGCAAGGCTCCAAAAGGGTTAGTCTGCTAATGGGGCGGGGTGTTGGACCGATCAAACCCACAGGGACCCCCGGCAGGAGGGGAGAAGGTTCAAAGGGGGCAGACACGGATGAAGGCGTTGGGCTTTACAGGAGGGGATTCGTGACCTCAAACCATTCTAGATGGCGCCAGATCCAGAGGAAACCGTCGGCATGAGGGATGAACACAAACACCGGAAAGTGAAGGAAAAGACGATCAAGCGCACTGTGGCCCAAAACCAACGAGACGAAGAGAAAACCCACTGGGGGGGACGATCTTCATTCATGGGGGAGCAAAGGGCCGTAGCCGTCCACATACATTACAAAGCACGCCCGAGCTAAAGCTACAGGCAAGTAAGAAAACCAAAGAACAGAAGAACGGAGAGGGAGAAAACAAAGAACAAAAGAAGAGGAGGTGTTGGGGATCGAAGTAGGTACGACCGTCCACTACTCTTTCCCCCACTTTCCCCTACTACATCAAGCCCTCTCTCCACCTTACTCTCTATTCTTTACCTAGTCGTTGTCGGAAGACTCCACGCCGGAGCCCTCTCCCTTTTCTTCTCTCTTCTCCTTCTTCTCGTAGGTGGCTTTGTGTCTGTTCGTCTCTTCTCACTGTGTGCCTCTTCTCTGTCTGTGTCTCTTTGCCGGAATGGGAGTGGTTTTATACACCCAGCAGCGGGAGCCCTCAAGCACGGTAGTCGGAGGCGGGAAGAGACTGGTCATGATGGGGTTTGACTTCCCCCGTCCTGGATGTCAGGGGAGTAGCCTGCGTGGCCCAACCTCCGACCGACACCTCGGGCAACCCACTGCGCACCAAGGATACGTTGGGCATGGGCGTCACGTCGTTCGGCCGTTGAAATGCCTTCACGCTGTGCCGCTGGCGGGCTCAAGAAGTGTGCCGCAGGAGGGCCAAAAGGGCGTGCCGCTGGAGGGGCTAATGGCCGTGCCGCTTGGACTTGCCATGGTGTGCCGCCGAAGGGCTTTACAGGAGTGTGCCGCTGGAGGACCCTGGAGGGTGTGCCGCTGGCGCTCCCTGGGGGTGTGCTGCTGAAGGCCCTTGGGGGTGTGCCGCTGAAGGCCAAGGGCGTGCCGCTGAGAGGGGCCAGGGGCGTGCCGCTGAAGGGCCTTGGGGGTGTGCCGCTGAAGGCCAAGGGCGTGCCGCTGAGAGGGGCCAGGGGCGTGCCGCTGAAGGGCCTAGGGTGTGCCGTTGAACGGCTAAATGGGCAGTTTTTGAGCCCGTTGTGAGCACGAGTTGCGGCCCATTTGATTTTCTTCGAGGCCCATGGATTGTGGGGCTCTTGGTGGTTGATTTCTCTTCACTGTCATGACTCCAGAGACGGCTTCACGGCAGTGTGCATATTTGGGGAGTCTGGGTGACTAGTCTCTCCGGGGCCTCTTCACTCAGTGCCGTTGTTGATGCTGGGCCGAGCAGGATATTTGTGTGTGCAATGTTTGGTGTCCACACTTATCTTGGCATGAATCAAGGTTTGAAATGAGAGTATGTATTTTGAATAGCTAGAAGTATTTGAATCATCTCTTGATGTTTCTGCAACGCCTACTTATCAACATGCAAGTTGGATACAAGAAAGTGGCTCCATTATGAGCATTGATTTAAGATTGATTTGAATTTGGGTTTCTACAAAGTGCAGGTTCATTTTAGTCCACAATTCATTGAAGTCATGGTAAGAATTCATCCTTGATGTATTTCCATGTGGCTAAATTGTGTTTGATTCATTTATAATGTTTTTGGGCTAAAAGTCATTGCATTGGGCAGTTTTCATGGGCCCCACTGCATGTGTCGACTCCAAGAGTCGACACCCAGCTCCCTGGGTGGGTCTGTTTCAAAGGGCAGAACCCAGTGAAACTGGTGTCAACACTAGGTGTCGACACCATAACCCTGGGTGTGTTATTTTTGCAAAGGGACAGCACACCTGAAGATTGATGTCGACACCAGGTGTCGACACCAGTTCAGGCAGATCCGGAACGGGTCTACGTATTGGGTTTCAAAATGCCTATTTTGTGATCCATTTGCTTTGATATTTTACACCCTTACCCTTAGGGTTCCTATACATGTTTAACGGTTGTTTTGAGAGGGTTTTGCAAGGGCTATTGTGGTCTTTTGTTCATCTATTTTCTGCCCTATATATCCTTGCGATTTTTACAAGGAAGTAATCGAATGTGCTAATATTTTCTATTCTATTGCAGGGGAAGGAAGGAAGTGGGCGGCCACAAGGTGGAGAGGAGAGGGCTTTGCATGATTATCAGTTTCTGATGCTTGCAGGTAGATTTGGAGCTTGGATCTGAAGGCTTATCCTGTTTGAGCTGCAATCAAGGTTGTGTCTTCAAGAAGGTGTACCAGCTACTCTATCTAGTTGAGGATTCGACTCCCTCCGACCGATGCTTCAAGGAAAACATACTAATGGCCATTCATCAACAAGGGGGAAACATTCCATGTCTTTTACCCTTTTGCTTGTATTTATTTTCTTGATCTACATCCTGTGTGAGCATATATTGTAAATCCTTTTATTTTGTTAAACTCGGAATATTACTGTGTGTGTGCGGATGGAGCTACGTCTCCGTGTGGGATTTTAGTGCGGGGTGAGTTCCCCGATTGTGTGTGTCTGTGCTGCGGTGGCAGCGGTCTGGGACTCGGCCCCGTGTGTGCAAATTGCTGCGGAAGCAGCGTGTGTTCGTCCCCATGGTTGCTACGGTTCGTAGCGTGTTATTGAAGCCTCACCGGATTCGGTGAGGGGTGGACGTAGGGAGCCCGTCGTTGTCCCGAACCACCTAAAAATCTCCGTGTTCTTTGTGGTATGCCTGTGTGTTTGCCCATTTCTTCTATCTCCGTGCATAGGTCTATTTATAGATTTTTATTTACTGCACATCTACATGTTGCTACTCTGTTATCTGTGTTTGGCTTAGGCTCAATAGCTCAGTGCATAGATTATTCGAGTGAGATCGGAAACATTGAGTGAACCTAAATCTCACTTTAGTTTAATTTGAGCTAATTAACGTAGTTAATTTTAATTCCGCTATGATTAGTTTAGATTATTTTTAAAATCCGCCATCTTAGTCGGGAGACAATTCAACCCCCCTTCTTGTCCGCCATCTATTCTGGGCCAACAAATGAAAAGAAGCCCTTGAACATGGAAAACATAGATTATACTTCCCTTGACAGCCTGAGGTCGAAGAGGAGAGTCAAAGATGCGGCCTAGCTTCGCCTCAAGTTGAAGAAGAGACCCCCCCCTCCGCGCACTGCGAATTGAGCCAAATTTATAGAGATTACATAAACCCAGAACTTTCTCTTTCGATTTCAGAAGATAGAGACCACCAAATCTCGAGATCTATGGATCAATCTCGAGATAATAGTTAGGATAAGAGCTAGGAACAAACATGACTCTATTTGGTGGAAGAATCTAGAAGATATTCATGCTGGAAAGTGGCCCCGAAGCTTAATCTGGAAGAGTTTGTGATGCACGAAAAAGCATAAAACTTGAAATTACTCCCACGATTCCTACAGATATACTCCACCAAAATTCAAGTTCTATGGCTTAAACTCGAGATAACAGTGGGGAGAAGAGATAGAAACAAACGAGAATCGATTTGGTGGAATATTCGAGAAGATAGAGCCTTTGGAAGGTGACCCCGGTGAACACACAGCGATCAGAGAGTCCCGCGGCGAAGAAATTTGAGTTCAGGATCATCTGGACTCTCTGTTGGATAAACGGTCTATCGTGCGATCGCAACTAGAGAAAACGATTCTATCGTGCGATCGCAACTAGAGAAAACGATCATGGGAGGACCGCCATTTGAATAGAAACGGTCATGGGGTGACCGCCAGACGACTGAGGGCGATCGGGAGGCTTTTAGGACATACATTGAAGAAACGGTCTTCCAGAGACCATTTTTTGATAGTAGCGGTCTCAAGAAGACCGTCATTTGACATTTTCAAAATAATAAAAATAAAATAAAAATAAAAAATAAAAAAATTACTGTTCATGGCGGTCAACTATTGACCATCACCTCAAGGTAGCTGTCAACAGTTGACCACCACTTCTAGGTAGTGGTCAACAATTGACCGCTACGTTGGGGTGGCTACCAGGCTCATGTGACTTTAGAAATTAAAGAATATCTCGAAAACGGTGTAGAACTAGCGAAAGTGGTAGAAGAAGAAATTGTAGATAACACAAAATTGAACAACCTTTATGAAGAGAGCAAGATGACAAAACAAGCGCAGGAGGGAGCAAATAGGGCGAGAACAGAGAAACATGTTGGGACTTAAGAACGGTGGAGAACTGGCTAATGACGTAGAAGAAGAAATTGTAGAGCTTTAAAAAGCGAACAACTTTAGTGAATGATATTTAATGAATAGAGGAACATAAGGGGATAAAAATGGACCGCATTCAGGACTGTGCAAGGAAAGTGGCCGAATGCTTGATGGAAGTCGACCTAAATGGGCCGTAAGTGGACTTAGAATGACGGAAGCTGATAAAATAAGCCCCAGGGCTCTATGAAATCATAATCTCCGAGGCGCAAAGCCTATGGAATAATGAAATGGGCTCAAAATCCATCCATAGAAGGCTCCAAAATAATGGGTAATTCGGGACATCAAAAGTGATGAATAAGAGAAATGACGTAACTTGCGGACTAAAAATGGGTGTCAACACCGGTGAATAGAAGAACTTCAAGAGACGGTCTGTGGGTCATCCCCAAAGAAGCTTCGCATTCAAAGAAACCTTACGTCCGACAGGGCGCATTAACCCACAGGGAGTCGGACATCCCCGAATTGACACGTTGCCGTGATTTCACCTCGTGACTATGGCAACAAAGAACACACCCGAGGAGTTCGAGTGCCTCGAGTCCCAGAACAAGATCAACAAGTACGCACGACCGCACGCACATTAACCCATGCTCAAACGGGCGAATCAAACCCTTGATCGGAGAGGGTAAACACCCTTGAAGGCCCTCCAACAGCAAAGACCGAATGAGCCTCAAGCGCCCTTAAACCAGGAGAGCCATGGCTTCTACCCAAGTGATCCAGTGGGGGCACTTTGGGTGTGATCCAGTGGCCCCTAGACCACGCGATTCGGTGGCACCCTGAGGCCTTGATCCGGTGGCGGTCCGAAGAGAGCGATCCGGTGGCCTTTGTGGCTCATTGAACCTATGGCATCGTGCGGTTGGTGATCCGGTGCCCCACTTTTACTTCGGTCATCCGGTGGTGATGTGTGTTGAGCAATCTGGTGGCCTACTTCATACGATGGCCCGCTTTAGCATATGGTCCGGTGGCTCCGACACGGTTAGATGAAAATTGCAAATCCTGCTTCTCGCAGGACCGATGGGCATTGCCCTCGCCTAGAGGTCTCCCCCACCAGCGCGCAGCGCCCACAAACCAAGTTGCCACCATTTGGGAAGCTTCCTATGGCATCCTTTCCTAGCTACCAACTCCCTGCACACACCGTATATGGAAACCGGCCTACGGATACGACAGAAAGAAGTGACGGGAGAGAAGATTCGATGCAATCCCGTTGACCCTCCCACCATATGCAATGGCCCTACATATAAAGAGGAGAAAAAAAGATACACACAGAGAGAGAGTCTAGCCCGGCAACTTCCTCTTCCGCTCTAGCTCCGCCTGCATTAAAGAGAAGAAAAGAAAAGAGTGAAGGTAAGAGGAGAAGAAGAGATCCAGAGAGAAGGGGAGGGTCTTGTAGAAGAAAGAAGAAGAGAGGGGGGAGGAGCTCATGCTCCGTTCCCCCTCCTCCCCACTACTCTGTCTTTTCTATTTCTTCGCTGCACTCTTCCTCCGTGTTCCCATTGTATTACATCTTGGGCTTTCTCTTTTCTCAATAAATAAGAGTTACAAGTTTATGGGATTGAATGTGTGCCTTCTTGTGCTTCTTACATCTCTTGGAGGGTAGATTAAGAGCCTGCTCAATGCGATGAGCTAGGCTCAAAATCCAAACCCTGAAGGCCATATCCCTTTGTCTCTCTCTCCACCATTTTCTTCTTGTGACCTCCTCTCGGTCCTGCCAACTCGTGGCTGAGGTCCAGGCACTCTTGGTGTCATGGAGGGATCCCTTGCTCAGAACTAACCCCCCAATCTTTACCCCGCTCGATCCGATGGCCTCGTCCTCTGTTGCCATCCGGTGGCGTCTTCTCTTTGGCCCCGATCCGACGGCCAGCTTTAACCCCTCCTCTTTAGCCCCTTTTGTTTATCCGTGTGTGGATCCCTTTAAAAATCCACACTTTTTTTTTGAGTGTGAGGTTAAAAAGGATGGGAAAAGAGAAACATTAAATAACGGTGGAGATGAAACAATGCACGAGGTGCACAAAGGGGAATGTGTGATCGCCAGAGGGTTTACCTCAATAAAAAAAATAAGATCGCATGTACCTGGTGAAAGATGTGATGCGGGATGAATGTGGATCTCTTCCTCCAACTCCAATCGGCCGGCCGACGAAGTGGGTTTTCTTGATTGATTACCTTGTAAGAAAGACAATGAAAGACAAGCAAAAGAAAGGGGATCAGCCAAAGTGCAGTAGTATCAGTCAAAAACCAACATAAAAATGATGAAAAGACATCAACCTGCGCACCTTCTTTTTTATTTTCTTTTAAAACCCCTTAAAAAGACTTAAGGGAAGGGGAGTTTGATGATAAAAAAAATGCAAACAAGACGTGAACAGGGTGAATAGAGATATAAAAAGGACGGAGGGGTGATGGTATGAATGAAATAAAACAAAATAGATGAAAAGATGAGAACCCTGCTGTCCCTGGCGACAGTAAAGGGAAAAAACCGAATGATGATGGATGAAGCACCGGATGTAGCCCAAAGGGATGCAGAGGGGAGGCAGCAAGGATGAAGAAAGCTTCTGCTCGTGATGAATAAGCTTATGAGCGTTTAACCCGCTGAATGCTTAAGGTGCTTAACCTTCTGCACGATCGGTCAAGGCTTCAATTTATAATGCCTCAAACGGATGTGATCAAACCAAGGAATGATAAGAACAGGCAATGAGACATCCAGGGAAGGATCAAGATCGGGCAAGAGTCCAAAGACAGCAAGGAACTGTGAGGGAAAGATGGAAAAAGGAAGGACTCTGGAGTGAAACACGCCTTAATACAGGGCGTCTTTTATGAATTGATGACCTTCATAAAGACGTTTTATTGAAACACGACTTAGGAAAGGGCGTCTCTTCCTGGATTTAATTTTGGAAACGAAACCTTGCCTTGTTTGAAAGCTCAGATAACACGCCTGAGATAACGGCGTTAATTAAAATAACGCCCTGAGAGAAGGCGTTACTCACAAAAGACCTTTTATTTTGAAAATAGATAATTCCAAAAATTAAGGGATAACACCAGGAATTGACGCCCTCACATACGGTCGTCCTTTCTTTTAAAACGCCCTACAACAGGTCGTTACTTTTGAAATTAACGCCCTTAATCAAGTCGTGAATCATAAAAATGCAGAAAAACTCACAAAAATAGAAAAACTTCGTGTTATAGGAATATTGAAGTCCACTTGGGGCATTTATATAATAACATGAGATTTGATCAACAAAACGTCAATTTTGGCGTGTCTACAGCTGCCCCGCCTTGGCGTCTGCTTTGCAAGGGAGTGAGACGGAAATGGAGCGAAGTGTAATGAAAGGAATGAAGTGGAACGAACTGATAAGGAGACGCCAAGGTGTGATGTGACACGCCTCAGACACTAAGCATTGGAAATCTTTCCAAGATTCTGAATGAAACAACTCTGAGTGGTTCCGAGGAAACAATCGATTTGTTGGATAAAAGGAGGTTAAACTAAGTAATAAAGGGTGTGCGCGTGGGCACGGCAGGGAAAGACCATTGGAGAGCGATTACCAACCATTGTGGACGTGCTGCAACCAAGGTAAATTTTGCAGAAAAGTAAAGAGAATTGGGATAAAGATCCAACAAAAGGAACACTTAGAACGAAGTACTTGATTTAAAGTGGAATATCTCATGTCAATTCAATCGAGAGCGAGTGAACTTCATTATTGCCATAATATGAAGATTTTCAGCATGAAACTCAAAGTCCTACATGATGCATGCTGGGCTAAAAGAAAAGGTTAAAACAAACTAAAAATAAAAAATAATCAAGGATAATATTGCTAAGCTGTTTAAGTCTGGTCAAGAATCCATATTTCTGAGCTAACACTAAGCCGAAGCCCGTTTGTCCACGCATCAACTCAGAAAGTGGAACCATCGTCCCAAACTTTTAACAACTCAACGGCCTATCCGTGTGATCAAGATTCTCCTGAAATCGTCATCGTTTTTGATGAAGGGGAACTCAAATTTCAGGTTCATCAGAACCACAAGGTCCTTGACATAATATAATAGCGTAGATATCATATAGTAACAATGCTTACAAGAAACAGATACACGGTGGCAAGATGTTGCTCCTATGAGTGATCCAAACGCCTCAAATCCTGCAAACTTCTGCACTTTGAAACTTATTAGCCTTTTTCCATCAATTCAGAACATGACATGATCATAAGTGCTTAATCATAGACCATTTCATCAAAATAACAGCACTTAGGTTCATTAAAAGCATGCAGAGGTCAAAATTCGTAATCCAATAAAACACGCCTAAGAATAGGGCGTTAACAGCATGAAAGCGCCTGACCATAAGTCGTTAAATATTTGAAACACGCCCTACTCAAAGGCGTAAACAGTAACGGAGGCTTAGAAAAACACGCCCCATGCTAGGGCGTTAAATAAAACACGTCGTCAGTCAAGTCGTCAATTTAAAAATAGACGCCCTAACCAACGTCGTTAATTCAGCACGAACTTCCGTTTCCTAATTTAACAGCACAGTCCTTAACCCAATCGAACTTCTAACTTCCCACAGCCTTACAACTCTCTAGATCTCTATTAATAGGAGGCCCTCCTTCAACATAAATAACCATAACCCTGCAGCCGCCGAAACTCTGTATTCCCGTTCTTGCCTTTCTTCTTCTTTATCTGTTCTGCAGGTTGCATCGTCCAAGCCTCTCCTGACGATGGACAGGGCGCTGAAAAGACAAAAAAAACTCAACTCCCAGGATTAACGATATCCAAGGTCATATAAGCAGCAGGATATGCATGAATCAGGTTAGTTTCAACTTTCTTTATTGTGCATACTGTTCTGGCGAACTGCTCACATGCTCATGTCATATGCTCATGTATCTCTTCTTTTTGTTTTCTTCCCCTCTTCTCACAGGAGTACCCAAATCTTCCAGGGGCTAGAAGATATGTCCAAATCAAATGGTTGCCCCTCATCCTCTCCAAATTCACATCAGACATGAGGGTATATGTAGCTAGATGGCATCTCTTGGGGTTGATAACCCATGCCAAGCATTATGATCAAATCCACATAGATTGGGCTGCCATAGGAGCATTGATTGAGACATGGCATCCTTCCACCCATACCTTCTTATTTTCCACTTTTGAAGCCACCATCTTGCTGGAGGAAGTAGAGATGATCCAAGGCTTAAGAAAGATGAAGCACGGAGAAGAAGAAAAGATGGCCATCATGCCAAGGCCCATCTCCTCCCACGAGCTGCTAACCTCGTTAATACCTAGCCCAAATATAGTGAACCAAATCAAGGTCACCAAAGGAGTTAACCTCTTGAAGCTCGCCTCGTGGGTGTACAAGAGAGCGGATCAAGCTAGAGAGGAAGAGGAGATAGAAAGAGTGACCAAAGCCTTCGTGGTGTGCTTGGCAGGAGCACTCCTATTCCCATCCACGGAGGACTTTCTAGAGGAGTCCCAATTGAGCGCAGTGGTGAGTTTATGGGAAGAAGAGAGAGTTGGACCGGCGATCCTAGCATATCTCTATAGCGGGCTCACAGCGGCGTCCATGGGAAGGCCCATTTACGGGTGCATGCTAGCACTCTCAAGTTGGGTTGATCTACACTTCAAATTCGACTCATGCCGCGAAGCCCAACAACCCTCAAGAATTTTCTCAAAGAGCCCACTCTCATATATAACCGGCTCATTAGGTATAAGCAATAGAGTGACCAACCGAATTCCTCAAATCAAGAAGAGAGGGGATTGGAGGGAGCACCTAAAGGTAATGCCAAAGAATCTTTTTACTTGCGCCCCGGGTGTATTCAAAATGCAGGAACTTCGTGCACGCTTCTCCATCGGGACGGACCTTCGTCTAATTGGTGCTTCGGACTTCGTTTTATATAATGCACACCGGTGCCTTCCTCAGCTTGGGCTCCCAAGGCAACACTTAGAGGACGTCTCTCATCTTCCTCCAATCAAATCAAGGGATCTAGGCAACAATGAAGATGGTGAGGAGGTTATCACCATTCAAGCTTTATGGAGGCTAAGCAAGCTTCATCAACCTGTAGAAGACTTGGACGAAGACAAAGAACAGTGGAAAAATTATATAACTTCATTGAGAAAATTAAGGCCCAAAGTGGCTCATTAGTCATTGTAGTTCCTCTTTTCAAAATAATAAAGATTGTTCTCTGATTGAGCCAACTGCCACTGTGATTATGAACCAAATCATCCAAAAAACTGTGTTTCTGTTGTGAATAACGCCTCCAAGAGCGTCGCGAATTAACAAATACACGCCTTATTCCAAGGCGCTTCAACGGGCCCTTCGTCAACAGTTGACGCCTGCACGAGTGGGCGTTACTTTGAATGACGACCTCAAGAAAGGCGTGACCAGATTCAAACCCAAAAGAATATAATCGTTAACTCATCAAAATAACGCCTTTTCCATAGTCACGTTTCAAGAATAACACGCCTTTACCAGAGGCGTTACTTTAAACAGCAATGATGACTTCCCTCACATCAATCAACGCCCATTCAATGCGTCTGACGACGGTTATCGTTCCCCATGCAAAATAAATTAACGCCTTAATCATCGTCGTCAATTTGCATAAAACGCCCACAGAATGGGCGTGAATTCCATTATAAACGCCTTACTCAAGGGCGTGTCTTCTTTTCGAAACCCAAAAGCCATCAAGCCTCCTTCTCCTTCCTCCTTCCGTTTTCATTTTTCCCCCTTCTGCAAACCCTAACCGAAACCGCCCATTCTCTTTCGATCTCCCTCTCTCGTTCTCTTCTCTCAATCTCCCTCTATCTCTCTCTGTCTCTCTCTCTCTAGACCCTAGCCATGGCCAAACGCCAAAGAATTAGTGCCCCAGACGTGGTTGACCTCGACGCCTCCCACGCCCAAGAGGAAGAGATCTCCGTGGAGGAGCTCGCCGTCGTGGCCTTTGAAGAAGAGCCGGCGACGGCCGGCGGCGACGAGGCCGACGGAGCAACGGGCGAAGCAATAGAAGGAACAGAAGATGCAGAAGGTGGAGAAGAAGAAGGAGAAGAAGAAGGAGAAGGAGAGGAAGGACCGCCGTGCACGGCGGCAGTCGCTCCCCGGGGGCAACTCCGGCGGCCCAGACGGCCACTGCCACGGCCACAACCCCAGAAGCACAAGAAGGTAGGTTCCCCCTCCCCAATTCCATTTTATTTTATTTTATTTATAATTTTCTTGATTTTTCAAGGCCCTCGGGCATTAAACCTGCAACTCAGAAAAAACACGCCTCCCATGGGGGCGTTACTCACAAACGCAACGCCCTAATCCAGGGCGTTAATTATTTTTAATTTCTGAAAATTAATTATCCTTCATGAAAAACGCCCTGAAGCATGTCGTTTCTTAAAACTTATGATTTTTCATGAATTCCATGCTCCTTAAACAATTTCCAAAAATATTTTCATGAATTATTTCGCATGCTGTCAGTTATTTGATTTTTCTGTAAAATTGAGAAACCCACGCCCTCCAGCAGGGCGTTAATTCAACAAGAGACGCCCAAACCAGAGGGCGTCGCTTCATTCATTAACGACCCAAAAATTAACCATCTTTAGGAAAACGCCCTACCACAGGGCGTTAATTCAACAAGAAACGCCTAACACCGAGGCGTGATAAAAATAAAAAACGCCCTCATTAAGGGCGTTACATTAAAGTTCACTCTGAAAAACGCCCCCCACAGGGGCGTGAATTTATCAAGAAACGACCTGAGGATGGCCGTGAATTCCAAAAATGCTAAAATTCAATATTTAACCCAAATCAAATGTAATTTCACATGGATACTCACATAATTAAGAAAACTAATTCTCTTTTAATACATGCAGGGGCTGATGAGGACCCGTATCTCATGGGTCATGGTCTGGGCAGCATACCAGGGTCTCCCTGACTTCCAGAGGGTTAGGATAGAGGCCATGGGGTTTGGGGCTTTTCTATCCATTGAGCCTTTTAGACCTGACCTAGCACTGATCCAGGTTTTGAGGGAGAGATGGGATAGGGTTAGCCGGACTTTTCTGATGCCCTGGGGGCATATGGTTCCTAGTTTGGAGGATGTAGCCAGGATTACAGGTTTACGGGTAGATGGTGAGGCCGTGAGTGGGTTCACCTATTCTGACTATTCAGAGATGGCCCAGAGGCTACTAGGGCTTGAGATGGTCTACATGGGACCTAGCGAGTGTAGGACCATTTTCCGTACGGACCTGACTACGGTGATGGGTCTAGGAGATGCCAGGCATAGGTCGGGGGAGACCTTAGGTGAGTTTGCACAGCGACTGACCGACGGGGTGAGAGCGGCATGCTGCCAGGACCCGACTGACCATGAGAGAGCGGACCGAGACCTGAGGAGGTTCCTGCTGCTGCTGCTCGGGAGATTATTGCTGGGGACGAAAGCTGATGTCATCAACTGCCGCTTCTTAGGCATCCTTGAGGATCTGGAGACGGTTGGCACATATGCTTGGGGAGCGGCTCTGCTGGCGCATTTGATGGCCGATCTGTCCACGGGGACAGGCCGTGAGACGACCGTCAGTGGCTTCTCACCTCTTCTTCAGGTATGCAATTTCTCATTTCTTATCTTTTCTTTGTTATGATGCATGTGAATATAGTACTAATTGCAATGCATGTATGCAGGTGTGGAGCCACCTATACATGCCGATGGGGCGCGTTGACCCATGGCCAGGAGCTGAGGGATCCTTCCCCCTGGCGCGACGCTGGGTGCCTGTTATCTTTGGCGCCCCACTTGACTACGAGTTGTGGGTTCTACGGAGAGAGTTCCGCGACTTCCCTCCCTCGCTGGTATGTATGAATGAATGATATGCATTTCTTTTTGTTGTTTATTTGAATATGATGAAATGATAATGATGTGTGTTCATGAATACAGGTGCAGTGGAGACCATATGAGGGGATGACCGATGAGGGCCAGCCTTGGGTCGTATCGGGGCGACCTCGCTTCGGGCGTGAGCTGTGGCTACACTGCTTGAGCGAGATTGAGCCGTTACGGCTTCGGCTGGGGATGAGGACCCTGGGCCTGCCCCAGGAGTGGATCGAGGTCGGAGAGCCTCGAGGGATTGGCAAGAAGACCCGCGGTAGCACCAAGACGACCGACTGGAGGGTGCGATTCGAGGAGCAGTACGCCGACTGGCAGCGAGGCGGGACCACAGTCGTTTCCCACGCGACTGACAGCTCCGAGTACCTCCGGCACTACTGGGAGGTTCACGCCGGCAGACCTCAGATGAGGGTATTAGGGGTATGTATGAATGCACTTATTTCTAAATTAAATGCAAATGCTTATGTAACTATTATGCGATTAACATGTAATGAATGCAGGATGCGAGGGACATAGCGGCGATAGATGCACAGGCCCACCTCCACATCCTGGAGGACCAGCTAGCTGCCACACGGGCAGACTTGGAGACCCTGGTGAGTGTTTAAATTATTCCTATATGCAAATGATTTTTTTTCTTTTGTTGTGTTGAATTAATGATTAGCCACTGACGGTCTTAATGAATGCAGCGTGCCCAGCAGGGAGTAGCGAGGAGAGATCCAGGGGAGGCCTCCAGCTCGAGGGGGCCTAGTGCAGAGGTGACTGCACTGATGGAGCAGTTGGCTGGTGCGATAGCGCGAGCCGAGGTGGCGGAGCGTGACCTTGCTTCACGGGTAAATTCTGAACTTGAAACCTCATTCAAATAATGATCAGATATAAATTGTGCACTGATAAAAATTTATTTTTTACAGAGTGAAGAGCTTCGAGCCACTCTTATCTACGTAGATGAGGGCTTCCGAGCGACGAGCTCACAGGTGCGTGACCTACCTTTAGTCACATGTTGTTATTTCATTTCATGAATTATTGAACTGTGGAACTGATGATTTGTTTACCTGTTTGTAGGCTGCTCAGCTGAAGGCGATACGTACCGAGTTGTCGATCCGCGATCAGCGGATCGTAGAGCTTCAGCGGGCCTTGCAGCAGCGTAGTGAGCTTCCTCAGGACGTGGCCGAGCTGCGGGTTGCCCTGGAGTTGGAGAGGAGGGAGCGTGCTCGGGAGCGCGAGGAGCGGGCTCGTGAGCGGGAGGAGCACCAGGCGGAGCGTGCCCGGTTCCAGGAGCAGTTGTTGGCACGAGAGCGTGAGCTGGCGGACTCGAGGACCCAGTTGATCCTTTCCCAGGAGCGGCTTCGAGTGTCCGAGGAGCGGTTGCAGCGAGGCCGTGAGCGAGCACGGGCTGCGGGGTACTCCTTCACCAGCTCTACCTTTGTGGCGGGTTCTTCCCTCCGAGAGAGGAGCGAGGCAGGAGGACACGTTCGGGTTCCGGCCTCTTCACGGGGGCCTATGCCTCCTCCACCGGCGCCAGTTCGGGATGGTGAGGAGGAGGTTGAGAGCAGGAGAGTAGAGGAGGGTGGAGGCGAGAGTTGAGAGTTCTGTACTTGTACTCCTCCACCTTCACACCTGTACATGATAGACATGATGATACACATATATATATGAGATTTGAGCTTTTGTTACCTGAGCACTTGTGTGGTTGTGGACTTGTGTTTGTGTACTTTTTTCTTCTCTCGTTCCTCGTGTTTGCTTTACTTTGCCCTGTATCTGCGGCTGCGATTTTCACTTGAACAAACAGGTTAATTCATCTGTTCGACTTGGCCCCTTGCCCGGTGAGCAAAGGGTGTAAATATTTTGACCTTAATAATGGGTCAAGGGACCAAGCCTTTAATAAGGCAAAATGAAATAATCAAAACTCGGGGATGCCTCATGCAATCACACGTATGCAAACAATAATTAAAAGATGTCCAGGCAAGAATGCAATTCATGCAACATGAAGAATTTATTTTTGTTCTTTTCAGTATATATATATATATTTTTTGAGGATTTTTCTAAAAAACACGCCTTAGATTAAGCCGTTACTATCGTGAAAGACGCCCTTGGAGGCGGCGTTACCGTGCAAAGATTATTGAATTTTGTTGAAAACACGACCTTCCAGGAGGCGCTATTTTTAAAGAAACGACTACGATCTAGGCGTGAATCAGCATAAAAGTGCCTTGAACAAAGGCGTTAATTTGTATTCCTCCCAAATTGGGCTGATAAAGAAATCAAGGTGGTGGGCCCTACTTGGTCATCTTCTAAGTTCCATTAACCTTTCTTGAATAATTAAAAGGGGAATTGGCGTGAATATGGTTAAACTTATACACAAGATTTCGTACAGTGCATTCTCTTCAGTTTGTCTCGACCATTCTGCTGGTTCATGACTTTTCCAAAAATAAAAGAGAAGCTATAAGGAAGCTCACAAAAGATTCAAAGATGCCTGAGGCAAAGCTACCTCCCCTATCCTTATGCCTGTTGGGGTTCGGTCTTTGGCGTAGGGACGCTTTGTTGCCTTTTTTTGCCTCTTCATAATGCATGCATACGCCCAAGGTTTTCCTTGCGGGGACTTTGCCCTCTTGACATGCTTTTCTTTTTCACCATTTGACTTTCACTTCGGAATTGATTTGCATTGAATAGATTTGAACTGATGAACAACCTAATTGTACTTGGGCTTTGTGGCATTTGTTCCCTTTTGGGCCCTGACTTCCTCCTACTAAGGCGGCGGATAGGCTTGGCGTGTCTACCTCAAGACCTCCCTTCCTCCCTTGTGGGCCGAAGAAGAAAAGAATGGATATCGTCTTTCGCCTTTAGTTTGATTTCGACTTTCCATCAGATTTTGCACTGCTTGAGCTCAAGAGTAAAGTGTGTAGTGTGTGCGGGGTCAACTCCTATTTTAAATTAGCAAGATTGACAAATGGATTTTGGATTTTGACCTTTCAGACCGGTGACCTTTGCATGTTATGTCAGCCCAAAAAGGGAGAACCATGAAAGAAAACTCTTTTGTTTTGGATTTTGGAAATATTCAGATTTTTTTTTTTGGATTATCTGGGAGATTTCTATTTTCTTTGGATTTTTGTGAAGTTTTCAATTTTTGTTTGGATTTTTGTTCAGGGGTAATATTTCTTGAGATACAAGCCATTCCAGGGGTGAGTTAATTCCTCTCCTTCAGCATTAACCAGTTTATAAGCATTGCCAGGATAAACATCTTTTATGACAAACGGCCCTTCCCAATTTGGTTGGAGCTTTGAACGAGGGCCACCCGGCTTTACAAAAATTCTTTTGATTACCATTTCACCGACCTTAAATTTTCTCTCAATTACCTTCTTTTGATAAAAACGTGAGAGCCTATTTTGGTAAACGCGCGCGTGCTCAGCGGCGACCAGACGCTTCTCATCTAGGAGTTCCAATTGGGCAAGGAGTGAATCACGACGTTCATCGATAGAGAGCTCCTCATCCAATTGTACTCGCAAAGAGGGGATAAGAATCTCATAAGGGACTACGGCCTCCATTCCATAAGTAAGGGCAAAAGGAGTTTGCCCAGTGGGGGTTCGAATGGAAGTGCGGTAGGCCCAAAGAGCTTCAACCAGCTTGTCTGGCCAATCCGAGAATTTATTAGCCTCGCACGTCTTCTTAACAATCTTGATTAAAGTTTTATTAGTGGCCTCTGCTTGGCCATTGCCCTGCGGATAATAGGGAGAAGAATGATGCAATGCAATGTTATACCTGTTGCAGAGATCCTTGAGATCTTGGGAGATAAATTGAGGTCCATTGTCGGTGACGATGGTGCTTGGGATGCCGAACCTCGTGATGATGTTCTTCATGATAAATTTGCAGACGGTTGATGCTTTAATTTCCACGTAAGCTTCTGCTTCCGCCCACTTGGTGAAGTACTCCGTTGCCGTGAGAATGAATGATTTTTGCTTGGTCAGGAGGTTCGAATCACCAAGAGGTCCAATGATATCAAAAGCCCACATGGAAAAAGGCCATGGGGAGGACGTAGGGTGGAGTGAAGAAGCAGGAGAATGAATCTTGTCGGCGTGCAGTTGGCACTTAACACACCTTCGAACATAGATAGAACAATCCTCTTCAAGAGTGGGCCAATAGAACCCTAGTCTAAGAATCTTCTTAGCTAGCATCTGGCTGTTCACATGACCACCACACACACCAGAATGCGCCTCTTCCACAACTTTCCAAGATTCATCATCATCGAGGCATCTCAATAAAACACCGGTGAGCCCTCTTCTGTAGAGCGCACCTCCAACCAAAGTATAACGTTGAGCCACTCTCCTAATTGCTTTCTTTTCTTCAGCAGTGGCTTCTTCGGGATAAGACTGATCATTACAGTATCTGGCAATCTCATAATACCAAGGCTTTTCTTCGTCATCCAACTCTTCTTGCCAATCCAATAGCATGACCTCTCTGCCTTCAAGAGCTTCTTTCCGTCTAACCTTCTCAAGCACCTGATCCCTAATATCAAGAAAAGCACGATCCCTAATGGATGGAGTATCACGCTGATGAATCAGGGGGACATGAAAATCACGCTCAGGAGGGAAGACTAAAGCGGAGGCTAAGGAAGCAAGTGCGTCGGCCAAAATGTTCTGGCTACGCGGGACATGAACGAAAATCAATTTAGTGAAGAGTTTGGCGTAAGCTGAAGCGAGTTCTTGGTAGGGCTTGAGCTTAGGATTGATAGTGCGGCACTTGACCAACACTTGGCGTAGAATAAGCTGACTGTCACCGACAATTCGCAAATGGGTGACACCATATTGATGAGCGGTTTTAAGACCGGCCAAAAGAGCTTCATACTCGGCTATGTTATTGGTGACGGGAAAAGTGAGCCGAGCAGCAAATGGAATGGTGACTCCTTCGGGTGTTAAGAGAACCATGCCGATCCCTCTTCCTTGAGAATTAAGAGCTCCATCAAAATGTAACGTCCACATAGGATCTGGGGGGTGATTAATGGACATTAATTCTTCATCCGGGAACTCTGAATTGACAGGATCAAAGCGGGGGAGAGGGTGGTGAGCAAGATGTTCGGCAATGGCATAACCTTTGATAGCTTTTTGCTGAATGTAAGTGATGTCAAATTGAGAAAGGAAGCTTTGCCAGCGTGCTAATCGATCAGTGAGGACATATTTTTCAAGGAGGAATTTGATTGGATTCATGCGAGCAATGAGGTGAACCTCGTGAGCTAGGAAATAGTGTTTTAACTTCTGAACTACCCAAACCAAAGCTGCACAAGTATTTTCCATGGCTGAGTATCTCTGCTCACAGGGGTTAAGGAGTTTAGATAAGTAGTATGCTGCCCTCTCTTTACCTTCCTCATCCACTTGAGCTAAGACAGCACCCACGGAGTCATCCAGGACTGAAACGTAAAGAATAAGTGGTTTGCCTGGAATTGGCGGCCTCAGGACAGGAGGATTGACCAAATAATCCTTCAATCCGTCAAAGGCTGCCTGACATTTATCATCCCAATTAAACTTGACTCCCGGCTTAGTGAGCTCGTAAAACGGCCTACATCTCTGTGAATGCTGGGAGACGAAGCGGCGAATAAATTGCAACCTCCCGATTAATCCTCGAACTTCCTTCAGATTCTTGGGAGGAGGCATATCTCTAATGGCCTTTGCCTTGTTGGGATCAACCTCAATTCCCCTCTTGCTAACGATAAATCCAAGTAATTTCCCTGAAGAAACGCCAAATACGCACTTCTTGGGGTTCATTTTCAATTGAAATTCTCGTGATCTCTGCAAAACCTTAGCCAGAACCCCAGGATGCTCAATCCTTGTCCTTGATTTCACAACCAGGTCATCCACATACACCTCAATATAAATATGAATCATGTCATGAAAAATTGCCATCATGGCCCTTTGATAAGTGGCTCCAGCATTCTTAAGTCCAAAGGGCATGACCACATAACAATATGTGCCCCATGGTGTAGTGAATGAAGTTTTCTCTTGGTCTTCTTCAGCCAGACGAATCTGATTGTAGCCTGAAAAGCCGTCCATGAAAGAAAGAGTCTCAAATCCTGCCGTGTTATCAATCAGCACATCAATATGAGGGAGGGGGAAGTCATCCTTAGGACACGCCCGGTTGAGGTCCCGAAAATCTATGCAAATTCGAACTTTTCCATCTTTCTTCATAACCGGGACAATGTTAGCCACCCAATTGGGATAGAGGACGACTCTAACGAATCTAGCCTTATGGAGTTTATCGACCTCTTCTTTCATTTTCAAAGCCATGCTAGGGTGGAAACGCCTCAACCGTTGTTTTACCGGGACAGATCCTGGCTTAAGTGTAAGACGGTGTTCAACGAGCGCAGGGTCTAATCCAGGCATATCTTCATAGCTCCATGCGAACGTGTCCTTGTATTCTTGAAGAACTAAGATGAGCGCCTTCTCTTCGGAGGGCGGCAAATTTTTACTTATGAGGACAATCCTAGGGTCTTCCTCGGTACCCAAATTGATTTCTTTGGTAGGTTCTTCTACTGAGGCTGATGGTTCGTCGAATCTTCTTATACCACTAGCAAAAGCATCAGCCTCGTCCTCATATTCTTCATAACTTTCATCCCCTTCTTCAATAGGGTCTTCATCATTCATGATTTCATAAACGCCCAAACCCTCATAAGAAGCAACAAAGCCCTCAATTTCTAATTCTGGCAGGATAATCGGATCTTCCACAAACTCAGGGAGAGCTAAACAAGCTTGGCATCTAATGGCCAATTCCAACAAAAATCTGCGAGGAATCTGCTTACCCTTGGCCTTCTTGTGTGAATCTACCCCATGATTTTTATTAGAAGAAGAGGAAGAAAGGGAGGAAGAGCAACTAGCTTGATTATAAGGGAAAGAAGGAGGTGATAAAGTGGATACAGGAGGTGATACAGGGGAGGACCCCTCATCGGAGGGGGAGAAAAGACTTACCAAGGAATCTTGGAAGAGCGGCCCCTGGGTCGGGACGCGCTCGGGAGAAAAGTATGAGGTCTCCTCAACAGAAATGGAGGATTGGAAAGTTGGGAAATTGGCATTTTTTTTTCATTTTTATCTTTTTCGTCGTTTTTATTTTCTTTTTCAAGTAAAAAGCAATGCGAGGGGAGAATAGCGGGTGGAGTGGAGATTGCAAGTTTGGAGAAAGATTCAATCAAAGATGGCCCATACGGGGGGCGAGATGGAGATTTCGGAAAATCGCTCGAGGAGCGAAGGAGCAATAGAGAAGGAAATCTGAATTGAATTGGGAGATAAGTTGATGGTAATCGGTGGTGGTCGCGGCACGTGACCAAACCAACGGGAATAGAGAGGAGCCAACACAGACGGATGCACAGTAGTGAGGGAGAAAAGGCCGGCCCACAGCCTATCCATGGAGAATCCTTCTTCAAAGGGGACATCTGGTTCTCCCGTATCTGTGTAGTCACTTAACATCTGCCTTTTATCTGTGATTGCGGCAGGCATTTCAATCAGTTCTCGAATCAATGGCGGCCATTCTGGATCTGTCGGCATGAACAGGCGGCTTAAAGAGAAAGTGGTATCATTCATGTCAAACCACCTGTACCAGTCACATTCCGGGTCACCCATTTTTCTTCTTTTATCTGGCCTTAAAGTCTCCAAGGTTTTGTAAGTGGCCAGTGGGGCAATGTGCCGCACAAACTGTCTAGCGTGCACATCCTGACAATCAAGCAATGATGTAATGACGGTAGTCTGTTCATTGTTCTGAACGCCACCGGTGACAAAATGTGTCTTTAAAGTCCAGGTGAGCGGCTGGCGATCTGGCTTGAAGGTGGACGTCATAACAGCCCACGGCTCTCCTTCATTCTTGTCCGGTGCTTTGTAGCCTAAGCCGCCTCGTGCAATCACTTTTTGAGGCTTAATGGGCCTAATCTTGCCCTGGAGTTTGGCACCCAGGCCCTTGCCATCTTGATATCCCATCCTTATCAGAATGTTCCAGCCGGGGGTATTCATCATATTTTTCTTTTTCTTCTTCCCCTTAGAAGGCAGGGGTGTCATGGCAACGGTGGTAACAGTCTCAGATAGCATCGGTCGTGGACAGTGAATGTCCAACACAGATAATAACGGCTTATTGGCTGGCCACATGGAAGGAACTGATGAAGCTACATGTATGTCCTCCTCTGGTAAGATCGGTACGCTGGTCACCTTGATAATGCGGCCCTTGTGCGGAAACTTAAGGCACTGATGGTTTGTAGAGGGCACTGCGTCAAGCTGCTGAATATAAGGGCGACCCAGGATACCATTAAAGGTCGGGTCCATATCCAGAATATGGAAATCTGCCGTAATGGTGGCTGGACCCAAACTGACTTTGAGAGTAATCATACCCAGAGGGGGTTTCTTTGTATTGTCATATGCTGTGACAGTAATGGTGGATGGCCGTATCTGGCTCTCAGGGATACCGCATAGCTTCAGAGTGCTCGGAGGCAACACATTGATAGATGCACCGGTGTCTACCAAACACTGCTTAACAGCCACTTTGTTGATATCAACCGTGATACATAGGGCATACTTTCTTGCCGGTAGAGGTGCTAACTCATGTTCATGGAATGTGATTGCCGGCTGACTGCTGGTAGGGGTTAAGACTGTAATTATCTGTTCAACCGGGAGGTCCTCATTGACCATAACCTTCTGCAGGTATTCCTTCAAGGCCAGCTGATGAGTGGTGGACCTCTTGATTAATTCAAGAATGGAGATTCTGGCTGGAGTGCGATCCAGGTGCTTTAACAGATCATACTGAGTTCCCGACACTGAATCTTGTTCTTGTTCTTGCTCTTGCGTCCCCTGTACGGGCTCTAGCTCTCTCTGTGGGAAAACACGGTGGAACATCCGTCCACTACGGAGCGGCGCTACGCCTTGACGCGCCTCTGTCGGGGCAATATTAGGGGGAGGGTTGGAAGAGGAGGAAGGAATGTCGGTAGCAGAGATCCTGCTAGGGGGTACCAAAGGTGAATTCAATGAAAGGGGCACCCCTGTGGGAGGTGTAGTAGTGGTGTTTAATAGAGATGCCCCCGCGGGAGGCATGGGAGGAGTATTTGAAGAAGGTGCCCTTGCCGGAGGCGTGAAAGAAGAAAGGGATATCCGAATGCGAGGGGTATTGGCAGGTGGTGGAATAAGGAGAGATCGTGGCACAAAAGGTGGTTGTGCTGGTGGTGGAGGAACTCTTGCCGGTGTAGGAGTGGTAGAGGGGGTAGCGGGTGCTGTCGGTGAGTGGAGTAGGAGTGGCCTGGAGGTTGCGGATGTAGGATTGGTGGTGGAAGGTGGAATGGCATGTTGCTGTGGTGGTAAGCGGTTAAGAAGAGAGCGAGCCGGCAAGGTCGCGGAATTGGTGGTGGTAGGTGGGTTGGCGGGGCGTAAAAGAGAACGTCCCGATAGGAGATTAGAAGGAGAAGGAGGAACGCGCAAAAGGCGCGGAGTTTGATTTTGGTTTGGATCATGGTGGAATGCCCCGACAGAGGCGTTTTCTTCGTGCCATCCCTGCCCTCTCTCCACCTCGTAGAGAGACGTGACAGGGTTCACGTGTTGATTAGGAGCGTGCTCCGGCAATGGATTACGGACAATCCCCATATCCTGCTGGGGTGCTGGAGCTTGCTGTGGCTGAGCTTGCTGCGGAGCTGGCTGTTGTTGATTTTGCTGTTGCCGATGCGGCCTTCTTTCTTTCATGGTGGCGATGACTTGTCTCATTTCATCCCAATTAATGCCACCCTGGTCATTCAAATCATAAATATGATCTCTGAAATGGAAACAACGATCAAGGTTGTGACCAGGGGCGCGGTGAAATGCACAGTAACGGGATGTGTCAACATTGTCGGGCCACACCGTTCTTTCTTTTGGTAGGACGAGCAGGTTGGCGGCCATCAAAGCATTAAAAATGTCAGGGAGACTCTCTGGGAGTGGCGGATAATGGGCCCTCTTGGGGCCAAGCGGTGGTCTCCGTTGTTGTTGGCCATAGTTGGAAGGTGGGGGGACCTGATGGTATTGAGGTGGTGCTGGAGGGTCGTTGCGAGGCGCTTGGCTCGGTGATGGAGCAAAAGAAGGTTGTGGTGTGAAGTGGCGCTGTGGAGCGGAGGTAAAATGGGGGTTTTGCTGTGAAGGTGGCGGAGGTCGTGGGTTTGACGGGTGGTGGGGGTGACCAACTACGCCAACCTGCTCGTTTGTGACAGTGCCCTCAGTCGTGGGCCCACTGTTGACATTTGTATTCTTTTTAAACAGCCGAGGCTTCGGCTCAAACATGCCCATGATGGGCGAATCCTTCATTTGTGTTTGTATATAACGAGCTCTTTCATAGAGCTCTTCCATCGTTGTCAGCCGATTCATGGCCAAAATGTGCCGGAATTGAGGAGTTGCATTAGAAATGACCATTTTTACTTGCTCTTGTTCCGACAATGTGTCTTTCAGTTTTTCGGCCATAGATCGCCACCTGTCAGCAAATATAATGAAGTCTTCATCGGGCTTCATTTTCTCAGCGACCAGATCTGTAACAGAAAGGGAAGGTCCCACCCGGTCTCTGTACTTTTGCAAGAATTTCCTTTGGATAACATCAAAGTCACCGGCATCAGCTGGCTCCAGAGAATAAAACCATTCCAGGGCGGGTCCCTCAAGAGATCTTCTGAATAAATAGGCCAGAGAGGCCTTATTGTCTTGCCAGAAAGAAGTCTCATATCGGAAGTCCTTTAAATGAATGAAGGGGTTACCGGTCCCATTATATCGCCGGAAATTCGGCATTTCAGAAGGTGGTAAATGGAACACTGGCAACGTAGGAAGAGAAATTTCCGGAGCATTCTTGGTTGCTGTAACCTTCTTGAGCTGCTCCTCCATGCTGGCTAGCTTCTGAAGCAAGAGAGTGTTGGTATCGGGCTTGACTGGGGCCTGGTTTTGAATAAAAGAATGTGGTATAGGCGTTCGTAGAACCCGAGGAGGTTGGGAGGATTGATGCCTGACTGCTGAATAGCTCGCCTGCTGGGCCGGCATGGCCGCAGTAGGCGTTTGTGGACGAGAGGAGGGAGGATGCAAGACCGCCTGGTCATTAATGATTTGATGGCCACTCACGGCCGGAGGGGGATTAGAAGAAGAAGAAAGGACAGATTTCCCCTTTAAGGTGGCCTGAATGGCTTGCCGTTGGGAGTCGTCCAACTGGGAGAGAGCTTGGATCAAATCTGAGATATTAATGGATGGGGAAGGGTTCCCTGAAGTGTTGGAAGATGGAACTTGAGACGAAGGGTCCGCCTCATGGACAGTGGTATCGACCACATGGACTTGTGAGTAATGGGGGTGAGGAGGAAGGTAGTTCCCCTCATAATAAAAAGAATCCTGGGGAGGGTCCTCATATTGACCAAATATGTTCTCATTCTCATCATCATAAGAGTACCCGTGGCCTGACATGTTGATGGTTTTACCTGAACGGAGCTTCATTCTTAAGAAAGAGGATGTTCAATGAAGGAACCGTCACAAAATATACAATCCAAACAAGACAATCAAATCACTCAACTATGTTTATGCAAACAAGGTTGGCAAGAAACGCAAGATTTTAATGTTTGATGTTCGGATTTAGGGTGGATTATTTGTGAAGGTTCACTCTTTTTGCCAAATGAGACCTAGTTTGATCCGAATGTAACCTCCGGGTCAACTAAGTTCTTCTCTCTTTTACCAACGTATAGGTTCTCTAAACTCCAGGTACTTCGAGGGTACAACCAGCCCGGCGTCCGTGAGGGAATCCACGGGTGCGGGGACTTATGGAGGTCTTGGAAAAGGGATTTCCAGTCCAAAGAGACGGAATGCTCAATGGAGGGTCGTCCCGATTCCAAGAAGGGTGTGTGGATCCTAGGATAGAGAGAGGAGGTCTCTCAACCAAGCCAGCAAACCAAGATGATCCAAGCGATAGTATAATGTCAAGACAAATGCTAAGCAATGAATAATAGCGTGAAAAAGAACAGTAAAGACACGCCCTTGGAAAGGTCGTGTTCACAGCAAGATGAAAGACACGCCCTGTGGCAGGTCGTGACTAAATGAAAACACGGCAGCGTGGCTGTCGTAAATTCTGTGAGGGGCTCACAGACCGTAGGAAAAACATGCCTTAGGGTTAGGCGTTATAAATAAAGGACGCCTGCAAATGAGGGCGTCAAAACTCAGAGACACGCCCTGATGGAAGGCGCTGATAATAAATGAAACGCCTCTGAGAGGGGCGTTATTCCACAGACAGTATAATCAGCATGCAACACACCGCAGTTATAGAAACATACGCCCTGGAGATGGGCGTTAATCAATGAAACACGTCCCTGTAAGGGGCGCTAAACATCAGACGAGAAAATAATGAAGATCATGCAAGCAGATGCAATAAAGACACGCCCTTGAAGGGGGCGTTAATTCATAAAAACACGTCCCTGTGAGGGGCGTTAAATCAAAAGACGCCCTCGTCGAAGGCGTTAATAAGCAACAATTGACTGATCGGGGGAGTGTGCAGAGTGCACAATGGAAGGTGCCCGAGGGGCACAAAGGAAAGGGTACCGAGGGTACCGAGGGGAAAGGGCACACGAGGGTGCCTAAGGGGAAAGGACACACGAGGGTGTCAATGGGAAAGGACACACGAGGGTGTCAAAAGGGAAAGGGCACACAAGGGTGCCAATGGAGATGGTAATCAACAAAGAAAACAGTGGACGTCCCACCGTGATCGCCAATTTGTGGATCCCTTTAAAAATCCACACTTTTTTTTTGAGTGTGAGGTTAAAAAGGATGGGAAAAGAGAAACATTAAATAACGGTGGAGATGAAACAATGCACGAGGTGCACAAAGGGGAATGTGTGATCGCCAGAGGGTTTACCTCAATAAAAAAAATAAGATCGCATGTACCTGGTGAAAGATGTGATGCGGGATGAATGTGGATCTCTTCCTCCAACTCCAATCGGCCGGCCGACGAAGTGGGTTTTCTTGATTGATTACCTTGTAAGAAAGACAATGAAAGACAAGCAAAAGAAAGGGGATCAGCCAAAGTGCATTAGTATCAGTCAAAAACCAACATAAAAATGATGAAAAGACATCAACCTGCGCACCTTCTTTTTTATTTTCTTTTAAAACCCCTTAAAAAGACTTAAGGGAAGGGGAGTTTGATGATAAAAAAAATGCAAACAAGACGTGAACAGGGTGAATAGAGATATAAAAAGGACGGAGGGGTGATGGTATGAATGAAATAAAATAAAATAGATGAAAAGATGAGAACCCTGCTGTCCCTGGCGACAGTAAAGGGAAAAAACCGAATGATGATGGATGAAGCACCGGATGTAGCCCAAAGGGATGCAGAGGGGAGGCAGCAAGGATGAAGAAAGCTTCTGCTCGTGATGAATAAGCTTATGAGCGTTTAACCCGCTGAATGCTTAAGGTGCTTAACCTTCTGCACGATCGGTCAAGGCTTCAATTTATAATGCCTCAAACGGATGTGATCAAACCAAGGAATGATAAGAACAGGCAATGAGACATCCAGGGAAGGATCAAGATCGGGCAAGAGTCTAAAGACAGCAAGGAACTGTGAGGGAAAGATGGAAAAAGGAAGGACTCTGGAGTGAAACACGCCTTAATACATGGCGTCTTTTATGAATTGACGACCTTCACAAAGACGTTTTATTGAAACACGACCTAGGAAAGGGCGTCTCTTCCTGGATTTAATTTTGGAAACGAAACCTTGCCTTATTTGAAAGCTCAGATAACACGCCTGAGATAACGGCGTTAATTAAAATAACGCCCTGAGAGAAGGCGTTACTCACAAAAGACCTTTTATTTTGAAAATAGATAATTCCAGAAATTAAGGGATAACACCAGGAATTGACGCCCTCACATACGGTCGTCCTTTCTTTTAAAACGCCCTACAACATGTCGTTACTTTTGAAATTAACGCCCTTAATCAAGTCGTGAATCACAAAAATGCAGAAAAACTCACAAAAATAGAAAAACTTCGTGTTATAGGAATATTGAAGTCCACTTGGGGCATTTATATAATAACATGAGATTTGATCAACAAAACGTCAATTTTGGCGTGTCTACACCGTGTTGACAGCCTTACCCCCTCTCTCTTGCATTTCCTTTGCTCTAATCTCTTTGCCATCCGGTAGCCCCGCTATTGGCATGATCCGACGGCTCTGCCACCAGGAGACCCCGTGGCCAACTCTCCCTTGTGATCCGGTGGCCTAGCCACCCTCCCAATCCCTTTGGTCCGGTGGCTCAGCCATCGTAACATGCTAATCCGGTGGCCTGGTCCATCCTTTGATACGGTGGCTCAGCCATTGTAGCATGCTAATCCGGTGGCCTGGTCCATCCTTTGATACGATGGCTCACTTGATAGCTTGATCCGGTGGCCTACCCTTCCCTTGATACGGTGGCTCAACCACCACAGCATTTGATGCGGTGGCCCACCCATTTTGGCTCCTGATCTGGTGGCATCACCACGCCTGATCCGATGGCCCACCTTGCCCTCCTGATCCGATGGCACCACTGCCTTCTCGATCCGGTGGCACCGCTGCCCACCTCCTTGATCTGGTGTCTTGGCCACCTTTCCTTCTCATCCGATGGCCCGTCATGGGGTGTAATCCGGTGGCATCTTAATCGCGGCGATCCGATGGCGCTCTAGCGCTTGATCCGGTGACGCCTTAACCCCCCCTCTCTTTCGATCCGGTGGCATCACCATCTCCTTGGTCCGCTGGCTCGCCTACCTCACCTCCTAATCCGGTGGCTCGCCCACCTTACCTCATGATCCGGTGGCTTGCCCACCTCTGCTCCTGACCCGGCGGCCCTACCACCCCTCCTCCTTGATCCGATGGAGACCTCTTCTCAGCTCTGTGTCTTCACCGTGCACTTGTGCTTTCCACCGGATGGTTCGCGGGCTTCCTCGAGGTGTTGCCACTTCTGTGGACACCTTTACTTTAGGTTACGTCACTCCTTGTGGACGTGTACCCGCTTTACCCCTCCTGTATCCGGGTCCGGTAGAGATGCTATCGAATTTTTGCCAGAGTTACATACACATTAAAATACAAAAGGAAGCAACAAATAAATGAAATTAATAACAACAAGACACCCCTGCTAAAGCATAAGAACTATGGACGACACGAAGAGAGCCGGGCATGAACACTGCCACATTACATTGACAAGTACGAGCATGAGCATCCATCATGAATAAAGAAAGGAATTAACTAAAATTCTACATGCATACCATGAATAAAAGAGACAACATTCCTTGGCATATGATTGCATAGTTGGGTTTCCCATGTGCCTGCATCGATCTCACCTTTCCCGAACCAAGCATGGATTGACCTTGCCATAATCTAGGGCTTCCCTGCATCGACCTTCCTTTAGGTCAACCTCTACCAGTATCGACCTCTCTTCAGGTCAACTCCTCTATGCGTCGACCTCCCTCCAGGTCAGTTCCCTCTCGCGTCGACCTCAGGCCTTCCCGTATTACCACTCAGACAAGGAATCGATAAAGGAATGTAAACGGAATAAAACTCACAGGTAAGTAGAACTAAACTAACAAATTAAAACTGTAGCCGCGTGGCATACACTCACTGAGATCTCCTCTCCCCTTGGACCCCGTAGAGGGAATATCAATGCTGCCCTGCTGACCGACTATGGACCCTGAGGATTATCCCCTGGCATGGCCATAGGCCGGCCTCGCTTGGGCCAACATCCGTTTTCAATCCGACCCACTCTCGAATTAAATATTAAACTTGTCGTGTCTTCGGCAGACATATGTACCGGTTTGTTCCCGCTTACATCGTGTTCTGAAACGGACGCCCGTTCGAATATAAAATGGTCCACGAGTGACTGACACATTTTTACTGTTTACACTGTCAGCATAAAACCTTTCAGTACAATTCTAGGCTTTCTTAATCTCATTTAACTTATAACTCGTTAGGCCATGGGGCCCTCTTTTCTCGACGATTACTCAAGGGTGTTCCCCTCTCCGAGGGGATATAAATGACACCGTGACCTTTAGGCACGATGGTTTCTATCCCGACACGAACTACACAATCGTCTGATCGGTCAGACGGTGCGCACCAGGGCTACCACGAAGCCCGAACAAATCGTCACTTTGTGACTGGTACGCCCACGCACTTAATAAATGAATAAACCCACCAAATAAACCAACTTAAAGAATGAACGAATACATCATGTCAAAAAGTGTTTCTACAAGTCTGGCATGCCTGGTGTGACAGAACTACCCTTCATCTCTTCGTCGGGATCAGAGGGCCCCATGGCCCCTTCCTGAAATACTAATTGTTCAATTTGCAAATGCAGGTTACTTTCCAAACAACAACGATGGCAGTTACTTTTGGCCCACTCGTCATCGAGAGCCACGTCCGGGACGGATACCTGGCCGTCCCCGTCCGCTTCGGGAGCTTCCCTCCCGTTGTAGGCTTCCCGAACTTTCTTGGCGTGGCCTTCGTGAATCTGTTGGATGTGGAAGCGTCCGACGTTGCTGAGATCAACACCCCCACTCAAGGGGCCGTTAAAGCTGCTGTTGGCCACCCTCTGGCCAAGACTTCCAAGCGCATCCCGGCTGGGGCGTCAAGCTACTTTATGCACTAGGTGCACTTTTCTCCCAGCCCATCCACTCAAGGATCGGCTTCTCACCGCATAAGGCTCCGTCGGGGCCATGTGAATGCTGCTCCCTCTGGAAGCCGGGTTTCCAACTTCGATAAATCGGTTGTCATCGGAAGCATCCGGGTACACTTGAACGGACGACGAGCCGAGGTGATCCCAGACAGGATCATACCCACTGTGCCAGTGCAGAATTTGTTCCAGCCACTGGCAGAAGAAGACAAGAGAAGACTGGACAAGGCCAAGAGGCCGAGGAATCAACCGACCCAGCCCCAGCAACCGACGAAGAAGAAGCAGGTATGAGTGCCCTAGAGTACCCGAATTACTCCATCGACTCGGGTAGAGCCAGAGAAAACCCACCAAAAGAGATAGAAGGGAGAGGACCAGGTTGGGCTATCAGGCTCAGAGCATCACCTGGTGCTCGCTTCCCCATTGCCACAAAGGGACGCTTGTCACCGACGCCCCCGACACCACCACAGCACCGCCCGGTCAAGGCATCCATCCCACCAGCCCTATGCTAAAGATAGGGTGACATCACACACTCCCACCTCCTCACATCTACAGGAGGGAGTAAGTGAAGTCATGAGGGCTTACCTGTACGACCTGACAAGCACTCCCTTGGGATGTCAAAGGCTGCTGCAAGCAATGGCCAAGGTCTCGGAAGAGCAAGAGTCTCGATCCCCGCCGAGCGTGGAATCGAGGAATGTACCGGAAGACTACAACCTATCTCCACCTCGGAGGGAGGCGCAACCACGAAGGTCGGTCTTTGATAGGCTGACCTTCCCTAGCAAGCCATCAAGAAGGGCATCAAGGAAGGGTAGAGATGTGAGCATCTACACCTGCAACATGGTTGGGGTATTTGGCCGGTATGGGGCTCTACCCATTGAGCCTGAGGAGATAGCTAGGCTTGCCGGAAGGCAGGGTCCTCTCACCAGAAGAAGAAGAGCAGCAAGCAAGGTAGTACAAGTCCACGTCGACGATGCTGCTCCTGAAGAAGCTCTAACGTCCGTCACCACAAATGTCATCACTACTGGGACACTAGCGGGATGCCAACCACATCATCTGAGGAAGCTCCAATTGAAGAGATGGGATCAAGGACCCCCAACTTTGCTATGAATGACCCTACTATACTGCTCATGATGCAGCGGTACCAGCAGGAGATCGAGCTGTTGAGGAAGCAACTGAACGAATAGAATTCTCAACCCTCAACGTCCGGGCAGACAAAAGCATTGCCCGAAACTCCTGGGGGTAATGGGCAGACCTTAGAAGCCTCTCCACAGGCAACGGTGCCCTTGCCAGCACCTAACCACACTGGAGGCACCCCTCTGCAACAGCCGCAACCCGCGGCACCGGCCCCACCATCAGCCATCACCTTTCAAGGGTCTGCCGTTGCGCCATAAGCAACAATGCTAACAACGCCGCTTGCACAATCGGCCCATTTCTACCCGAGCTGGCCGACCCAGCGGTTGTGAACAGGTTGATGCTGGAACAAATGATAGAAATGAAGTTAGCGGAGAGGGGTGATGGTGACCACGTCCCATTTGACATGTACCGGGTACCCTACCCGGTGCACCACGCCGCCAAGAAGGTGCCTCCTGGCATCACCAAACCACCGAAGTTTGAGAAGTTCAACGGGCAAGGGTCTCCCAGGGAGCACATTGCCTACTATGTGAATATCATGGGCGATCTTGCCGTAGACGAATCCTACCTCCTGAAGTTATTCGGGTTTACATTAACATGGCTCGCCTTTGAGTGGTACTCAGGCTTGTCTGCCTGGTTGTGGACAAGCAAAATTGCACACCCATACATCCCAACTAGTCCAGCACCAATAACAACTTCAACCGAAGAAGCTGTGGAAAAGCGGGGCCGTCCGGACTCCCCGAACGCACATACACTGCCGTGGAGCTATCTCTGGGGTCACGACAGTGAAGAGAACTCAACCCTCAAGAGCCCCATAATCCATGGGCCTCGAAGAAAATCAAATAAGCCATAACTCGCGCTCACAACGGGCTCATAACTGACCATTTAGGCCTTTAGCGGCACGCCCTTTGGGCCCTTCAGCGGTGCACCCCTTTGGCCCCTCAGCGGTACCCCCTTTGCCCCTCAGCGGTACCCCCTTTGGCCCTTCAGCGGTACGCCCTTGGGCCCTTTAGCGGCACACCCCATGTGCCTTCAGCGGCACACCCCATGTGCCTTCAACGGCACGCCCCATGTGACTTCAACTGCACTCTATTTTAAGCCTTCAACGGCACACTATTTCGGGCCTTCAACGACACACTATTTTAAGCCTTCAACGGCACACTATTTTAAGCCTTCAACGGCACACTATTTCAAGCCTTCAACGGCACACCATTTCAAGCCTTCAGCGGCACACTTCGGCACACCATTTCAAGCCTTCAGCGGCACACTTCTTGGGTCTTTCAGCGGCACACCTACGAGGCCCTCCAGCGGCACGCCTGCCTTAGCCCCAGCGGCACAGCGTTCAGCCCATCCACGCCAGTCAACGCTCGTATCCCTCGGCGCGCAGCGAAGGCATGGCAGGCCCATACCTGCACCTTGCTGGGCTGTCCTCGTCCCACCTACTCCCGTCCTCGGCAGTCGTTGGCTTGACCAGGGGTATAAGAACCCCTCGCTCCAATGAAAAAGGGAGGGAGGAGGGAGGCATACACACACAGACAGATACACGCAGAAGAGAAGAAGAGGAGAGAAGAAGAGAAGAAGAGAAGAAAAAGGGGAAGAGAAGAAGAGAGGAAGAGAGGAAGAGAGGGGGGGGGGAGTCCGCCGTTCCACCCACCGCCGCCGCCCATGCGAAGAGAGAAGAGAAGGGGAGGAGGGGAGGCTCTGGCTCCCCCCCGCTGCTCCGTCCACCGTCGTCCGCGGGAAAAGAAAGAGAAGAAGAAGAAGAAGAGAAGAAGAGGGAGGCCCTCCGGCGACCACCGATGAGTGAGAGAGAGTAAGGGAGAAAGAGAGAAAGAGAGATGTAGAAGGGGGAGTGGGGAAGACCAGGGAGCCGTCGCCCCTGCTCGACCTTAACCTCCCCCATTTCTTCCTCTTTATGCTTTTCTTTTCCCTCCTCGTTGCTGTATCTTCTACCCCGGTGTTTTTTTTTGATGTATACATGGCCGGCTATGGCCACCTTCTTTTTTTTTATGAATGGAAATCCCTCTTCTTTGAGTTTCTCACCGTCTCCGTCCGTTTGGGTATTTTGCATGCGTTTGATCGTGCACCCCCCCTCCGGTGTTTTGGCCGCCCTACGGGGCCACGGATCTCCGTTCATGCCCTTCCTGCGCCTCCAGCGGCGCACCCATCTGTGCCTCCAGCGGCACACCCTGATGGTGCCTCCAATGGCACGCTCTAATTGTGCCTTCAGCGGCACACCCAATTGTGCCTCCAGCGGCACACCCTGATTGTGCCTCCAACGGCACACCCTAATTTCGCCTTCAGCGGCACACCCCGACTGTGCCTCCAGCGGCACACCCCAACCAATTCTTCCTCGGCACGCCCTGGCTAGGCCGTTCGCTGGCACGCCATCTCGTGCCTTCCTTGCCCGGCACATTTGTCCTTCCTTCTTTCCCGGTGCATCCCCCCTCAGCCAGTCCTAGAGTAGTCTTCCACTCACCGTTCCCTCTGAGTTTTTCGAGGTTCATTAAGGTGTTGCCGCTCTCGGGCGCCCACCTCCAGTTGTCGGGTTCTGCCACTCCTTGTGGGCGCGTTCCCTGTATCCCCCTTACGTTCGGGTCAAGGGGAGATGCTGCCGAATTTTCGTTAGAAATAATAACATATTAAAAAGACAAAAGGAAGCAACAAACAAATGAAACAACAACACGAATTAAAAGGACTAAAAGAAAGCAACAAACAAATAAAAAGAACGATGGTAAAATGCTTTAACCGAGGCAAGGGAACCGTAATCAACACAAAGAGAGCCAAATCGAACGACAACTAAACAACTCGAACATCCACCCTCACAAGAGAAAGAATGGAAGATAATCAAGAGAAAGAGAGAAGAAACCCAAGTAAACTTAATAAAATCAAGAGAGAAAAGGAAAAGAGAAAAGACATAAGAATGGAGGAGGAGTGGGCTCCCCATGCCCTTCACTGGTACGCCCCTCTAGCCACCCTCGACCGGCACGCCCTTCGCCGGTACACCTTGCAGCGCCCTTCACCGACACACCCCCAACCCAGCTTCCTCGGCACGCCTTGCTTGGCCCTTCGCCGGTACACCCTGCATCGCCCTTCGTCGGCACGCCCCCAGCCACCTTCGCCGGTGCACCCTTCATGGTCCCTCGCCGGTACACCCTGCAGCCCCTTCGCCGGCACGCCTCCTCTTCCTTCCCCGGCACACGCTCAACGTGGCCTTCGCCGGTACACGTTTCCAGCCTCCTCACCGGTACACCCGCTTGGCCCTTCGCCGACACGCCCCCTATACCCTTCGCCGGCACGCTCAACGTGCGCCCACGCCACCACAGCTCCTGCGCCTCTTCGCCGGCGCACACACCACGGCCCCTGCGCCTCTTCGCCGGTACGCCCCTTTTTGGTCCTCGAGTGGCCCACTCTCTCTCCAGAAAATATGTATAATGCAATAATAATGATAATAATAATAAATTAATAAAAACTATAATGAATAAATAAACCAGAATATATATATATATATGAAATAAACAAAAAAAATGAGAAATAATAATAATAATAATAAACAAAAAAAGAGAGAAAATATAATAGTAATAACAATAAACGAAAATGGAGAAATCATCCAGAATAAACACATAAAAGGGCAATAAGCAATAATATATATATATATATAATTTGAAACCCAGATAAAAAGATGGTAAAATTTATATCGCAGCCCCGTCTCTCCCGTGACCCGGTGCCGAAGGAACAACAATGCCGCCCTTCTAGGTTGGGTCTGAGTCTTGGGAATTATCCCAAAATAGCCACGACCTGACCTCGCCTCGGGCCGATATCCTGATTAAACCGGACTCGTTTCTCGGGCCGGATCCCTTCCGAGCCACTACTAAAATTGCCGCACGTTCGGCAGACATTTGAACGGGTTCACCTCGATTTTCGTCGCGTTTCTATTACGGACCTATGTCCGAACATGAAAAGGTCCATGCGTGACCGATATGACCGACGGCTCCCATCCCGACATGGTCGTAACCCGGCATTGCTCTGGGCCAATAGCCTATCGAATCGGATTCATCCTAATGGGATTCGCCCCCCGCTCTTTCATTGAAGTTGCCGCGAACTCGGCATACATTTGTACGAGGTTGTTTCTATCTACGTCGTACCTTCAATATGGACACTTGTCCGAATATCAAGTGGTCCGCAAGTGACCGACAGAAATCAGAACAGAACGAGATGGCTCTGGTCATCCCTAGACCCTACACATGGGAATATCAATAAGGCCTTCATGGGCTATGCTTGGACCTCGGGACCGTCCCGATTATGGTCGTTGTCTGACCCATATCCATGGCCTATAGCCCGCTCCCTTTGAACACGTTTTAGGTTTTGGAATCTAGTCCCGGGACTCTTCCCCGTTGCCCTCCGGCACCGGGAACATTAATGATGCCCACGCAAGCCCCGTTTGGACCGCGGGAGGCGCCCCCGGTATGGTTCCGACTCGATCTCGCACCGGGCCAATAAATTCGCTCGTTTCCTGCTACACTAATCGAGATTTATCCGAATATTTTCAGTGTCTCGGAATAATATATATATGCCGTATCCCGGCATACATATGTTCCAGGTCTTCCCGCGACGATTACGATATTTCCAAGCCGTACACCCGTCCGAATACTAAACGGTCCCCTGAATGACCGATACGTTTCAAACATTCGCTTCCCTAGACACAGGGCTTTCCAACTGATTCAAGGGTTATTCCCCCATTGCCCCATGGCACCAGAAATATTAATGACATTCATGCAAGTCTTGCTTCGACCATGGGGGGAGGCCCACCGCAGTATGGTCGCAGCTTGCTCTTGCACCGGGCCAACAGATTTACTAGTTTTTGACCGCTCCAACCGAGGCTTAGCCGAACTTTTTCCGTTCTTCCGAACAATAAATTTGCCGTATCTCGGCATACATGCGTTCCAATTTTCCCGTGACAACCGCGCTTTTCTCGAGACGAACATTCGTCCGAACATTAAAATGGTCAGTACACGACCGACATGACCGCGAACGGTTTTCTTCTCACCCTCATACAAGGATTTCAATGCTTCCTAATAGACCTTTCATGCAACTAATTTCTCGGCCATGAGGCCTTGAATCTTGGCGATTAATCAAGGGTGTTCCCTCGTATGGGGGATGTAAATGACGTCGTGACCTTTATGGCGCGACGAGTTTTGGTCCCGACACGAACTACACAATCGTCTGACAAAGTTAGATCGAGCGCACCATGGGCTCTTCGGAATCCGAATAAATTATCACTTAGTGACTGGCACGCCCACGCAATAGACGAACAACTTGAACAAGCGAATTTTAGTGCGTCCATAATTCTGGCACGCCCGGTGGGACCAAACCACCCTTCATCTCTTCGCCGGGATTCAGGGCCTCATGGCCCCCTAATAAACGATGTCACGCCCCGAACAAGGCGGAAATATCGGGACGTACAGTTAGGGACACGCTGGCAAGAGAGAGAGAAACTAATCTAAAATAATACACAAGTGCTACAAGATGGAAATACTAAATGATCATTAACAAACCACCACTGATACAATAACCTCATGTTCAACTTACTACAACTGGAATAACAACCACTAAAACTCAATAACATGGCTGAGACTAAAAGCTCTCCAAAACACAACTAAAAGTAAGATATCACACTACTAACACACTAGAACTGATACACTCAAGACATCACTCCTGCCCTTCCCCATCGGTAAGCGCGTCACCTGAAAAGCCTGGAAAGGGGGGAAAACACAACTATGAGCTGACGCTCGGTAGGAATAACAGACAGGTATAAGTGATTAACAGTTTAATTACATTTTAAAATGTCATGCTACAAATGATAAAAACAATAAAAAGATAACGGTGATATCACGAAACAAAATTCAAAGATCTTGCAAGGTCAAGAAATATAATGAATAGAATAGTAAGACAAGAATTTACTACATGAGATAACGATAAAAAGTTGGCCATATCAAGACAATTCAAGTCATGTCAAGCACGTATGTAATTTCATTTCCACGTCCAAGTAATAGGCAAGTAAAGTAACCACAAGTAGAGTATAGAACAGTGAAGAGTGGAAAGTGAAAAGTAGTAGAAAGTAATGTAGAGAGTAGTGGAGAGAGTAGTGGACAGTCCTAGATTTAACACATGTCAAGTACTGGTGCCAAATGCCACACCTAGTCATTCACCTCCCCGGGGGTACACGTAGTGTTCGGGCGCTCTTCCCAGGACTAGACCGAGTCCTTAATTGTTTGCCAGGCATTGATTTCTTTGGATCAAAGATCCCACGAATCTAGACTTCCACAGTTTATGGCCAGAATTCCAAGGTTTAAACTAAGTAGCAATAACAACTTCAAGTAGGAAAGAGATTCATTTCCAGAATTTCAAGGTAAGTATAATCATCAAGGAGATCGAAACCAAGTCACAACAAGAGTAAATCGTGCTGCGCTGCTGTAAAACAGCAGCAATCAAACAAGCTAATCAACATATTAATCCTAATCACCAAGTTAAGATATCATGATTAACCATTATCATTTGTATTAGCCAAAGAGCCAACAAGCTAGAACAAGTTGTCAAGGTAAAGAACAAGCTCTCACAGTGGTGAAATAGAATGCATTATCAGGGGCTTTAATTACACCATTAATCATTACTTAAGTGAGTTTCTATTTAACCAATGTAAGTGTTGTAATGGAGATAGTAAACATCGTGTTTTATACTATGTTTGCGAGAAAGGACCAATGCAAATTGAAATCAAGGGGGGTACATGAATAGGTCAAAAGTTCTTCAAAAATATAATTTCAATGGGTCTAAGTTAAATGGGTTGATTCCCCACTGATTCGGATCCATCTTCGGTTCGAAAAACGAAGAAAATCGGGTTTCTGGTGTACGGGTCGACCCCTGAAAAACTGGGGTCTGGAAGCTGAATGGGTCGACCCTCGGGCTGGGCCGCATGGGTCGACCCCTGGGGTCGACCCTCGGGCTGGCCTGGGCTGCCAGGTGATGGGTCGACCCCTGGGGTCGACCCCTGCAAGCCCAGAACCGGCCGGGGCTTCCGGAAAACACATTAACTCGCCCAAATGGGGTCCAAATGAGTTGAAATCAAAACCACATGCCATAGGAATCTTGCTAGACATATTAGGGTCATAAAACTATAATTTGGAAACACGAATTTCATCAGAATTCACAAGAATCACAACCTATTTTATGAAGAACACAAGGAGACCTAGTTCAGGACATACTTCCACTAAATCGTCGAATTCTCTCGATATACAAAACCAAATTTGGGGATTTTGGTGTCAAAAGAAAGCTAACATGATCATGAATCCAAACATATATGATATGCTACATGAAGATCAAGTTACATGACTCAAAATAAGCCCGTAATCAAGCTCTGACTTAAGGAACACTATATGAATCATGTTCTAGACATGTTTTTACAAAAATCAAAATTTACGATGCATGCTCAATGGAATTTGGGGCTTTCTACGTTAAATGAAAGATAATAACATGCTGATTACTTCATGTAAGTTAATTAGAGTTTGGTTGTTAGATCCTACCTCAAATCGGAGAGAGAAAACTCAAACCCTAGGATGAAGAACACTTGGACAGCACCTCACAAAAAGCTCGATTTCTCCACGGATACCTAATGAAAATTGGGGCTTTTGCCACCAATGGATAGAGCTCGATGAGAGGAACAACTTGCTATACTCATGATCAAAATTTGGTTGAGAAATCCTACCTCAATCAATGGATCAAAGAAGGATGAAGGGAAGCCAACGGCCTGCTGACCCACCTCCACAATTCGAACTAGATCTCTCCAGATCTGAAACTTCAGCGAACCCCACAGTAGCCAAATGAAAGAAGACTCGTAGGGCTTCATTTTGATAGCTTATAGAGCTTCTGGAGCCTTCTGAGTTGGGAGTATTCGCTGCTGCAAGCTACGTGTTTAGAAACGGCGCCGAAATCTTTGACTTGACCAAACTATGTCGGCAGCACGTTTTGGGGCTAAGTTTACCTCAAATTGATTGAGGGTAAATGTTCCTTACATTGTGGCCTTCCATTTGCCACTGATTTCAGATCATTTGGTTGAGAGTTGAGGTCGAATTTCGTGTTTTAATCTAAGGGTTAGGTATGGGTCAAAAGTGTGCACTTTTGGGTTTAAACTCTAAATAGATCTTACCACGGATTTACAATGGCCTAATGCCAGAAAGAAAAGTTGTTATCTACATCGACCTAAATCTATTTACTATTTTTACAGATTTTTCTAAGGTAGTCAGATTTTTACTTATACTATTCCGTAAATAGTTACATGTTAAGTTCGGAAGACTAAGTTCACTAATTCGGCATAATAAATGATTTTCTTAGGTTTAAATGTAGAAGACAAAGTTGCTAAACAAAATTAATTCTACAAGATGTGATTTTTGGGGATTTTTAGAAAATAGTAGAAAAATGACTTATTCTATTAATTAATTAATTAATCTAATTAATTTGGATAATTCTCATTAATTCGAATAACTTCAAATAAATTCCAAATAATTACAAATAACTTTCTAAATAAATTTCTAAAGAATTTGGGGTCTTACACCCTCCCCTACTTAAAGGAATTTGGTCCTCCAAATTCACTGCACTAAAACTGAGAGTAGAAAAAGATCGCTCACCTAGAATAGATCGGGATACCACTTTCGCATAGTCTCTTCAGACTCCCATGTAGCTTCTTCGGTCCCACGCCGACTCCACTGAATCTTGACCATCGGTATCGAACGATTCCGGAGTTGCTGTTGCTTCCGGTCTAGAATCTTGACAGGTCTTTCCTCATAGGTCAAATCTTCCTTCAGTTCAAAATCCACCTGCTGAATGATATGAGTGGGATCGTACACATATTTCCGCAACATAGACACATGGAAAACGTTGTGTACGCCAGATAATTATGGTGGTAAAGCCAGTCTGTATGCCACCTCTCCCACTCTATCTAGAATCTTGAATGTACCAATGTACCTCGGACTCAGCTTGCCATGAATGCCAAATCTTCGGATCCCTCTCGTTGGAGAGACCTTTAAGAACACATGCTCGCTAACCTGAAATTCCAATGCTCTTCTCCTGTTGTCGGCATAACTCTTCTGTCTTGACTGGGCTACTTGTAACCGGTCTCGGATAACACGGATGTTCTGTGATGATTCCGAAACAAGATCTGGTCCAAGCCACTGTTTCTCACCTACCTCGTCCCAACACAACGGGGAACGACAACTTCTACCATATAGTGCTTCAAAAGGAGCCATCTGAATGCTAGACTGATAGCTGTTATTGTAGGCAAATTCAATTAATGCCAAATGCTCACTCTAATTACCACCAAAATCAATCATGCAAGCTCGCAGCATATCTTCCACTATCTGATTAGTTCTTTCAGTCTGTCCATCTGTCTGTGGATGAAAAGCAGTACTGAAATTCAGACGAGTACCCAAAGACTCTTGCAGTCCCTTCCAGAAATGTGAAGTAAATCTGGGGTCTCGATCAGATACTATATTCACTGGAATACCATGCAATCTCACCACTTCCTTTATATACAAAGCAGCCAATACATCAATCGTCCACTTGGACTTAATTGGTAAAAAATGAGCCGACTTTGTCAATCGATCGACAATCACCCATATCGCATCAAATCCACCACGAGTCCTAGGTAGACCCATAATGAAATCCATGCCAATGCTTTCCCACTTCCATTGGGGTATGTCGAGTGGTTTCAATTTCCCTGCCGGTCTGAAATGTTCGGCCTTAACTTGCTGACATACCAAACATCTGCTCACAAAATCTGTAACTTCTCTTTTCATATTCGGCCACCAAAAGACCCTTTTCAAATCTCGGTACATCATAGTGCCTCCAGGATGAATGGTATATCTGGATCTATGAGCTTCCTCAAGAATTTTATTCTTTATTGTAGCCTCATCCGGAACACAAGTTCTGCCTTTAAATAATAATCTACCATCATCGGCCAACATGAAGTCAGGTCTGCTGCTCAAGCTTCCCTTGATCTCTACCAACTCGGGGTCATTATCTTGCAAGGACTTGATCTCTATCAATAATTCAGGTTTAAGTTGAATCTGAGCAATCAAGATCCGATCATTGTCAATATTAAGATCCAGACTAGATAATTGTTCCAACAACCTCCATTCTTGTAACATGAGACTTGACAATCTAGCTACCGGCTTCCGGCTTAAAGCATCTGCCACAACATTACCTTTGCCAGGATGATACTCAATCGAGAAGTCGAAGTCTTTCAAGTACTCCAACCATCTCCGCTGCCTCATGTTGAGTTCCTTCTGAGAAAATAAATACTTCAAACTCTTATGATCTGAGAACACTGTAAAGGTTTCTCCATACAAGTAATGCCTCCATATCTTCAAAGCAAACACGACTGCAGCAAGTTTCAAATCATGAACATGATAATTATCTTCGTGCTTCCTCAACTGCCTAGAGGATTAGGCAATCACCTTCCCATGCTGCATGAGTACACAGCCTAAGCCAATACCTGAAGCATCAGTATAAACAACAAATCCTCCTTCACCAGAAGGTAAAGCCAAAACAGGTGCAGTAGTCAAACACTCCTTCAGAGTCTGAAAGCTTTGCTGACAATCATCTGACCAATCAAACTTATTCTCCTTAAGGGTTAATCTTGTCATAGGTACTGCAATCTTGGAGAAGTCTTGAATAAATCTTCGGTAATAGCCTGCCAGGCCTAGGAAACTTCTAATTTCAGTTGCACTAGTAGGCTGCTCCCAATTCTTCACTGCCTCAATCTTCGAAGGATCAACTGAAATACCTTCCTTGGTGATAATATGTCCGAGAAAGGACACTTCTTGCAGCTAGAATTCACACTTACTAAACTTAGCATAAAGTTGATGATCTCTCAACAATTGCAATGCCATCCTCAGGTGTTCAGCATGCTCCAATTCACTCTTGGAATAGATCAAGATGTCATCAATAAATTCCACGACCCACTAATCAAGATAGGGCCGAAATACATCGTTCATCAACTGCATGAAAGCCGCTGGTGCATTCGTTAGACCAAAAGGCATAACGACAAACTTAAAATGACCATACCTGCTGCGGAAAGCCATTTTATAAATATCCTCTTCCTTAATCCGCAACTGGTGATATCCAGATCGAAGATCAATCTTAGAGAAATATTGAGCTCCCGCTATCTGGTCAAATAACTCGTCAATCCTCGGCAAAGGATATTTGTTCTTGACGGTCTGTTGGTTCAATTGCCGATAATCAATGCACAGCCTCATCGAACCATCTTTCTTCCTGACAAATAGTACAGGGGCTCCCCACGGAGAAGAACTAGGATGAATAAAACCCTTCTCGAGCAATTCCATCAGTTGTTGCTTCAATTCCCACAGTTCCGCAGGAGACATACGATAAGGAGCCTTGGAAATAGGAGATGTGCCAGGAATAAGATCAATAGAAAAGATAACTTCTCGCTCATGCGGAAGTCCTGGTAGTTCCTCTGGAAAGACATCAGGAAAATCTCGGACAACAGGAATGTCCTTAATCTCCATCTGCTGCTCAGGAGTTGTACAGACAAAGGCTAGAAAAGCCTCACACCCATGCCTCAAAAGCTTATCAGCTCGGAGAGCCGAAATAAGCGGTACGGAGTTATGGTGCTTGACTCCCGTAAAAGATAAACCAGAATGTCCAGTAAAAGTCACTGAGCTAGAACTACAGTGAACATTGGCCCCATACTTGGCCAACCAATCTGCTCCTAGGATTACATCATAATCCTTCATATCCATGCAGACCAAATCTGCTGGAAAGTTCTGTCCACCAATCATAACCTTACTAGAAGGATAGAAATACTGGATTGTTGATCTAGTGCCAATAGGGGTTGAAATCTCTAACGGAGTATTCATCAAAACAGGTTCCACAACTAATGACTTAGCAAATCTCCGAGAAATAAATGAATGTGTTGCACCAGTATCAAAGAGAGCAAATGCGGGGTTATCGATTATAGTAAGGGTACCTTCGACGAGTCCGCCATCATCAGAAATCCCAGTTTCAACTTCATGTAAAGCTTGATGCTTGCCTTGTGGTTTCTTGAAGACTAGAGGTTTTGCCGGTGTAGCTTGCTCCGATATGAGAGGACAATTGGGGATACGGTGCTCCTTGCTTCCACATCGCAAACAGGCGCCTAGCTTACGCCAGCACTCCTCTATCTTGTGACCCGGACGATCACAATAGTTGCACACGCCCTTGAATGGAACAATAGGGCCAGGCTTCTTGTCTTCATGCCTCTGCATCTTGCCCTTCCACGATCCGGACCCACTCCACTAACCAGGTCCACTAACAGGCCTCTTCTTGGTATACCCGGGTTTGACACTCCCGGAACCCGTAGGTAATTCTTTCTTGGTGCCTTTCCCACGGATTCTCTCCGTCATCTCAAGAGTATCCTCTAGAACTTGCGCTTTCCTTACCACCTCAGAATACGTGGAAATCTCCATCGGTGCCAATTGGTTGATATAATGAAGCTTCAATCCATTGAGAAAGCGCTTCGCCTTCATCTTCTCGGTGGAAATGAGATGAGTAGCATAACGAGAAAGCCGTGCAAATTGAGCCTCATACTCTGCCACGGACAAACCTCGCTGTTTCAAGGCCGCGAACTCTGCCGCTTTCTTCTCTTGCACTCTATCAGAAAAATACTTGCTGTTGAAGAGTTCTTCGAATTCTTCCCACATAACCTGCCGATCACCGAGAGTTGCCTTGATAGAATCCCACCAAGTACGTGCATCATGTTCCAGTTGAAATGTGGACAAAAGGACACGCTCCTGGTTGGTGCATTGCATAACTTCAAAGATCCTCCCCATCTCATCTAGCCAGTGCTCGGCTTGGTCGGGGTCAGTCGAACCAGCGAATCTAGGCGGATTCATTCCGCGGAAGTTCCGGTATAGATCACCGGTGCCATGCTGTGCCGCTCCTGCCTGAGCTACTTGCTGAAGGACCTGAGTAAGGCCTTGCACCGTACACTGTAGGTTCCTCCATTCAGCACGATCAGTTGCCATCTACACGAGAAATAGATTACTTAGGTTTAATCAAGATAAATAATTACACGATTAATAAACGATCTTAACCCAAGTTTCTACCCATTCTCACCAGGTCAGGTCCTAGACTTTTACAAGGTTAGGGATCTAATGCACCTAGACACGACCAAAAACTCGGTACCTGGCGGAGGTAATCGGTCCGAAGACCACTCGCGCAAGTGTGCGACCTTTCCAATAGGCGTAGCCTAACGTTCGGACAACCGGTTATTGGGATGCAATGCAAGAAAACCTAAAACTTAGGAAACTTAGGAATGTGAAACCTAGGCTCTGATACCAACTAAACTGTCACGCCCCGAACAAGGCGAAAATATCGGGACGTACAGTTAGGGACACGCTGGCAAGAGAGAGAGAAACTAATCTAAAATAATACACAAGTGCTACAAGATGGAAATACTAAATGATCATTAACAAACCACCACTGATACAATAATCTCATGTTCAACTTACTACAACTGGAATAACAACCACTAAAACTCAATAACATGGCTGAGACTAAAAGCTCTCCAAAACACAACTAAAAGTAAGATATCACACTACTAACACACTAGAACTGATACACTCAAGACATCACTCCTGCCCTTCCCCATCGGTAAGCGCGTCACCTGAAAAGCCTGGAAAGGGGGGAAAACACAACTATGAGCTGACGCTCAGTAGGAATAACAGACAGGTATAAGTGATTAACAGTTTAATTACATTTTAAAATGTCATGCTACAAATGATAAAAATAATAAAAAGATAACGGTGATATCATGAAACAGAATTCAAAGATCTTGCAAGGTCAAGAAATATAATGAATAGAATAGTAAGACAAGAATTTACTACAGGAGATAACGATAAAAAGTTGGCCATATCAAGACAATTCAAGTCATGTCAAGCACGTATGTAATTTCATTTCCACGTCCAAGTAATAGGCAAGTAAAGTAACCACAAGTAGAGTATAGAACAGTGAAGAGTGGAAAGTGAAAAGTAGTAGAAAGTAATGTAGAGAGTAGTAGAGAGAGTAGTGGACAGTCCTAGATTTAACACATGTCAAGTACTGGTGCCAAATGCCACACCTAGTCATTCACCTCCCCGGGGGTACACGTAGTGTTCGGGCGCTCTTCCCAGGACTACACCGAGTCCTTAATTGTTTGCCAGGCATTGATTTCTTTGGATCAAAGATCTCACGAATCTAGACTTCCACAGTTTATGGCCAGAATTCCAAGGTTTAAACTAAGTAGCAATAACAACTTCAAGTAGGAAAGAGATTCATTTCCAGAATTTCAAGGTAAGTATAATCATCAAGGAGATCGAAACCAAGTCACAACAAGAGTAAATCGTGCTGCGCTGCTGTAAAACAGCAGCAATCAAACAAGCTAATCAACATATTAATCCTAATCACCAAGTTAAGATATCATGATTAACCATTATCATTTGTATTAGCCAAAGAGCCAACAAGCTAGAACAAGTTGTCAAGGTAAAGAACAAGCTCTCACAGCGGTGAAATAGAATGCATTATCAGGGGCTTTAATTACACCATTAATCATTAATTAAGTGAGTTTCTATTTAACCAATGTAAGTGTTGTAATGGAGATAGTAAACATCGTGTTTTGTACTATGTTTGTGAGAAAGGACCAATGCAAATTGAAATCAAGGGGGGTACATGAATAGGTCAAAAGTTCTTCAAAAATATAATTTCAATGGGTCTAAGTTAAATGGGTTGATTCCCCACTGATTCGGATCCATCTTCGGTTCGAAAAATGAAGAAAATCGGGTTTCTAGTGTACGGGTCGACCCTTGGGGTCGACCCCTGAGAAACTGGGGTCTGGAAGCAGAATGGGTCGACCCTCAGGCTGGGCCGCATGGGTCGACCCCTGGGGTCGACCCCTGCAAGCCCAGAATCGGCCGGGGCTTCCGGAAAACGCATGAACTCGCCCAAATGGGGTCCAAATGAGTTGAAATCAAAACCACATGCCATAGGAATCTTGCTAGACATATTAGGGTCATAAAACTATAATTTGGAAACACGAATTTCATCAGAATTCACAAGAATCACAACCTATTCTATGAAGAACACAAGGAGACCTAGTTCAGGACATACTTCCACTAAATCGTCGAATTCTCTCGATATACAAAACCAAATTTGGGGATTTTGGTGTCAAAAGAAAGCTAACACGATCATGAATCCAAACATATATGATATGCTACATGAAGATCAAGTTACATGACTCAAAATAAGCCCGTAATCAAGCTCTGACTTAAGGAACACTATATGAATCATGTTCTAGACATGTTTTTACAAAAATCAAAATTTACGATGCATGCTCAATGGAATTTGGGGCTTTCTACGTTAAATGAAAGATAATAACATGCTGATTACTTCATGTAAGTTAATTAGAGTTTGGTTGTTAGATCCTACCTCAAATCGGAGAGAGAAAACTCAAACCCTAGGATGAAGAACACTTGGACAGCACCTCACAAAAAGCTCGATTTCTCCACGGATACCTAATGAAAATTGGGACTTTTGCCACCAATGGATAGAGCTCGATGAGAGGAACAACTTGCTATACTCATGATCAAAATTTGGTTGAGAAATCCTACCTCAATCGATGGATCAAAGAAGGATGAAGGGAAGCCAACGGCCTGCTGACCCACCTCCACAATACGAACTAGATCTTTCCAGATCTGAAACTTCAGCGAACCCCACAGCAGCCAAATGAAAGAAGACTCGTAGGGCTTCATTTTGATAGCTTATAGAGCTTCTGGAGCCTTCTGAGTTGGGAGTATTCGCTACTGCAAGCTACGTGTTTAGAAACGGCGCCGAAATCTTTGACTTGGCCAAACTATGTCGGCAGCACGTTTTGGGGCTAAGTTTACCTCAAATTGATTGAGGTTAAATGTTTCTTACATTGTGGCCTTCCATTTGCCACTGATTTCAGATCATTTGGTTGAGAATTGAGGTCGAATTTCGTGTTTTAATCTAAGGGTTAGGTATGGGTCAAAAGTGTGCACTTTTGGGTTTAAACTCTAAATAGATCTTACCACGGATTTACAATGGCCTAATGCCAGAAGGAAAAGTTATTATCTACATCGACCTAAATCTATTTACTATTTTTACAGATTTTTCTAAGGTAGTCGGATTTTTACTTATACTATTCCGTAAATAGTTAAATGTTAAGTTCGGAAGACTAAGTTCACTAATTCGGCATAATAAATGATTTTCTTAGGCTTAAATGTAGAAGACAAAGTTGCTAAACAAAATTAATTCTACAAGATGTGATTTTTGGGGATTTTTAGAAAATAGTAGAAAAATGACTTATTCTATTAATTAATTAATTAATCTAATTAATTTGGATAATTCTCATTAATTCGAATAACTTCAAATAAATTCCAAATAATTACAAATAACTTTCTAAATAAATTTCTAAAGAATTTGGTGTCTTACAAATGATGTTTGTCTGCTTTGATGAATTGCAGGTGCTGTCTTCGCCAGTCCTATGGGGAGAAAAGCCAGACTCGGTGCAGCTGCCTTCGCGGCCTCGAGAACGCTGCTTTGAAGCATATGCAGCTTCCAGGAATCATGGGGGCTGTTATAAAAAAAAAGAAAAGAAGAGAAGAGAAAGAGAAGAAAAGGGAGGGGAAATCAAACCCCCCTTTTCCTCAAGAAGAAAGAGAAGAAAATAAGAAAATAAGAAAAGAAGAAAAGTAGAAAAGAAAGAAGCAAAAAAATTGAAGAGAAGAGAAAGAGTCGGCGAGAGAGGGTTGTACGGCCACGTCCGTCGAGACCCGTGCTGAATAAAGATTACCATTGTCGGGTTTCTGCGGTGGAGCGAACCACTCATCCCCTCCCTGAGGGGGTGAGCGCTCTCCCGCACCTCCACCCTGGTCAATCATACAAAAAAGAGAAATAAAAAAGAGAAATAAAAGGGGAGAAGAAGAAAAAGCTGGCAAGCATTGTCGACCAAAAGAGCAAGAAGAAACTCGGCATCCTGCCTGACTCCAGGAGGTCCCGAGTCTGCGGTGCAATGACCCCGCTCGTTCCTCCTTCCTGCTGCCTCCATCCGGCACAAAACGGCCCCCGAGTGGTTGCTAAAAGACCCAGCGAGCCACAATGATAGCTTGGTGAATGGTTGCCCGCTGTAGGGAATGCTTTATAGCAATGAGGCCAAGCACGGCCACCACTCCCGAAGAGAGCATGCACATACCCCGCCATGGGGGATGAGAAGAAGATATATACCCTGCTACGGGGGCATAGGAGGCAAAAAAAGAAATACACCCCATTCCCAGGGGCACATGAAGAGAATCCGTCCCGACTGAGGGGCACACAAAGCAAAAGTTACACCCCGGCTTCGGGGCATTTGAAGAAGAATCCACCCCGACCTGGGGACGTAAGAAGAAATAGAGCTGCACCCCGGCTTAGGGGCATTTGAAGGGGAAATACACCCCGATATGGGGGCACCTGAAGCAAAAGACATACCCTGCCATGGGGGCATAAGAAGGAAAGAATTCACCCCGACCTGGGGACACACAAAAGGAGAAACTCACCCTGGCTTAGGGGTATATGAAGAAGGAACGTACCCCGGCCTAGGGGAATAAGAAACAAAAGCACACCCCATGCTAGGGGCATATGGAGAGGAATGCACCTCGCCTTGAGGGGCGCAAAAAGTATAAGAACACACCCTGGCTTAGGGGTATTTGAAGAAGAAACATACCCCGCCAGGGGGCATAGAAGTCATGAAGAACACGCCTCGGCTCAGGGGCATTTGAAGAAGCTACATCCTGCCTTGGGAGTATAAGAAGAAAAGAGTCCACCCCATCTTAGGGGTATTTGAAGAAGAAACACGCCTCACTATGGGGGCATAGAAGCCATAAAGAATACACCCCGACTTAGGAGTATTTGAAGAAGAAGGATACCCCGCCTCGGGGGACATTGCAAGCAGTGATACACCCTGCTAGGGCGCATAGGAAGCAAACCACACCCCACTCCTGGGGACACATAAAGAGAGTACACCCCGCCATGGGGGCACATGAAGAGAATCCACCCCGACTCGGGGGTACATGAAGCAACAAAGAATACACCTCGCCTTAGGGGAGTCTGAAGAAAAAGCATACACCCCACTTTGGGGGCACAAGAAGCAAACATTCCCCAGCGTGTCGGGGTAGAAGAAGAAGAATTCCCCCCTCGGGGGCATATAAAAAAAAAGAAAAGTAAAGATACACCCGGTGCCCGGCGCACATTAAGAGAAAGGCACCTCCCTTTGGGGGCACAACAAGCAACAAAGATACACCTCGACTGAGGGACACAGGAAGAGAAATACACCCCTGCGCCAGGGGCATATGAGACAAAACTATATTCCGATTTAGGGGCATTTGAAGCAAAGACTTCACCCCGCCTCAAGGGGGGGGGGGCATAAGAAACGAAAGATAAAGATATACCCCACCCCGGGGGCACAAGAAGAAAACACACCCCACCTTGGGGGCGTAAGAAGCCAGGAGATATGCCCCGCCACGGGGTAGTAGAGGCAAAATGCATTCCCCCCGGGGGCACATGAAGCAACATACCCCTCGCCTCGGCAGCATATGAGGCCAAGATGCTATATCCCGGCTCGGGAGCATAAGAAACAAAAGATATACCCCACGTCGGGGGCATATGAAGTCAGGAATCACACCCCCGTCTTAGGGGTATTTGAAGAATAAGCATACCTCGCCTCGAGGGCCTAGAAGCTATAAAGAGCACGCCCCGACTCAGGGGCATATGAAGAGAAGTCCACCCCGGCCTAGGGGTATTTGAAGAAGAAACATACCCCGCCGGGGGGCATAGAAGCCATAAAGAACATGCCCCGGCTTAGGGGTATTTGAAGAAGATACATCCCGCCTCGGGAGCATAAGAAAGAGAAGAATACATCCCGTCTTAGGGATATTTGAAGAAGAAATATACCCCGCCAGGGGGCATAGAAGCCATAAAGAATATGCGCCGGCTCAGGGGCATTTGAAGAAGAAACATACCCCGCCTGGGGGACGCAGAAGCAAAGAGACAGAGTAGACCTCCACCCGGGGGCACCGAAGCAAAGAGGCATACATCCCGACCTGGGAGCACATGAAGAAAGAATATACCCCGACCTAGGGGCGTCAGAAGAAGAAACATACGCCTCGATCCAGGGACATGAGAAGCAAGAGAATACGCCCTGCGAAAAGGGTATGTGAAACATGAAGAATGTACCCCAGCCTAGGGGCACAGAAAGAGACACACTCCGCCCTTGACGCATAAGAAGCAGAAGCACCTACCCCAGCCTGGGGGCACAAAAATACACTCCGCCCTTGGCGCATAAGAAGCAGAAGCATCTACCCCGACCCGGGGCACAGAAACAAAGGGACATACATCCCGATCTGGGAGCATAAGAAGAAAGATATACTCCGCCCAAGCGGCATTTGAAGAAACAACATACCCTGCTTCGGGGGCGCAGAAGCCGTAAAGAGATACACCCCCGCCTCAAGGGGGCGTAAGAAGCAAAAGATACACCCCCGCCTCAGGGGAGCATAAGAAGCAAAAGATACACCCCCGTCCCGGGGACATTTGAAGAGAGCTACGCCCCGTACCAGGGGCATATGAAGAAGAAACATACCCCGCCTGAGGGCATAGAAGCCATGAAGAGTATACCCCAGCTTGGGAGCATTTGAAGAGAGCTACACCCCGTACCAGGGGCATATGAAGAAGAAACATACCTCTCCTCGAGGGCCTAGAAACTATAAAGAACACGCCCCGGCTCAGGGGCATATGAAGAGAAGTCCACCCTGGCTTAGGGGTATTTGAAGAAGAAACATACCCCACTTGGGGGCATAGAAGTTGTGAAGAGTATACCCCACCATGGGGGCATTTGAAGAGAGCTACACCCCGCCTCGGGGGCATTAAAAAAAACACACCCTGGTTTGGGGACATAGAAGCCAAAAAAATACACCTCGCCTGGGGGCACAGAAGCGAAGAGGAAAAACACACCCCCTCAGGGGGGATGCATGCCAAATGAAGCTACACCCCAACCTAGGGGCACATTAAGAGAAATACACTCCAGCGTGGATGTATTAATGAGAAAAGAAGAGCAGAATAAAGAAAAAGACACGCACGAGGTAGACGTGGTCTTCGAGCCCACCTCATCACACAAAAGAAAAGAAGGAAAGAAAGAATACACACGAGGCAGACGTGGTCTTCGAGCCCGTCTCATCACACAAAAGAAAAGAAGAAAAGGAAGAAAAAACACATGAGGCAGACGTGGTCCTCGAGCCCATCTCATCACACAAAAGAAGAGAAGAAAAGGAAAAGAAGACACATGAGGCAGACGTGGTCTTCGAGCCCGCCTCATCACGCAAAAGAAGAGAAGAAAAGGAAGAAGAGACACATGAGACAGACTTGGTCCCTGAACACGCCTCTTCACAAAAAAGAAGAAGAGCAGAACCAAAAGAAGACACATGAGGCAGACGTGGTCTTCGAGCCCGCCTCATCACACAAAAGAAGAGAAGGAAAGAAAGAATGCACATGAGGTGAACACGGTCTCTGCACCTGCCTCTCTACAAAAGAAGAAAAAAAAAGAGAAAGAGTCACGAGACGAACATGGTCTCTGCACCTGCTTCTCTATAAAAGAAGAAGAGAAGAAAAAAAAGAGAGTCACGAGGCAGACGCGATCTTTGCACCCGCCTCTCCATAAAAGAAGAAGAGAAGAAGAGAAAGAACAATCACGGGGCGAACATGGTCTCTGCACCCGCCTCTCCATAAAAGAAGAAGAGAAGAAGAGAAAGAACAATCACGGGGCGAACATGGTCCTTGCATCTGCCTCTCCATAAAAGAAGAAGAGAAGAAGAGAAAGAACAATCACGGGGTGAACATGGTCTCTGCACCTGCCTCTCTACAAAAGAAGAAGAGAAGAAAAAAAGAGAGTCACGAGGCAGGCGCGGTCTTTGCACCTGCATGTCCATAAAAGAAGAAGAGAAGAAGAGAAAGAACAGTCATCGGGGCATTAAACCGAAAAATATTCAGCCATCGGGGCTTCAAGCCGATAGATATTCTGCCGATGGGGCGTTAAACCGGAAAATATTCCACCGACGGGGCTTTAAACCAAAAGATATTCAGCCATCGGGGCTTTAAGCCGACAGATATTCAGCCATCGAGGCTTCAAGCCGATAGATATTCAGCCATCGAGGCTTCAAGCCGATAGATATTCAGCCATCGGGGCTTCAAGCCGACAGATATTCAGCCATCAGGGCATCAATCCGACAGATATTCAGCCATCGGGGCTTCAAGCCGATAGATATTCAGCCATCGGGGCTTCAATCCGACAGATATTCAGCCATCGGGGCTTCAAGCAGATAGATATTCAGCCATCGGGGCTTCAAGCCGATAGATATTCAACCATCGGGGCTTCAAGCCGACTACACCTTCCCCCGACGGGGCGTTAAACCGACTAAACCTTCCGCCGATGGGGCATTAAACCGACTAGACCTTTCGCTGACGGGGCGCTAAACCGACCAACTTTCAGCCATCGGGGCTTCAAGCTGACAACTACCCCATCATCGGCCTTCGGGTCGACAGCTACCTCATCATCGGCCTTCGGGTCGACAGCTATATAATCATCGGCTCCTAGCCGACAGCTATCTCATCACCGACTCCTAGCCGACAGCTACCTCATCACCGGCCTCCGGGTCGACAGCTACCTCATCATCAGCTCCTAGCCGACAGCTACCTCATCATCGACTCCTAGCCGACAGCTACCTCATCATCGGCTCCTAGCCGATAGCTATCTCATCATTGGCACCCCAGCCGACAGCTTCCCAGTTAAAAAATAGACCTCTCGCTTTGGTTCAGATCCTTCCCCGGCCAGAGAACAAAAGAATAAACCTTCCATTTTGGTCCAGATCCTTCCCTGGCCAGAGAACAAAAGAGACCCTTCTCTTCGACTCTCACGTCCCGCTACCCAACGCCCCTCTGCAGGGCCATTTTGGTCGGGGCCCACTGTCAGGATTAATCCATCCGTCCCATTGCGCTTCCCGATTCTGGCTCCCACAGCCCGCTCCCCAGCATCTTTTAGCCCTTATGGCTCACTCCCGAGATGTCCCTCGGGTTCTATAGCCCGCTTCCCTAATATCCTTTCAGCCCTTTTGCGGTCTGCCTCCCTAATACCTTTACTACCACTACATATATACGTAACAACAATATTTTTCCTATGCAAAAAAAAAACAACAACAACAACAACAACAAAAAACAACAAAACAAACACAAAAAAAAAACAAAAAACAAAAAAAAAGGAGAATGCACGATTGCCCCGCTTGCATGGTTGCTTAATATAGAATAATACACCTCCTTGAAATTTTCTAGGACCGTGTTTCCTTGCTAAATAATATCACCCCGATTCCGGATGCACGGGCGTCATGGCACGCGCTCGAAGGGAACCCAATTATGGCGGGTGCACACGTCAAGGGGAAGAGTCATGGCTGAATCGCTAAGCCCAACTCACAAAATAAACCTGAGGCAACGCTCCCACACTTAGCACTTAATGTGTTCAATAGCCTTCGACTATAGGGATTGCCCGAATTTCTTCTTAGCACTCTACGGAGACTTGAATTCCCGCACTCGCGTGAAAGGTAATCGTGAGGAAAAAGCTGCCTACCCCCACTGTAAAAAAAAAAGAGGAAAAAAAGGAGAGGGAAAAAAAGAGAGAGACACGTGAATCTGAGTAGCCGGGAATCCCCATTGAGACACATGAGGAGACTCGCGCGAAATGGTGAAGCGAATTATAATAAGGACGAATCCTAGTAGCCGGGAATCTCCATTGAGACACATGAGGAGACTCGCGCCAAACGGTGGAATCCGTAATAAAATTACAATAAGGATGAGTCCTAGTAGCCGGGAATCCCCATTGAGACACATGAGGAGACTCGCGCCGAACGGTGAAATCCGCTACCAAAATAAACAGACGGGGGGCTGTGCGAAGCTACCAAAATCGAGAGCCTGAAACTAATGTGCATGCGCTAGAGTGATCCTCGAGTGTCACCAGGAAAACCTGCATATCCCTATGGTTAGGGCTCTTTGCTCACATATTTGCACTACCACGCCACAAAGAATTGCTTCGGGTGAAATGCGTGAATTTAGGCTATGCATGCAAGACATGCGATATCCTCTTGACAGGTGCACCACCCCTCAATTGTGCCTCGCGACCCACACCGCATCTACGAATTACGGGCGATGTCCCTATCCTATCCCCTATAGAGGGAGCTGCCTTACTTATATTTATGTTATGCCTGCTAATGAATGCTTGCATGCTTAAAATAAAAGGAGAAGAAAAAGAAGGAAAAAAATGATAAAAAAATAACATAAAAATAATAAAATAACAAGAATGTGCGTATGCAATAAACTCAATTTCGGCCATCGAAGCCTACTTTCCTAGCTCCGGCTCGTAGAGCCCAATCTTGGTCCCCATGGCCTACCTCTTGCCCTCGCGGCTCGTTAATCCCCAACTTCGGCTCTTTAAGCCCGCTCACAGCCTTGGCTGTTTTGACCTCCCTTATCGGCTCCTGAGCTGACAGCTTTTCAATCATCGGCCCCTGAGTCGACAGCTTTCTAATCATTGGCCTTCGGGTCGACAGCTTTTCGATCATCGGCCCCAGAGCCGATAACTTTTTAATCATCGGCCCCTGAGCCGACAGCTTTTTAATCATCGACCTTCGAGTCGACAGCTTTTCAATTATTGGCTCCCATGTCAACAGCTTTCAATCATCGGCCTTCGGGTCAACAGCTTTTCAATTATTGGCTCCCATGCCAACAGCTTTCAATCATCGGCCCCTGAGCCAACAACTTTCTAATCATCGACCTTCGGGTCGACAGCTTTTCAATCATCGACCCCTGAGCCGACAGCTTTTCAATCATCGGCCCCTGAGCCGACAGCTTTTTAATCATCGGCCTTCGGGTCGATAGCTTTTCAATTATTGGCTCCCATGCCAACAGCTTTCAATTATCGGCCCCTGAGCCGACAGCTTTCAATCATCGGCCTTCGGGTTGACAGCTTTTCAATTATTGGCTCCCATGTCAACAGCTTCCAATTATCGGCCGCTGTGCCGACAGCTTTTATATCATTGGCATCCACGCCAGCAACCACCCGGAGTTCTTCAAAAAAAAAAGAAAGAAAAAAGGGAAGAAGAGAAGAAGAGGGAAAGAGAGAAGAAAAAAAAACAAACAACAAAAAAAGAGAGAAGAAAAAAAAAGAGATAACAAAAAAAAGAAGAAAAAAAAAGAAGAAGAGAAGAAGAGAAAAGAGAGAAGAAAAGAAAGAAAAGAGACAAAGAGACCAACAAGCCATGTCAGCTCCCGGCGCCCTATCGCCACTGGCGAAGAGACCAAGAGATCAACAAACCGTGTCAGCTCCCGACACCCCGTCGGCACTGATGAAGAGACCAACATACTACTTCAGTTCCCGACACCCCGTCGGCACTGATGAAGAGACAAAGAGACCAACACACTGCTTCAGTTCCCGACACCCCGTCGGCACTGATGAAGAGACCAACATACTGCTTCAGTTCCCGGCACCCCGTCGGCACTGATGAAGAGACCAACATACTGCTTCAGTTCCCGACACCCCGTCGGCACTGATGAAGAGACAAAGAGACCAACACACTGCTTCAGTTCCCGACACCCCGTCGGCACTGGTGAAGAGACCAACGTACTACTTCAGTTTTCGGCACCCCGTCGGCACTGATGAAGAGACCAACATACTACTTCAGTTCCCGGCACCCCGTCGGCACTGATGAAGAGACCAACATACTGCTTCAGTTCCCGACACCCCATCGGCACTGATGAAGAGACAAAGAGACCAACACACTGCTTCAGTTCCCGACACCCCGTCGGCACTGGTGAAGAGACCAACGTGCTGCTTCAGTTCCTGGCATCCCGTCGGCACTGATGAAGAGACCAATACACTGCTTCAGTTCCCGACACCCCATCGGCACTGATGAAGAGACCAACATGCTGCTTCAATTCTCGGCATCCCGTCGGCACTGATGAAGAGACCAACATGCTGCTTCAGTTTCCGACATCTTGTCGGCACTGATGAAGAGACCAATATGCTGCTTCAGGTCCTGACGCCCCGTCGGCACTAATGAAGAGACCAACATGTTGCTTCAGTTCCCGGCATCTCGTCGGCACTGATGAAGAGACCAATATGCTGCTTCAGTTCCCGACACCCCGTCGGCACTGATGAAGAGACCAACATGCTGCTTCAGTTCCCCGCATCTCGTCGGCACTGATGAAGAGACCAATATGCTGCTTTAGTTCCTGACACCCCGTCGACACTGATGAAGAGACCAACATACTGCTTCAGTTCCCGACACCCCGCCGGCGCTGATGAAGAGACAAAGAGACAAATATGCCATGACAGTTCCCGACACCCCGTCGGCACTGACAAAGAGAAGAAGAGACCAACATGCTACGCCAGCTCCCAACACCCCGTCGGCATCGACGAAGAGAAAAAGAGACAAGTACACCCACGAGCACCGCCCGGCTCATCCTTCACCTGCGTTACCCGTGGGTGGGGGGCATTTGTGGACAAGCAAAATTGCACACCCATACATCCCAACTAGTCCATCACCAATAACAACTTCAACCGAAGAAGCTGTGGAAAAGCGGGGCCGTCCGGACTCCCCGAACGCACATACACTGCCGTGGAGCTATCTCTGGTGTTGGGTCCCGTAGTGCAGGAACACGGATCTAGAGGGGGGGTGAATAGATCCTTTTACTAAAAATTATGTCCAATAAAAAACACAACTAGCACACAACGGAATATACAAGATTGAGTAATTTAATCTAAACAGGTTTACACTAGATTCACTCAATCTCACCGAGCTCACACGATTGCACAAACAGATAGGATAGAGAACACACAATCACAATAATCAAACCACAAGACACGGGGCTTTTTAAGGTGGTTCGGGACCACGACGGGCTCCCTACGTCCACCCCTCACCAAATCGGTGAGGCTTCACTACACGCTACAAAATGTAGCAACACGGGGACGAACCCTAACACACACACGCTGCTTTCGCAGCAAACCACACACACGAGGCCTTGCCTCAACCTGCTGCCACAGTAGCACACACACACACACACACACACCACTGGGGAACACACCCCGAACAAATTCCTCACACGGAGTCACAACTCTGTCCACACACACGTAGGACAATGCCTACACAACCACACGAGAGTAAACTCCCAACCACACACGGGGAACACACCCCAAGTTATGCCCAACCACACACGCGGATATACTCCGCACAAAACGATGCACACACGACAACACACACACTCGGAGAACCCTTTCTCCGAACACTCACACAATATTCTCACAAATGTTTATGAAAACAGATATATGATATGACCTCCAAGCAAACTCTATATATGAAAACTGGAAAGATGCATTAAGTATCAGGCTCCCCCTTCTTCAACAAAATCTGATTCTCCTTGGCTCGTTGACGGATGATCATGATTTAGACATTATCTTCTTCCTCTCCTCTAGCCGCTCCTCTTTTCCTTCAAATGCTAGCTTCAATCAAACCTTCATTCATCAGAAAAGTGATTAGCATCATAAACTCCTCTCCTCTCAACCTTGTGGCTGCACTCCTTCTTCTTCTTCTATTTTCTTCTTCACCTGAAAGAACACATGAGCATTAGGATTGTTGTATCATGAAATCGTAGCTCATATATATATATATATACATGCAAGAGAGTGAACAAAGAACATATAAACAAGTTCAAGGAGAAGATGTTTATAGCCAAGATCTAGAATAAAACTAAGAGCAACTGGAGAAACAAAGGCAAATTGATTTTTCAGTGGATAGAGCTCCCCCTTTTTGTTTCATCGAATAGGCATAAGCTTTTCTGCAGGATGAAGAACATTCTTAAAGGAAGATGATCGATTCTTGGACGGACAAGACTTGTATCTTGATTTTCCACATAGCTTCCAGTAGATGGTTGTTTGGAGACTTGAAACCTCCTTCTTCCCTTCACATACAACCTTAGAACAACGTGGAAGAAGCCATGGAGCTGCTACCTGCGACCTGCACTCACTAGGGTTGGCAAACACACCCAAAAATTGGATCTCACCTCTCCCCTTTTTGGTTTTGTGACCCAAAGAGAAGTATATAAGTGTTTGGGATGGTCAAAAGATAGCCCTTGGACAAGATCCACAAGTTATGGAGTGATTTGTGGAAGTTGGACTCGGATTGGAAGACTTTTGGAGCAAGAAAACGGTGGTCAAAAACGGCGGCTGGAGGTCGGAACTGAAGGGGTCGACCCTTGGGGTCGACCCTCGGGCAAACAGAAGCCAATAAAAATAATTTTTGTGTTCTGTTTTACAGGGGTCGACCCCAGGGGTCGACCCTCGCGTTCCCAGAACCCAAACAGCTGGTTCTGGGTTACATGGGTCGACCCTTTTTGGCAGACTTCATGAAACAAGTTCTGTTTTGATTCTATTTTGAACAGAACCTGAGAGGGTCGACCCCATGGGTCGACCCATTCTTGTTTGGGCCTGAAAAACCACTAAAAACACCATCAAATCAATGGGAAACAATTGAATAAATATTACCATAATCTCATGAAGACCCACCATGATTTTTCATCCTGAAAAACATGATAAAACAAGATGTGAGATCAAGATCAATATATATGGGTCATGCATTAACATATGAAGTTCGTTTTGAGGCCGAGACCCAAATGACATGAAGTATGAACATGAAAGCACTTGAGAACCCAATTTTGCAACTCAAGATTATAAGAATATCACCATAGATTCCAATATAAATTCTTACCATTGCATGATGAACAACTTGGGAATCAAGGCACGCAAACCATTATTGAGTCATATTCCATTTGTTCAATCTCCAAGCTCATCAACCCACACATCACAAAGCAATCTCACCAAGTGTAGAGACAATGTATATGCAATGTTTGTGCTAACCTCAAAGCACGTATGAGCCTTATAGAATTACAATACACCCACATGATGATATCCCAATAGAAACAGTTTATGATCATTTCCTCAACCATTTGAACCTCCATACACATGACGACATGAACAACCATTCTGCACACGGCCAAGCAACAAAGGTATTTTTTAATCATCAAAATCACATGCACAACAATCTCCCCCATTTTGATGATTACAAAATATTTATGCTATAATGCTCTCTCATAAAGCTATAAAGCTCTCTCTCCCCCTTTGACATAATCAGAAATGGGGATCATGATGGGGGATGCAAGATGGCATGAACTAATATGCACAATATGCATGATATGCATGAACGAATTGCAAAACTGTGGGATACCAATTGTTGAAATTGAAAATGCAAATGTGGACAATATGGTCATGTAGTATGCAAGATGACAAAACGATATGTAAATGTTCACAAGTTGCAGCAATTGGAAATGGTGGATGATAGGAACTAGAATGAGCAAGCAAACAAGCACTCATACACCCATAGTAAGGTAGTGACTCATGCAAGTCCTGATGACTGAAGCAGATAAGATCACATGCAAAGCTCCACCTTTGACATTGACATATTAGATGAATGACTTTGATTTTCAAGTTTTTGATTTTTTATTTTCTTGTGAAATGCATGAAACAGGATGTATGCAAATGATGAGACATAAAATGCATACAATGTAATCAAGCAAATATCTATAGATACATGCAACAAAACTCCTTCACAAGAAGTGATACCAAGTGATTTACAGTGAGGGGATAGGTGTAGGAAAAGTGCAAGTGAGTCATTAAGTTCAGAATGCTCATGATTACACCTTGCGTATTGTGCAGATAAATAGGAGAAGACATACAGCAGGTCAAGCAACTAATCAAAATTTTAAAATACATATCAAATCAAATTACCATGTGTGAGTGAGTAACATGAGTATGAATCTTAGCCATATGGATAACCAGATTTTCAAGTAAACATAATAGTAATGGCACATACTGCATTTCAAGCTAGAGAACAGCGTATTGGAGGCTTCGCTCTACCTCATCAAATTATCATCAGTAATTTTTACATTAACAATCTGAATTTTTCTAAGAAGGATCATGTTCAAATAATTCCTATTTACGCGAGAAGACACATGGAGCTCATGCCAGAATCCCCGGTTACTCAGAATACTGAACCTTGTCACCTCATTTGAACAGAGATACTTTAGTCAACACTTTTCAGAAATGAACCACATCATATCTCAGGTGACATGTGCCCAGTTTACTCAGTGAGACTTAGCATTGCTCTGCCTTTCATATCAACCATTTTTTGTATGTGGAGGCATGCAGTTTTTTCCTCAACTGTCTCTTATCATTCATGCAGCAAGTTGAATTACTTTAGAGTGTTGAAATGAAATTCCTATATCCTTATGAACAACACTCAATTCCACATTAAAGTGCATGAAGTGTACGAATTTGATTTAACATGTATGGAGAAAATTTAACTTAGAACATGATAGTGTAGCTCCCCCTATGTAAATGCAATAAGCATGAAATGCTCCCCCTTAGAGTTTTACATGAAGCACACTTGTTAAGACTCAGATGCAACATTATTTATCAATGAAGTATATGGTCATAGAAGTTTCAAGGAAGAGGTTGAATAGCATATAATAACATGCAAGCATACGATGAAGATATGCATATGTAATGCAAAATGAAAAGGTATGCAATCTCAGTTCTTGAAATGTTGGCTCCAAGGATATGAGACCAATTGTTGAAAGTATTCATTTTGGCATTTATGTAACATGAAATGTGCAAAATGATGCATTTCAAAATATGCACTATATGTATGCTGAAAATGCCAACAATGCAACAAGACACACGATGAGCTTCATCTTCCAAAAGTACTATGTGAATGATGTGCAGAGAATGATATACAAATATACAATGTGATACAAGATTTCAGATTTCACATGACACTCTATATGCACCTAATGCAACTAATGCATGACACGCATTACCAATTGTTAAAATGTGAGGACACAATTTTATTCTGAAAAGATGATTCAGAAAATTCATTCAAAGTATCAAGATCATCACATGTGAACTTTTCTTGAAAACAGTTGTGCTTTTATCCAGAAAGATGAGTGGCACATTGGTAAAGATCATAGAACATTGATCAACTTCAGTCCTCAAGATGTTCAGCCACAAACACAATATCATCATGCTGAGAGAATAGAAAAACATCATTTTCAAAATTTTCAGCATGTAAAACTCCCCCATAATCAATGCATGATTTCAGAAAATTCATTTAAGTTGGATGCCATATGCATAGATGATTCATGGTACCGGGCGGAGACATATTCTCACGCATGGTGATAGCTTTCAGACAGGCTTGACATGCCCTTCCACATGTCACCATTTTATATACTATGTAATCATTGAAATGATGATCAGAAACAATTGTATTCTCATTTGACATCGGGGGTTTAGCAAAAGGCATTCAATGGCTATACTCTCATATATACTGCTCAGATGTTTCAATACCATTCAGCCAAGCATTCTTATCCACATTGTCAAGAACAACCAAGGGATATCCAAACCTTCAAAATCACTGTCTGTCAAGTTATGGCATTAACATCAAGACCAAGGAACTTCAGCCAAACACTTTATTTTCTCACCTTTATCTTGAGTTACCTTTATTAACATTTTCAGATTCTTTACTTTATTCCCCTTGTTGTCTTCTACATCAATAAGCTTCTTTCTTTCTCTCCTGCAAGAGATAGAATGATATTAGCCAGAAGAAATGGAAGTAGATCAAATTTGACATTGAAGTCCTCTTGAGCTCCTTTCTTTCGCTCTATGATTTCAAGGGTTGATGGTCATTATCAAACTTGCACTGTAAAGAGCTCAACTCATGTCAATATTAAGCCAATGCATATGAAGAAACTAACTTCAAGGCTTTTCATCACAAATGACTCTCTCTCTCTCAACCTACAATATCAGTAACTCAATTTCATATCAATCTCAACTCAATGCAAATGAGAAAGCCAATTTCAGTGCTTTTCTTCCACAAGATAATCTCCTATGAGCTGCAAGTGTGAATGATGAACTTCAAGTATCAACTCAGGGACAAGCCCATGTTCACCAAGGCATCACACTAGAACTGGCCAAGTCAACGTAGCGTCTTCCTCTTGGCCTCAAGGTAATCCTGCAACAAGAGTTCTCATTTGGTTGTTTTGGGTACCCAAACCTTCTTGGGTCTCGGATGGTTAGTTGCACCTCTAGAGGGTGCCTTCCACAGTTTTTGGGCATGCATATCATCAAAATACATTAAGGAGCAAACATGCATGGTATGCCTAAACTCACCACAATAATGACAACAACCAAGAGACTTCACAGAATTCTCATAAACATGATAATCAAGTTTCTGTGATTTAGCATGAATGTTATCATTATAAGCATGGGAATTTCTCTTCTTCACATCAGGATGAGCATGAAATTTCTGTGGGTTTGTAGAGATGTTATCATTTTTCAACCTAAAGCAATTGTTCATCTTGTGACCGAACCTTCCACAATGCAAACAGTTCAATGGATCAATTCTTTCAAATGGTCTTCTTGCATGAACATATGAGTTATCAAAAGTTCTTTTTGTGTTCAAAAACTTTCTTGGCTTTGTGAAGCCATTCATTTTCTTGCATGCATCTAGATCTTCAGATTTCATCAAAAAGTAATCATGCATCATATGACCAAGTTCACCACAATAAAAATATGAGATTTTCTTTGTGGATGCATGTGTGTGTGTAACATGATTTTTCTTAGCATTCATCGTGACACAAACAACACTTTTAGTCTTTTGATGCAAGTTTTGTTTCTTTTCCAGATTTTCATTTGATCTCTTTGTTGTTTGAGCAGTAGTTTGATTTGGAGACTCATTTGATGTGCTGGCTATGTTTGAACTGTGGACAAATGAAGTATAGACTTTATTTTCAAAATTCTTTTTGTTCACAGGATTATAGCCTAGTCCATCTCTTTAGAAATTCACCTTAGTCCCCAATATCTTGTTCAGATTCTCTTCCCCATTCACAAACTTAGACAAAGATGCATTCAAGTCACCAATTTCAGATTCAAGGGATGCAATGTGCAATTCATAGTTAGCTATTTCTTGTTTAAGCACATGCACCTTATCAGATTCATCAACTATCACAGATTTCCCTTTTTCAAGATTTTCATGATTTTTCAATCTACTTTCAAGCAGGGAGATTTGAATTAGCATCGCACTGTTCTCCTTTTTGAGTTCTTCATTTTCTTTTGCAAGTTTATCATTCATAATCAATTCATTGCAAATATCATGATTAATAGAGTTTGACTCCATTTTGTTTCTTAGATCTTTTTCAGTTTTCTCCAATTGATCAATTATGTTCATGAGAGCAGCATTTTTATCTCTCAAACATGCAATGGTTTCTTTGTGACATTCAACATCATGCTCTAAAAGTTCATTGAAGTTAACAAGCTCAGAACATTTATCACAAGAACCATTTTCATGGACCAAGTTTTCAGATTTCTTTTTCAATTTTCTATTTTCTGACTTGACTTTCTTATATTATTTTTCCAACTCATCATAAGCTTCAACAAGATCATCAAGAGTAAATTCTTCAGAATCAGAATTTACCTCTTCTACATTTTCATCACTTTGTTGATCAGCATCATCGGTCATGAGACATTTTTATCTTTCCTTTTCTTGAGCTTTGATCAACCGGTCCATAAGCTCCTTTGCCGTCCTACATGAAGACACAAATGGATACTTGTTAGTACTTACATAAGCTTTCAATAAACTCAAAGCAGTAACATTGTCATGGCGCATCATTTTATCCTGATTAGACCACTTGGTCTCATCTAGAGGTAATGTGTGTGGACCATGATAAATCAATTTCCAAAGGCTAGGATTAGTAGAATTGATCACCACACATAATTTACCTAGCCATGAATCAAAATCCGAACCAGTGAAGATTGGCAGACAATTCATTGAGATATGTTCAGAAAAATTCATGATTGTAGAATGCACTAGGATCACTCTGTAGATCGTAAGATCTAGGGACAATAGAGCCTCGCTCTGATACCAATTGTTGGGTCCCGTAGTGCAGGAACACGGATCTAGAGGGGGGTGAATAGATCCTTTTACTAAAAACTATATCCAATTAAAAACACAACTAGCACACAGCGGAATATACAAGATTGAGTAATTTAATCTAAACATGTTTACACTAGATTCACTCAATCTCACCGAGCTCACACGATTGCACAAACAGATAGGATAGAGAACACACAATCACAATAATCAAACCACAAGACACGGGGATTTTTAAGGTGGTTCGGGACCACGACGGGCTCCCTACGTCCACCCCTCACCAAACCGGTGAGGCTTCACTACACGCTACAAAATGTAGCAACACGGGGACGAACCCCAACACACACACGCTGCTTTCACAGCAAACCACACACACGAGGCCTTGCCTCAACCTGCTGCCACAGCAGCACACACACACACACCACTAGGGAACACACCCCGAACAAATTCCTCACACGGAGTCACAACTCTGTCCACACACACGTAGGACAATGCCTACACAACCACACGGGAGTAAACTCCCAACCACACACGGGGAACACACCACAAGTTATGCCCAACCACACACACGGATATACTCCGCACAAAATGATGCACACACGACAACACACACACTCGGAGAACCCTTTCTCCGAACACCCACACAGTATTCTCACAAATGTTTATGAAAACAGATATATGATATGACCTCCAAGCAAACTTTATATATGAAAACTAGAAAGATGCATTAAGTATCAGGCTCCCCCTTCTTCAACAAAATCTGATTCTCCTTGGCTCGTTGACGGATGATCATGATTTAGACATTATCTTCTTCCTCTCCTCTAGCCGCTCCTCTTTTCCTTCAAATGCTAGCTTCAATCAAACCTTCATTCATCAGAAAAGTGATTAGCCTCATAAACTCCTCTCCTCTCAACCTTGTGGCTGCACTCCTTCTTCTTCTTCTATTTTCTTCTTCACCTGAAAGAACACATGAGCATTAGGATTGTTGTATCATGAAATTGCAGCTCATATATATATATACATGCAAGAGAGTGAACAAAGAACATATAAACAAGTTCAAGGAGAAGATGTTTATAGCCAAGATCTAGAACAAAACTAAGAGCAACTGGAGAAACAAAGGCAAATGGATTTTTCAGTGGATAGAGCTCCCCCTTTTTGTTTCATCGAATATGCTTAAGCTTTTCTGCAGGATGAAGAACATTCTTGAAGGAAGATAATCGATTCTTGGACGGACAAGACTTGTATCTTGATTTTCCACGCATCTTCCAGTAGATGGTCGTTTGGAGACTTGAAACCTCCTTCTTCCCTTCACATACAACCTTAGAACAACGTGGAAGAAGCCATGGAGCTGCTACCTGTGACCTGCACTCACTAGGGTTAGCAAACACACCCAAAAATCGGATCTCACCTCTCTCCTTTTTGGTTTTGTGACCCAAAGAGAAGTATATAAGTGTTTGGGATGGTCAAGAGACAGCCCTTGGACAAGATCCACAAGTTATGGAGTGATTTGTGGAAGTTGGACTCGGATTGGAAGACTTTTGGAGTAAGAAAATGGTGGTCAAAAACGGTGGCTGGAGGTCAGAACTGAAGGGGTCGACCCTTGGGGTCGACCCTCGGGCAAACAGAAGCCAAACAGAACAATTTTTGTGTTCTGTTTTACAGGGGTCGACCCCAGGGGTCGACCCTCGCATTCCCAGAACCCAAATAGCTGGTTCTGGGTTACATGGGTCGACCCTTCCATGGGTCGACCCCAGGGGTCGACCCTTTCAGGCAGACTTCATGAAACAGGTTCTGTTTTGATTCTGTTTTGAACAGAACCTGAGAGGGTTGACCCCATGGGTCGACCCATTCTTGTTTGGGCCTGAAAAACCACTAAAAATACCATCAAATCAATGGGAAACAATTGATTAAATATTACCATAATCTCATGAAGATCCACCATAATTTTTCATCCTGAAAAATATGATAAAGCAAGATGTTAGATCAAGATCAATATATATGGGTCATGCATTAACATATGAAGTTCATTTTGAGGCCGAGACCCAAATGACATGAAGTATGAACATGAAAGCACTTGAGAACCCAATTTTGCAACTCAAGATTATAAGAATATCACCATAGATTCCAATATAAATTCTTACCATTGCATGATGAACAACTTGGGAATTAAGGCACGCAAACCATTATTGAGTCATATTCCATTTGTTCAATCTCCAAGCTCATCAACCCACACATCACAAAGCAATCTCACCAAGTGTAGAGACAATGTATATGCAATGTTTGTGCTAACCTCAAAGCACGTATGAGTCTTATAGAATCACAATACACCCACATGATGATATCCCAGTAGAAACATTTTATGATCATTTCCTCAACCATTTGAACCTCCATACACATGACGACATGAACAACCATTCTACACACGGCCAAGCAACAAAGGTATTTTGTAATCATCAAAATCACATGCACAACATCTGGGGTCACGACAGTGAAGAGAACTAAACACTCAAGAGCCCCACAATCCATGGGCCTCGAAGAAAATCAAATAAGCCATAACTCGCGCTCACAACGGGCTCATAACTGCCCATTTAGGCGTTCAGCGACACGCCCTTTGGGCCCTTCAGCGGCGCACCCCTTTGGCCCCTCAGTGGTACCCCCTTTGGCCCCTCAGCGGTACCCCCTTTGGCCCTTCAGCGGTACGCCCCTGGGCCCTTCAGCGGCACACCCCATGTGCCTTCAGCGGCACACCCCATGTGCCTTCAATGGCACTCTATTTTAAGCCTTCAACGGCACACTATTTCGGGCTTTCAACGGCACACTATTTCGGGCCTTCAACGGCACACTATCTCAGGCCTTCAACATCACACTATTTTAAGCCTTCAACGGCACACTATTTTAAGCCTTCAACGGCACACTATTTTAAGCCTTCAACGGCACACTATCTCAGGCCTTCAACTGCACGCTATTTCAAGCCTTCAACGGCACACCATCTCAAGCCTTCAGCGGCACACTTCTTGGGTCTTTCAGCGGCACACCTGCGAGGCCCTCCAGCGGCACGCCTGCCTTAGCCCCAGCGACGCAGCGTTCAGCCCATCCACGCCAGTCAACGCTCGTATCCCTCGGCGCGCAGCGAAGGCATGGCAGGCCCATACCTGCACCTTGCTGGGCTGTCCTCGCCCCACCTACTCCCGTCCTCGGCAGTCGTCGGCTTGACCAGGGGTATAAAAACCCCTCGCTCCAATGAAAAAGGGAGGGAGGAGGGAGGCATACACACACAGACAGATACACGCAGAAGAGAAGAAGAAAAGAGAAGAAGAGAAGAAGAGAAGAAGAGAAGAAAAAGGGGAAGAGAAGAAGAAAGGAAGAGAGGAAGAGAGGGGGGGAGTCCGCCGTTCCACCCACCGCCGCCGCCCATGCGAAGAGAGAAGAGAAGGGGAGGAGGGGAGGCTCTGGCTCCCCCCCCCACTGCTCCGTCCACCGTCGTCCGCGGGAAATGAAAGAGAAGAAGAAGAGAAGAAGAGGGAGGCCCTCCGGCGACCACCGACGAGTGAGAGAGAGTAAGGGAGAAAGAAAGAAAGAGAGATGTAGAAGGGGGAGTGGGGAAGACCAGGGAGCCGTCGCCCCTGCTCGACCTTAACCTTCCCCATTTCTTCCTCTTTATGCTTTTCTTTTCCCTCCTCGTTGCTGTATCTTCTACCCCGGTGTTTTTTTTTTTGATGTATACATGGCCGGCTATGGCCACCTTCTTTTTTTTTATGAATGGAAATCCCTCTTCTTTGGGTTTCTCACCGTCTCCGTCCGTTTGGGTATTTTGCATGCATTTGATCGTGCACCCCCCCTCCAGTGTTTTGGCCTCCCTACGGGGCCACAGATCTCCGTTCATGCCCTTCCTGCGCCTCCAGCGGCGCACCCATATGTGCCTCCAGCGGCACACCCTGATGGTGCCTCCAACGGCACGCTCTAATTGTGCCTTCAGCGGTACACCCAATTCTGCCTCCAGCGGCACACCCTGATTGTGCCTCCAACGGCACACCCTAATTGCGCCTTCAGCGGCACACCCCGACTGTGCCTCTAGTGGCACACCCCAACCAATTCTTCCTCGGCACGCCCTGGCCAGGCCCTTCGCTGGCATGCCCTCTCGTGCCTTCCTTGCCCGGCACATTTGCCCTTCCTTCTTGCCCGGTGCATCCCCCCTCAGCGAGTCCTAGAGTAGTCTTCCACTCGCCGTTCCCTCCGAGTTTTCCGAGGTTCATTAAGGTGTTACCGCTCTCGGGTGCCCACCTCCAGTTGTCGGGTTCTGCCACTCCTTGTGGGCACGTTCCCTGTATCCCCCTTACGCTCGGGTGAAGGGGAGATGCTGCCGAATTTTCGTTAGAAACAATAACATATTAAAAAGATAAAAGGAAGCAACAAACAAATGGAACAACAACACGAATTAAAAGGACTAAAAAAAAGCAACAAACAAATAAAAAGAACGATGATAAAATGCTTTAACCGAGGCAAGGGAACCGTAATCAACACAAAGAGATCCAAATCGAACGACAACTAAACAACTCGAACATCCACCCTCACAAGAGAAAGAATGGAAGATAATCAAGAGAAAGAGAGAAGAAACCCAAGAAAACTTAATAAAATCAAGAGAGAAAAGGAAAAGATAAAAGACATAAGAACGGAGGAGGAGTGGGCTCCCCATGCCCTTCGTCGGTACGCCCCTCTTGCCACCCTCGGCCGGCACGCCCTTCGCCGGTACACCTTGCAGCGCCCTTCGCCGGCACACCCCCAGCCTAGTGGTGCGGACACCCGAGCAGTTGATCGGCACGATACGCCGAGCCATCGGTACCGCACACGGAGCACGACACGAGCCACCTCAGCATCCATCTGGCTAGGAGACAGCCTGGAGACTCCACCTTGAGCGTCCCCATTTACTATATTTAGTTAGACTTTATATGTGTGTAATTTGTGTTTATTTCATTGCATTCGGTTTGCCATTTTGATTGTAATAGGGGCTTATGTGCAATTCGGACCCCGTGGGCCCCACGGGCCCCCCAGGCCCCATCCCATTGGGCCACCTCAGCCTAGGGTCCCATGTGGGGTCAGTCAACATGCCAAATGGAGGTATCTAGAAGTTGAATGGTAAAAGGACACATGGGGGACAAGTGGCTTGGAAAGTCCAAGTTGGCCACCCACCCCCCACCTACCAATTCAACCTTCTACACCTAGTCCAAGGGCCGCCCCCCCCCCCCTTGTAGTTTTTATTTATTTTTTGTGTGTGTGTCACACTCCATCCCAACCCTCCATTCCCATCCCCTAGATCCAATGGTTGTGGATGTATGTGAGATGTAACATATTTAAACTTGTATTTTCCATTTTGGAGGAATTAATGCCATAAGAATTATGAAAAAGCTTGAAGCTCCAGCCTTGGTGCGCCCCCTCCTCCTCTCCCTCTTCCCCTTGAAGCTGTGAAGGCTTCCTTCTGGTGGTGAGACTCCACCCTATCAGTTCCGGTCACCGCCGCCGCCGCCACGAGCCGCCACCGCACCGCCACCGCCATCAACGGAGTTCTACCCGCGCAGTACCACAGAAGCTTCTACGAATTTCTTGTCTCAGAAACGAGCTCAGATAGATCTGGAAATTTTAGTGGATGTTCCAGAGGTGTCAAGGACATCCCACCAATTTTGGTTTTCTATTCAGATCTCGTTTCATATTTTTTGATTTTCGTTCACTCTTCCATTTCGGTTCTGCCAGAGTTCTGTCCAGGTTCATCCCCGCCCTGTGTTTCATGTCTTAGAGCCACTTTTTGATTTCTGTTGGTTCACCCAATTTTAATGAGGGTTCTATCCATCCACCCCTTCATCCACCATTTTTCTCAATTTTTGATTCGCCCATCTCATATTTTATAAAATTCGTTCTCAGACCCATCTATAGTTCTGTCCACCTGTTCCCAGATCCGACCTCCAGTCACCCCAAAAATCATAACAAATCTCCATCACCTCCAAATCAAATTCCAAAAATAGTCCCAGTTCCGTGGTTTGAATCGCTACAACTCCTAAGAAGATCTCAAGAGCTGAATCGGAGGTTTACTAGGTGGTCAATGGTGGTTCTCAGACAAGTACCCTGCAGATCTGAGATTTCGGTTACTGTACAACAGGGGCTTGTAAATTCAATAAATTTCTGATCTGACCAGATCCAGCAGATCTCTCTGGGTCTAGATCGAAGCATTTGAAGAGAGCTTTCCAATGATAGCTCATGCGTCCCGATCCGACGTCGGGATTGCTCGCAGCGGTCGTTTTCGCCGGAGCGCGTGCCGGAAGACAGCAACCAAAATCCGTGGACAGCTAGTTCATCAATTGGGAATCGGGGCCGATCGACCCCCGATCGGTGTTCCCGGCCGACCGCCGTCCGTGGAGGCGTGCCACCAGGGGTCCCCATCACAGTGGGTCCCACCCCCACAGATCCGGAGGACAGCGCCATCCGTGGGCCTCGCGGGCCCGCAGAACCCGCCGTTCGGAAAGCACGAAAACGCGGAGTTCGGCACCGCCGGGCGACATCAAGATGCTGCCCGTCAACCCGATTTGCGTGATTCCCGGACCCCACATGTGACCTTTTACCTCCCTGCGTGGAGTGGGTCGACTTAGTGTATTGCTGTAATAATTGTTAACCGGGAGTCCGTAATTCGGCTGGGGTTGTCTTCGCCACGCCGGGTGCGTGGAGGTAATGGTCCGAACCTCTTGGCGTTCATTTGCTTAGCTAGTATATGGTCTTTTGTCACTGCCGAGAGTGTAGGTACTAGCCCGTGTGTCCCTGTCACCACTGTGAGAGTGAGAGTGACCCGTCCCGCGACTCGATCCGAGTCCGGAAGTTGAGTCGGACTACCCTTGACCTCCACCGGTTCCTTAACCGCGCACGGTCCGCGCTTTCCCTCGCTTGGGACGACGAGTGAGCTTCCACTTCTGTTAGCGACGTTTCACCACTAGGAGCTCGTAGTGTCGGGCTTAGTGTCTCCCTGGTGTGTGCTGCTGGTCGCGTCTTCATCTAGAGTCCGAGGGTGGCACCATATAGTGTCATCTCCCGTGTCCGTCCCGCATCAGTTTGGTATCAGAGCCGTTGAGTCTAGGGTAGTCTTTGCATATGTCTTGCATGCATCATGGTCTAAGTCAAGTCTAGGATCATCATTTTCAAAAAAAAAAGAGAGAGAGTGTTTTCAAATTGCATTTGCACCCTTTACCCGGTATATCAAAAGGTGTTGTCCGAACGTTAGGTTATGCCTATCGGGAAGACCGCACACTTGCGCGAGTGATCTTCGGATCGCTTAACTCCGCCATGTACCGGATACTGGTTTAGGTCTAGGTGCATTAGTCGGTGTTTACATTAGTTAGTGCATTCCAACCTTGCATAGCCGGTCTAGTGTAGTGTCCAAGTGTCGGCATGTCCAACATGTAGTCCCCCCCCAATTTCACATGGAATCCCTATCACCCGGGCAATATGGCCGTTGGTCCACCCATGGGCTTGGCAACCATCCTCTCCCCTTCCGTAGGCCCGAAGCCTCTAATTTTTATGGCTCTAATGATCTGGGCGACTACCTCAATTGGGAGGTCGCGATGGACAAATATTTTGAATGTTACACCATGTCTGATGCCATGCAAGTTAGTTTTGCCCGAGAGAGGCTTGTCCACAAAGCCGCCTGGAAATGGGAGAGCATTGAGCGCATGAGAGAGGTTAGGAGGCAAAGGCCCATCGAGTCGTGGCATGAGATGAAGGACGAACTTAGGAAGGTCTACCTACCCGGCCCGGTCACCTCCAACCGACCCCACCCAATCACATCCACCCAAGTGGGCCATAATCGGAGGCAACGCGCCGCGCATGTAGAAGAGCCTAGGTCCACGACTAAGCCGAGTTCATATGGGAGAGGCCACTACATTACTCCTACTCCAAACCCCACCATTGTCGAACTCTTCCAACTCATTTTGGATAAAGTGGATAGGAAATGTGCTTATATCGAGTCCCTGCTTCCCCCTTGCCTACCTCCTAGCCAGGGAGGAACCAAACACAAACCTAAGGAGGTAACAGCCGGTAGTCCCAATCCAGTGCCATCTATGGTTCCATCCCACGGTCCCCTCCCCATCATAGTGGATCCTCGTTCCCCACCCACGAGAGCCCCTTTGCCTATACCCCATGTCCGTCAGGAGGATATGGGTAAGGATGCACTTATCGAGGAGCGTAGTGGGTCACGACAGCAGTGTTATCGCTGCCAGGGGTTCGGCCACTTTGCCGGACAGTGCCCCACTCGGATATCTCTAGCCCTAGGGGACAAAAGGGTTGGGGAAGCCTCGCTCTCCGATCTTTATTCGGAGCCACCTCAGCCACAGCTACCCGTGTTTCTAACAGGAAAGCTACTTATAGCCGAGCCACTCCTTAGCTGGCTTAAGAGTGGCCTGGCCCCATCTCCCCTCCCATCTATGGACCCTATCCTACCTCTGTTGCCAATCAATTCATTTCACACCACTTTCCGGTCTAGTCACTATGTGGATACATTGGATGACCTTCTTAAAAGGTTAGACCGGCAATTGACATTTACGCACTTGTTGGCTCCAGGCTTCGACCGACCCACAGGTCGTAGTTTCACTCATCCCGCTTTAGGGTCCATCACCTCCGTGTACACCGTGGGTCATGTTACCACGGAGGTTCTTCTACTCCTCCCTGTGCCGGTCGAGCCCGACTTCATTCCCATTTGCCCAAGGGAGGAATCTTACTTTCTACCTATGACTGCCGTCCCACCTCTCACAATGAATGAAGGTGATCATTTACACCTCCAAGATTTCCAAATGTGGGACAGTGATTTGTGGAAGCCTAGTCCGAGGGGTCATACCTTCTTTGATCCCTTCGACCCATTCTCTTGTGGACCCCGTGACCCACCATATTTACTCCACCTTTTTGAGAGGGTCCACCATCATACCCCCACCGTCTCATCTCCCTTCATGAATGAAGGAGATCAACAGCACCTTCTAGACTTCCACACATGGGATCTTGAGATGAGGGAATCCATATCGAGGGGTCACACATTCTTTGATCCCTTCGATCCCTTTCTTCATGGGCCCTTTGGCCCACAACCTCCACTCCACCTCTTTAAGGAAGTCCACTATCACACCCCTCCTACTCGGGCCTGGCAACCTTCACATGGTAATAGGTTTGAACCATCATTTGGGGGTAATGAAGACTTTGGTTTCCCCGGCCCACCTAAACCACCCAAAACTCCCGGACTTCCCACATCCAAACCCAATGTCCATGATTGGTGCATCGTAGGATGTCTAGGAATCCACCATGCCATTAACCTCCGGTTATGTCAAATGCATGCATGGCACACATTCGGATGTCCTGGACCACCTTGCATATGATTGGGTCGTACTAGCATTAGGTTTGTGTAGGGTCGTGTGTGCATCTGTGTGTTTTTCTTTTTGTTAAGCATGTTAGGAGTCTGCATGACGACGTCCGTCGTCACAGTAAGGCCAGCAATGCACGGTACAAGGAGTTAGCCGGTGCCCATAGACACCACCGAGAGTTCCAAGAGGGTGAATACGTCATGATCAGGGTAAGACCTGAACGGTTTTCCTCTGGAACCGTTAAGAAGTTGCAAGCTCGAGGAGCCGGTCCCTTTAGAGTGTTGAAACGTGTTGGATCCAATGCGTATGTTGTGGACCTGCCCGAGGAATATGGTATAAGCTCTACCTTCAATGTATCGGATCTTGTTGCATATAGGAACCCAACAGTGATCCCTAGTGAGCCTTTTGAGCCCTCTCCTCCCCTTGAGAGTGATCCCACACCTGAGTGTCCACTTCCACCTCCAGCCCCTTTTTCACGGCAGCGTGAGCATATAGATCGTATACTGGACGAGCAAGTGACAGTTACCAGGAGTGGATCTTACCCGCGCTACCTAGTGCGATGGAGAGGACGGCCTGCTACTGAGGACACATGGATCACACATGGCGAGTTGCAGCGGACCGATCTGGACCTTCTGGAGCGATACAGGAGCGATGCAGACCCTTACTCGACAGGGTCGAGTTTCTCCCACCCGGGGAGAATTGGTGCGGACACCCGAGCAGTTGATCGGCACGATACGCCGAGCCATCGGTACCGCACACGGAGCACGACACGAGCCACCTCAGCATCCATCTAGCTCAGAGACAGCCTGGAGACTCCGCCTTGAGCCTCCCCATTTACTATATTTAGTTAGACTTTATATGTGTGTAATTTATGTTTATTTCATTGCATTCGGTTTGCCATTTTGATTGTAATAGGGGCTTATGTGCAATTCGGACCCCGTGGGCCCCACGGGCCCCCCAGGCCCCATCCCATTGGGCCACCTCAGCCTAGGGTCCCATGTGGGGTCAGTCAACATGCCAAATGGAGGTATCTAGAAGTTTGAATGGTAAAAGGACACATGGGGGACAAGTGGCTTGGAAAGTCCAAGTTGGCCACCCACCCCCCACCTACCAATTCAACCTTCTACACCTAGTCCAAGGGCCCCCCCCCCTTGTAGTTTTTATTTATTTTTTGTGTGTGTGTCACACTCCATCCCAACCCTCCATTCCCATCCCCTAGATCCAATGGTTGTGGATGGATGTGAGATGTAACATATTTAAACTTGTATTTTCCATTTTGGAGGAATTAATGCCATAAGAATTATGAAAAAGCTTGAAGCTCCAGCCTTGGTGCGCCCCCTCCTCCTCTCCCTCTTCCCCTTGAAGCTGTGAAGGCTTCCTTCTGGTGGTGAGACTCCACCCTATCAGTTCCGGTCGCCGCCGCCGCCGCCACGAGCCGCCACCGCACCGCCACCGCCATCAACGGAGTTCTGCCCGCGTAGTACCACAGAAGATTCCATGAATTTCTTGTCTCAGCCACGAGCTCCGATAGATCTGGAAATTTTAGTGGATGTTCCATAGGTGTCAAGGACATCCCACAAATTTTGGTTTGCCATTCAAATCTCTTTTCATATTTTTTGATTTTCGTCCACTCTTCCATTTCGGTTCTGCCATAGTTTTGTCCAGGTTCATCCCCACCCTGTGTTTCATGTCTTAGAGCCTCTTTTTGATTTCTGTTGGTTCTCCCAATTTTATTGGGAGTTCTATCCATCTACCCATTCATCCACTATTTTTCTAAATTTTTTATTCGCCCATCTCATATTTTATAAAATTCGTTCTCAGACCCATCTACAGTTCTGTCCACCTGTTCCCAGATCCGACCACCAGTCACCCCAAAAATCATAACAAATCTCCATCACCTCCAAATCAAATTCCAAAAATAGTCCCAGTTCCGTGGTTTGAATCACTACAACTCCTAAGAAGATCTCAAGAGCTGAATCGGAGGTTTACTAGGCGGTCAATGGTGGTTCTCAGAAAAGTACCCAGCAGATCTGAGATTTCGGTTACTGTACAACAGGGGCTTGTAAATTCAATAAAGTTCTGATCCGACCAGATCCAGCAGATCTCTCTGGGTCTAGATCGAAGCATTTGAAGAGAGATTTACAACGATAGCTCATGCGTCCCGATCCGACGTCGGGATTGCTCGCAGCGGCCGTTTTCGCCGGAGCGCGCGCCAGAAGACAGCAACCAAAATCCGTGGACAGCTAGTTCATCAATTGGGAATCGGGGCCGATCGACCCCCGATCGGTGTTCCCGGCCGATCGCCGTCCGTGGAGGCGTGCTACCAGGGGTCCCCATCACAGTGGGTCCCACCCCCACAGATCCGGAGGACAGCGCCATCCGTGGGCCTCGCGGGCCGGCAGAACCCGCCGTTCGGAAAGCACGAAAACGCGGAGTTCGGCACCGCCGGGCGACATCAAGATGCTGCCCGTCAACCCGATTTGCGTGATTCCCGGACCCCACATGTGACCTTTTACCTCCCTGCGTGGAGTGGGTCGACTTAGTGTATTGCTGTAATAATTGTTAACCGGGAGTCCGTAATTCGGCCGGAGTTGTCTTCGCCACGCCGGGTGCGTGGAGGTAATGGTCCGAACCTCTTGGCGTTCATTTGCTTAGCTAGTATATGGTCTTTTGTCACTGCCGAGAGTGTAGGTACTAGCCCGTGTGTCCCTGTCACCGCTGTGAGAGTGAGAGTGACCCGTCCCGTGACTCGATCCGAGTCCGGAAGTTGAGTCGGACTACCCTTGACCTCCGCCGGTTCCTTAACCGCGCACGGTCCGCGCTTTCCCTCGCTTGGGACGACGAGTGAGCTTCCACTTCTGTTAGCGACGTTTCGCCACTAGGAGCTCGTAGTGTCGGGCTTAGTGTCTCCCTGGTGTGTGCTGCTGGTCGCGTCTTCATCTAGAGTCCGAGGGTGGCACCATATAGTGTCGTCTCCCGTGTCCGTCCCGCATCACCCAACTTCCTCGACACGCCTTGCTTGGACCTTCGCCGGTACACCCTGCATCGCCCTTCGTCGGCACGCCCCCAGCCACCTTCGCCGGCGCACCCTTCATGGCCCCTCGCCGGTACACCCTGCAGCCCCTTCGCCGGCACGCCTCCTCTTACTTCCCCGGCACATGCTCAACGTGGCCTTCGCCGGTACGCGTTTCCAGCCTCCTCACCGGTACACCCGCTTGGCCCTTCGCCGACACGCCCCCTATACCCTTCGCCGGCACGCTCAACGCGCGCCCACGCCACCACAGCTCCTGCGCCTCTTCGCCGGCGCATACACCCGGCCCCTGCGCCTCTTCGCCGGTGCACCCCTTTTTGGTCCTCGAGTGGCCCAGTCTCTCTCCAGAAAATATGTGTAATGCAATAATAATGATAATAACAATAAATTAATAAAAATTATGATTAATAAATAAATTTGAATATATATATATATATGAAATAAACAAACGAAAAATGTGAAATAATAATAATAATAATAAACAAAAAAGAGAGAAAATATAATAGTAATAACAATAAACGAAAATGGAGAAATCATCTGGAATAAACACATAAAAGGGCAATAAGCAATAATATATATATATAATTTGAAACCAAGATAAAAAGATGCTAAAATCTATATCGCAGCCCTGTCTCTCCCGTGACCCGGTGCCGAAGGAACAACAATGCCGCCCTTCTAGGTTGGGTCTGAGTCTTGGGAATTATCCCAAAATAGCCACGACCTGACCTCGCCTCGGGCCGATATCCCGATTAAACTGGACTCGTTTCTCGGGCCGGATCCCTTCCGAGCCACTACTAAAATTGCCGCACGTTCGACAGATATTTGAACAGGTTCACCTCGATTTCCGCCGCGTTTCTATTACGGACATGTGTCCGAACATGAAAAGGTCCATGCGTGACCGATATGGCCGACGGCTCCCATCCCGACATGGTCGTAACCCGGCATTGCTCTGGGCCAATAGCCTATTGAATCGGATTCATCCTAATGGGATTCGCCCCCCGCTCTTTCATTGAAGTTGCCGTGAACTTGGCATACATTTGTACGGGGTTATTTCTATCTACGTCGTACCTTCAATATGGACACTTGTCCGAATATCAAGTGGTCCGCAAGTGACCGATAGAAATCGGAACAGAACGAGATGGCTCTTGTCATCCCTGGACCCTACACATGGGAATATCAATAAGGCCTTCATGGGCTATGCTTGGACCTCGGGACCGTCCCGATTATGGTCGTTGTCTGACCCATATCCATGGCCTACAGCCCGCTCCCTTTGAACACGTTTTCGATTTTGGAATCTAGTCCCGGGACTCTTCCCCGTTGCCCTCCGGCACCGGGAACATTAATGATCCCCACGCAAGCCCCGTTTGGACCGCGGGAGGCACCCCCGGTATGGTCCCGACTCGATCTCGCACCGGGCCAATAAAGTCGCTAGTTTCCTGCTACACTAACTGAGATTTAACCGAATATTTTCAATGTCTCAGAATAATATATATATATATGCCGTATCCCGGCATACTTATGTTCCAGGTCCTCCCGCGATGATTACGATATTTCCAAGTCGGACACCCGTCCGAATACTAAACGGTCCCCTGAATGACCGATACGTTTCGAATGTTCGCTTCCCTAGACACAGGGCTTTCCAACTGATTCAAGGGTTATTCCCCCGTTGCCCCTTGGCACTGGAAATATTAATGACGTTCATGCAAGTCTTGCTTCGACCGCGGGGGGGGGGGGGGGGGGCCCACCGCAGTATGGTGGCAGCTTACTCTTGCACCGGGCCAACAGATTTACTGGTTTTTGACCGCTCCAACCGAGGGTTAGCCGAACGTTTTCCGTTCTTCCGAACAATAAATTTTCCGTACCTTGGCATACATGCGTTCCAGTTTTCCCGCGACAACCGTGATTTTCTCGAGACGGACATTCGTCCGAACATTAAAATGGTCAGTACACGACCGACATGACCGCGAACGGTTTTCTTCTCACCCTCATACGGGGATTTCAATGCTTCCTTATAGACCTTTCATGCAACTAATTTCTCGGCCATGAGGCCCTGAATCCCGGCGATTAATCAAGGGTGTTCCCTCGTATGGGGGATGTAAATGACATCGTGACCTTTATGGCGCGACGAGTTTTCGTCCCGACACGAACTACACAATCGTCTAACGAAGTCAGATCGAGCGCACCATGGGCTCTTCGGAACCCGAATAAATTGTCACTTAGTGACTGGCACGCCTACGCACTCAATAGACGAACAACTTGAACAAGCGAATTTCAGTGCGTCCACACTGGTCTATTATTGATTGGCCCGACATGCAGAAGAAATTTAAGGAAAGGTTCTATATAGCTGAATGAGAGGTCACTATGGCGGAGCTTTATGCCACCAGATAGAGGAGTGACGAATCTGCACAGGATTACATTATAAGAGGGAGGAACCTCAGCATGAGGTGCAAGCGCCCGCTGCACCAAGAAGATGCAATGCGGATTTGTAAGCAGAATCTGAAGATAGAAGCCCTGGAGAGGATGATCGACGCTGAGGTTAAGTCATTTGACCGCCTGAACAATATCATGGCAGAGATCGAGGCTTTCCTCGCCCGATACTTCTCCACCCCTGCTTCATCAAGCCAGAAGACTCGGCAACTCGAGAAGAGACCAGTGCCACAAGAAGTTCACGCAGTGGACTTAAAGGCCTTTAAGAGGCAAAACGAGAAAGAGAAGGAAGCGGCCAAGCCCCTCCCAGCCAAGTCTACCAATCAGCGAGAAGGCCCCTCCCTGCAGAAGAAGATGAGAAGCAAACTTTACTCCTTCCCCCGAGACAAAACCCGGGTTCTGTTCGAGTGGGCTACCAAATACAACAAGGTCGCACTCCCGGAGCCAAAAAGGCCAGGTGACCTGAGAAAGAAGGACAATCCTCACTTTTGCCCGTATCACCAGATGGTCGGACATACCATCGAGGAATGCTACATCTTCAAGGATGTCATTGAGTCCGTGATCAAGAAGGGAGGGCTGGACATGGGAGAGCTCAAGGTGGATCCCCCGCAGTCGCATGAGATGCCTAACCTAGCTATAACTATCAACATGGTGTCGCTGTACCAGCAGCTGCCCGAGAATTGTCGGAGGTTAGCACCTGGCACACCTATGAAGCTTTCGTTCTGGTGCCATCCCAGGGCCAAGGAGGTTGGCAGGCCGCGCCAACGAAGATAAGAAGAAGAAGACTGTCGCCTCGAACTGATGGAGACATCATCCACAATTCCCTTTGGCTAGGGTCCTCTTCACACTCCGGCATCATTTGAGTTCGGACCTCTCTCTATAAAGGCCCACTTATCCTTTTGTGCTATTTACTTGAGTCATTTGATGTAATTTTCATTTTATTTGAGTCATGTCCCTAGGTCTTGCATTTATTTTCCTAAGTTTGTGTGTCATTAGATGGTGTAATGTGCTAATTGGGCCCAATTCTGCAGGCTTGGCCCAATAAGCCCCCCTACCCCTTCGGTTATTTGTCATTGAGTCTTTTGTCAGGGTCTTATTGTAAAATGTGGGTTTCCTATATATAGGGCCCCATTTCCTTCATTTGGAACTTAATGAATGAATGAATCAATGAAAATACCATTTGAAAGATCTAAGCCTAGTTTAGTGGAGTGAATCCATTAGGGTGAGAAGCCCTAGGGTGAGTGAATCCCCAATCCCCCCTCTACTCTCTCTTTCTCTCTCCTCCCAAGAGGGGTTCGCCCCATTCCCTCTCTCCTCCTACTCCCATCCACCTCCAACCCCCACCTACCACCATTAAAGCCCTCCACTTCCCCACACCCCCATTTACTTTCCCCCCCTAGTTCCAAGGAAGAGTTCTCACCATTCCAACACCACTCTCCCCATTCCAACCAAATCTTCCCCATTCCAATACAAGCATCCCTCTTCCCCACACCATCTTCCAACTTCCAAAGCCATTTGAAATTCAAATACCCTTCCCTCCATATCCTTTGGCCGCCCCACTCTCCTCCTCTCTAGCCTAGTTCGCCCCCCTCTCCTTCCATTCTCCACCACCACTTGCACCCTCACCCTCCCTCCACCAGCTGAAACCATCACCCCCCACTCTTCTTCCTCCACCTCCCCACTACCTCTAACACCCTGCTATAATCCCCACACCTCCCCTCCATCAACCCCAATCCCCCCCTTCCACCATATGCTGTCCTCTTCATCTTCTTGCTAGTTCCATTGGAGGTTTGTCAAAGTTGCAGGTTGCTGTTCAAGAGGGTCCAGCTGTACCCGTAGCTTGCAGCAGATACCACGGTCACTTCCAAGCAATTCTGAAGGCACAAGATACATCCACGGAAGCGGCTGCTTGTCCTCTTTACAACAAAAGTGGGTTCGTCCTCATCGGAACTTGGCGCTGCCCGGGAGCCCCGTTCTCCCACGACTGCGCAGGTCGGCCACTGCAGAGTTCCAGAACCGGAGGAAATGCTTCATCACGACGAGCCCTGAAGGAACCAGGCTTCAGGGTCTTCTGCAAAGTTCTTCCTCGGCCTGTCTACTTTCAGAATCAGGAAGCGAAAGTCCATTCAGCATCCGAGAGCAGGAGTTACCAATTTTCTCCCACAATCGCGCAACTCTGCTTTCCATAGTCTGCACCGACCCCTCTTCACTCTTCTGGTTCCACAGATCTTTTCCGGCATCTTTTGGGGTCCCCGTTTTGTTTTCTGCAAAGAGGACTCTCCCACGGTTCTAACGGCGCTGATAGCACCTCATTCAGAGTACAGGAGCAGTCGGGACAACCTCGTCTTCCTACTGTTGGTGACCTGCTACTGCCAGTCCGAAAATCAGAGTCCTTGTTCGAGCTCCCGCCCCGACCGGTAGCGATTCCATAAGAAATTAAGAAAATTCTGAAGCAATCCCCTTCCAGCTAAGAAGGTTTTCCCTCTGGTCTCGTCATGAACGAATATCCTGATCAAGATCTACAGCAGCAACACCGACCCTCTGTCCCGGCTCAAGGACAGCAAGTAGATTCGGCGTCCACCCTTATTCCTCATTCTTTGCTATAGTTTCCCCACCCCGCTTGGCCGGCTGAAGGCCCCTCCCTGCGTGGAGGTAGTATTGTCTGTAATTTCATTAACCCCCACCCCAAGATCCCCCTCCTACGAGAGGTGTAGTGGTGTACTTTGTTTGGGCAGGTCAAGCAACACCGCCGCGGCGTGTGGGGATCCACTCGCCTCCCCGCTCGCCCTCGTCTCCGACCGGGACCGGTTTCTTCAAACCGGTCGAGTAAGTGCTCAAACCTTCACTCCACTTAGTGCTTGTCTTTCAATATTAGTTCTAATTCCGCTGGTTATGCGAGTGAGAGCCCGATCCTCAAGCCCCATAAATTTGAGTGATCACCGTGGGACTATTGCAGCCGGTGCCTTTGGCACTTTGTCGGCCCCCTTGATTTGGGCATCCCCACCCATTGGGAATAAAGTCTTGGCCTTGCTGGCCCTCTACCAGCAAGGGCCCAACCCCACATCCTCATCTTGGCATTGCCAAGTCACCGCGGGCTTGGGTGAGTGACGATAGAGCGGTGGCCCAACTTGGCCCGTTTTGAATGCGATTGTGCTTGCTTGCTAAGTCCAAGGGTGTGTCACATCAATTGGTATCAGAGTAAGTCATTGACTTGTCTCTATCAAGTCTAAGTCCTAGGACCTTTGCATTGTGTGTCCAACCTCATTTGCCCCTTGTTTTGCATGTCCACCCGTAGTGGTGCTAGTTACCGACCCGATCCGTCATCTTCAAATCCACCCATGGATCCCAATCCCCAACTCAATCAAGATGCTCTTAGGGAGGAACCCCAAGGCCAAATGAATAGGGTAGATGCTGCCCTTACAAACATCCTTGCCCAACTTGAATCCCTTAACACTCGAATTACTCGGTTAGAAGAACATGAGGTCCACCCAAGGGACAACGAGCCTAGAGTCCACCCTCCACATGTTGAGCCTCATAGGGAAGATCCCCATCTAAGGAATAATGAGCCAAGAGTTCATCCACCACATGGTGAGTTGCATAGGAATGAGTTCCACCCAAGGAACAATGACCCAAGAATCTACCCTCCACATGTTGAGCCTCATAGGGAAGAGTTCCATCCTAGGAATCATGGACCAAGAGCCTATCATCCACATGCTGAAATTTATAGGGAGGACTTAGACTTTGACCCCTACTATAACCATGAGAGACCCCGCCACCCTCCAATTCATGAAAGGCATCCACGGGACGACCCGGATGACCCTCTCTTAAGGATGATTAAAGTAGAGGCCCCAAACTTTGATGGTTCCCATGAACCAAGTGTCTACTTAGAATGGGAGACCGCCATAGACCAATACTTTGAATGGTACCCAATGCCCGACCAAAGGAGGGTAAGATTGGCCAAGATGCATATCACTAAATTAGCCAAAACTTATTGGCTAAACCAAGAGGGTTTAAGAAGGATTAGGCGGGTAGAGCCTATTGATACTTGGGAGGGTATGAAGAATCAACTTAGGAACAAATACCTTCCCCAATCCTACCATCACATGCTCTTAGATGAATGGCAAAGTCTCACCCAAGAGGGGAAGACCGTAGTTGAGTACATTGAGAAGTTTGACTCCTATCTTTTGAAGTGTGGAGTTCATGAGGACCCGGCCGTTACCTTGTCCCGCTTTAGGAATGGACTTCAAAGTCACATCAAAAGAGAGCTTTTCATGAGAGATGTTGATAACCTTGAGATAGCTTATCAAATAGCTAGGGATGTAGAAAGATTCTCTAGGATCCCTCGATTTGCTACTCCCCGACCGGTCGATCCCAAAAACATGGGACCACGGCCCATTCCGGCCACTCCCATGAAAGCCCATAATCCAAGTGGGAGCACCCCATTAAGGCCTTACAACCCCCCTCCCACCATCACTCTAAACAAACTCACCCCTAGTCACCCCCTCCCACGGAGGGAAGACATTCCCAAAGGCCCAAATGTAGGAACTACTTCGGGTAGCGGGCGTCAACAATGCTTTAGGTGTCAAGGGTTTGGCCACTTTACGAGGCAATGTCCATCCAAGGGATTGTCTAGCTTGCTTATTGAGGAAGAAGCTCCACCCCAAAAGAACTTGAAGATGTCATTGAGGACCATGAAGCCTCACTTGATTGGGAAGAGAAGTATGAAACCCAATACCTAGAGTCGGGTCTAGAGCACACCACTCCATCTTCCAACTCTCATCTAGGAGTGATTAGATGCACCCTCACCAAACCCCAAGAAGAGGATTGGCGTCGAACTTCAATATTTCACACCTTTGTCAAAATAGGGAACCATGTAAGGAAAGTGATCTTGGATAGTGGGAGTTGTGTCAATGTCGTGTCACCCGATACCGTCAAGCTTCTTGGGCTAACTATCACCCCTCACCCAAGCCCATACCGGGTTTCATGGATCAACAACAACTCCATCCCGGTCAACACTCAATGTCTTGTGCCTCTCACCTTCTCTTCATACCATGATCAAATATGGTGTGACATCATACCCATGGAAGTAGGTAGCATCCTACTAGGAAGACCTTGGCTTTATGATGTAGATGCCACCATCTTGGGTAGGAGCAACAAATGCACCTTTGAACATGAGGGTAAGACTATCCGTCTTAACCCCTTCCCACCTCATCCCATGACCAAGAGGGACACTCCCCCTCAAGGATAACACCCCACCACCATACAAGTCTCGGGGAACTCCACCCCACCAACTCCATCCCCTACCCAAACTCCCAAACAAAGTGGGACCTCGGGGTTGACCAAGGGTCTTCATCTCATCACTAGGAAGGAACTTGAAGAGGAGATAGTTCAAGGAGTACCATTATGTGCGGTGGTCATTTGCCTAGGAGAACCCACTTCCACCAATCCACATCCCATAGAAATCCAAAAACTCCTAGAAGAATTCCATGATGTGTTCCCAACGGAGCTCCCGGACCAACTCCCTCCCATGCGGGATGTGCAACATGCAATTGATCTAGTCCCGGGAGCCACTCTCCCAAACCTTCCTCATTATCGCCTCAATCCTACGGAACATGCCGAACTTAGGAGGCAAATAGAGGAACTCATTAGGAAGGGCTTCATTCGCATTAGCAAAAGCCCATGTGCCGTCCCGGCCCTTCTAACTCCCAAGAAGGATGGGTCATGGCGAATGTGTGTGGATAGTTGGGCCATTAACAAAATCACCGTCAATTATAGGTTTCCCATCCCTAGGCTTGATGACATGCTTGATATGTTAGCCGAAGCCACCATCTTCTCCAAAATTGACCTTAAGAGTGGCTATCACCAAGTTAGGATAAGGCCCGGGGATGAGTGGAAAACGGCTTCCAAAACCAAAGATGGCCTCTTTGAATGGTTAGTCATGCCTTTTGGGCTTTCAAATGCCCCAAGTACTTTCATGCGTCTTATGACGGAGGTCCTTAGGCCCTTCATTGGGATCTTTCTAGTGATCTATTTTGATGATATACTCATCTATAGTCAATCCCAAGAAGCCCACCTTGATCACCTAGGGAAAGTTTGTACCATCCTTCGTCAAGAGAGCCTATTTGCCAACTTAGGAAAGTGCCACTTCATGACCACATCCCTCACCTTCCTAGGATTTGTGGTGTCAACCAAAGGCGTCTCCATGGACCCCGAGAAGGTCCAAGCTATCATTGATTGGCCGGAACCCCACACCCTTCACGAGGTCCGAAGTTTCCATGGATTGGCTACATTCTATAGGAGGTTTATTCGAGGGTTTAGCACTATCACTGGCCCCATCACCGATTGTCTCAAGAAGGGGACTTTTGTATGGACCAAATCGGCCTCTAAAGCCTTCCAAGAACTTAAGGAGAAATTGACCCAAGCTCCGGTCCTATGCCTTCCCGATTTCTCTAAAGTCTTTGAAGTCACATGTGATGCATCCGGGATAGGGATAGGCGGGATTCTTAGTCAAGAGGGACACCCGGTAGCCTTCTTCAGTGAGAAGCTTTGTGATGCTAGGACAAGATACTCCACTTATGACAAGGAGTTCTATGCCATGGTTCAATCCCTCCGACATTGGAGGCACTACTTGTTGCCCAAGGAGTTTGTCATCTTTTTCGACCATGAGGCCCTCAAATACCTCAATTCCCAACAAAAGTTAAATGCCCGACATGCCCGATGGGTTGAGTTCATCCAATCCTACACTTTTGTCATCAAACACAAGGCCGGGAGTGAGAATCGAGCGGCGGATGCCCTTAGTAGGAAAGTTTCCTTGCTATCCACTATCCAAGTGAAAGTGACTGGGTTTGATAGGATCAAGGATGAGTACCCTAGCTGCCCCGACTTTGGGCACATCTATACCACCTTGACCACCCCTTCTAGCAAGGAGCATGAGGGATTTGTCTTAGAGGATGGGTTCCTCTTCAAGGGACCCAAGCTTTGCATCCCACGGACCTCACTCCGTGACCTCTTGATTTGGGAATTACATGCGGGAGGGCTAGCTGGCCATTTTGGAGTCCACAAAACCATTGCCCTAGTTGCGGGACAGTTTTATTGGCCTAGTCTCAAGAGAGATGTAGGCAAGGTTGTGGGTCAATGCCGAACATGTGCCTCGGCCAAACAAGTGAAACAAAACACCGGCCTATATACCCCACTCCCCATCCCCGACCGACCATGGCAAGACTTAAGTATGGACTTTGTGCTAGGACTACCCAAGACTCCTAGAAAGCATGACTCAATCTATGTGGTGGTTGATAGATTTTCCAAAATGGCCCATTTCATCCCATGCACCAAAACCTCCGATGCCTCCCATGTGGCCCGATTGTTCTTTGATGAGATTGTCCGCCTCCATGGGTTACCCAAAACCATAGTCTCCGATAGAGATGTCAAATTCACTAGCTACTTTTGAAAAACTCTTTGGCACATGATGGGTACCCTCCTTAAATTCTCCATTGCCTACCACCCCCAAACAGATGGCCAAACCGAAGTTGTCAATCGGAGTCTAGGGAACCTCCTTAGGTGCCTTGTTGAGGATCGACCGGGAAATTGGGATCTCATCCTACCCCAGGCTGAATTCGCATATAACAACTCCATCAATAAGTCCATAGGGATGAGTCCATTTGAAGCCGTGCATGGATACAAACCAAGAAAGCCTTCTGATCTCATTCCTCTTCCCCAGCATGCTAGAGTGTCCATTTCAGCCGAGTCTTTTGCACAACATATTAGAGAATTGCATGAAGAAATTCGCAAGCACATCAGCAAAAAGAATGAGGCTTATAAAAGGCTGGCCGACTCTCATCGGCATCACCAAGAATTTTATGTGGGTGACTTTGTAATGGTAAGGACGGAGAGGCTCTCCCCGGGAGCCAACTCTAAACTGAGGCCACGTGGGGCTGGTCCCTTCCAGGTCTTGAGGCGTATTGGTGCAAATGCCTACGAGTTAGATCTCCCTGAGGAGTATGGAATAAGTCCCACATTCAATGTTGCCGACCTAGTGCCATATAAGGGACCCACGGTGGTACCTAGTGAGGCGATTGAGCCTACTTCTTCCCTTGAGAGAGCACCCACTCGTGAGGAGAGACCACCAGCCAAGAGAGCCCAGCGTGAACAAATTGAACAAATATTGGATGAACAAGTCACTACCACTCGGAGCAAGGTCTATGAGCGCTATCTCGTCAGGTGGAAGGATCAGCCTCCTTCGGAGGATTCTTGGGTGAGTCGGGAGGATCTCCAGCGGTTGGATCCGGACCTCCTCGAGCAGTACCACAGCCGGATGGACCCCTACTCGACGGAGTCGAGCTCTTCACAGCCCAGGGGATTTGATGGAGACATCATCCACAATTCCCTTTGGCTAGGGTCCTCTTCACACTCCGGCATCATTTGAGTTCGGACCTCTCTCTATAAAGGCCCACTTATCCTTTTGTGCTATTTACTTGAGTCATTTGATGTAATTTTCATTTTATTTGAGTCATGTCCCTAGGTCTTACATTTATTTTTCTAAGTTTGTGTGTCATTAGATGGTGTAATGTGCTAATTGAGCCCAATTCTGCAGGCTTGGCCCAATAAGCCCCCCTACCCCTTCGGTTATTTGTCATTGAGTCTTTTGTCAGGGTCTTATTGTAAAATGTGGGTTTCCTATATATAGGGCCCCATTTCTTTCATTTGGAACTTAATGAATGAATGAATCAATGAAAATACCATTTGAAAGATCTAAGCCTAGTTTAGTGGAGTGAATCCATTAGGGTGAGAAGCCCTAGGGTGAGTGAATCCCCAACCCCCCCTCTACTCTCTCTTTCTCTCTCCTCCCAAGAGGGGTTCACCCCATTCCCTCTCTCCTCCTACTCCCATCCACCTCCAACCCCCACCTACCACCATTAAAGCCCTCCACTTCCCCACACCCCCATTTACTTTCCCCCCCTAGTTCTAAGGAAGAGTTCTCACCGTTCCAACACCACTCTCCCCATTCCAACCAAATCTTCCCCATTCCAATACAAGCATCCCTCTTCCCCACACCATCTTCCAACTTCCAAAGCCATTTGAAATTCAAATACCCTTCCCTCCATATCCTTTGGCCGCCCCCCTCTCCTCCTCTCTAGCCTAGTTCGCCCCCCTCTCCTTCCACTCTCCACCACCACTTGCACCCTCACCCTCCCTCCACCAGCTGAAACCATCGCCCCCCACTCTTCTTCCTCCACCTCCCCACTACCTCTAACACCCTGCTATAATCCCCACACCTCCCCTCCATCAACCCCAATTCCCCCCTTCCACCATATGCTGTCCTCTTCATCTTCTTGCTAGTTCCATTGGAGATTTGTCAAAGTTGCAGGTACTGTTCAAGAGGGTCCAACTGTACCCGTAGCTTGCAGCAGACACCACGGTCACTTCCAAGCGATTCTGAAGGCACAAGATACATCCACGGAAGCGTCTGCCTGTCCTCTTCGCAACAAAAGTGGGTTCGTCCTCATCGGAGTTCGGCGCTGCCCGGGAGCCCCGTTCTCCCACGACTGCGCAGGTCGGCCACTGCAGAGTTCCAGAACCGGAGGAAACGCTTCATCACGATGAGCCCTGAAGGAATCAGGCTTCAGGGTCTTCTGAAAAGTTCTTCCTCAGCCTGTCTACTTTCAGAATCAGGAAGCAGAAGTCCATTCAGCATCCGAGAGCAGGAGTTACCAATTTTCTCCCACAATCGTGCGACTCTGCTTTCCACAGTCTGCACCGACTCCTCTTCACTCTTATGGTTCCACAGATCATCTCCGGCATCTTTTGGGGTCCCCGTTTTGTTTTCTGCAAAGAGGACTCTCCCACGGTTCTAACGGCCCTAACAGCACCTCATTCGGAGTACAGGATCGGTCGGGACAGCCTCGTCTTCCTACTGTTGGTGACCTGCTACTGCCAGTCCGAAAATCAGAGTCCTTGTTCGAGCTCCCGCCCCGACCGGCAGTGACTCCAGAAGAAATTAAAAAAATTCTGAGGCAATCCCCTTCCAGCTATGAAGGTTTTCCCTCTGGTATCGTCGTCAACAAAATTCCTGATCAAGATCTAGAGCAGAAACACCGACCCTCTGTCTCGGCTCGCAGACAGCAAGCAGATTCGGCATCCACCCTTATTCCTCGTTCTTTGCTATAGTTTCCCCACCCCGCTTGGCCGGCTGAAGGCCCCTCTCTGCGTGGAGGTAGTATTGTCTGTAATTTCATTAACCCCCACCCCAAGATCCCCCTCCTGCAAGAGGTGTAGTGGTGTACTTTGTTTGGGCAGATCAAGCAACACCACCGCGGCGTGTGGGGATCCACTCGCCTCCCCGCTCGCCCTCGTCTCCGACCGGGACCGGTTTCTTCAAACCGGTCGAGTAAATGCTCAAACCTTCACTCCACTTAGTGCTTGTCTTTCAATATTAGTTCTAATTCCGCTGGTTATGCGAGTGAGAGCCCGATCCTCAAGCCCCATAAATTTGAGTGATCACCGTGGGACTATTGCAGCCGGTGCCTTTGGAACTTTGTCGGCCCCCTTGATTTGGGCATCCCCACCCATTGGGAATAAAGTCTTGGCCTTGCTGGCCCTCTACCAGCAAGGTCCCAAGCCCACATCCTCATCTTGGCATTGCCAAGTCACCCCGGGCTTGGGTGAGTGATGATAGAGCGGTGGCCCAACTTGGCCCATTTTGAATGCGATTGTGCTTGCTTGCTAAGTCCAAGGGTGTGTCACATCACGAACTACCTCGGGGATTCATGTGAGAGGCATTACGCCTTGGCATGCACCGTCGCCAGTAACCCCAGTGTGGCATGACACGGCCCCTCGGCTAGTCGTGAGGGGCCTTACCCACAACAAGAAGGAACTTACCCCAGTGCGGGTGTACAAGGAGGTCAGCCCTACAGTCAAGCAACTCCAAGCCCTCATCGACGGGCTTGAGGAATATGAACAGCCTGAGGTCCGGCCTGTCGAGCTGAAAGAGTATGTCCCTTGGGAACAGTTTGAATCCCTCAAGCTCGCCCTCGAAGTTGAAGCCGAAGCAGAAGCAGAAGCAGAAGCAGAGCCTCCTCTATGGGGCGAATTCCCTCATGGGCAGTCACCTACCACTGAAGAGAAGAAAAAGAAGAAGAAGAGAAAATCCAAGAATAAGAGAAAGGGTGAAGTAGTGTTGTCCTGCAACACCCTGACAGCCCTGTTTGACACTGCCCTGTCCATAGATGAGGGAGAAGAAGAAGTCTACCCTGAGCCGGCAGAGGCTAATCAGGCCGAGGCCTCTACTTCCCAGCATGCTACTAGATTGGGAAAGAAGTGGGGACGCCCTCGGCAAGCTGACCACAACATCCTGTTCAAGGGAGAACAACCATACCACGCCCCCGAACCCAAGGTTAAGGGCGTGGAGATTCCCTCTCCATTGGGCCTCTACCCTGGAGAACCAAGTGGCCAAAGTGCCCCTTCGTTTACCGAGTTCCTACTGTCAAAGAACGATAAACAATCAGCTCCCCCATAGAACCAACCTGCGAAGGAAGCGAGCGGCCCTCCAACCCCACCCGTGGCTATTCCTCCTCCAGCAAGATAAGAGGAGGACATCGTCCCCAATCTTGTCGAGTTTATGCATGAAAGGGAACCAGCTCGACAGGCGTTGCAGGTCCAGGAAGCACCCACAGAAGGGAATGAGCTCCTTCGCAAGACAGCCCCTCTGGCACGAAATGACGGCATACATGGCAAGACGGAAGAAATGAGACTGACCAGCATCAGTGCCATCAATAGGATAATGGAACAGCTAAAAAGAATCCTGACAAGGTTCACCATATGGAAGCTCCTCTCCCTGGACGAAGGAACCCGATAGGCCCTCATTGCGGCTCTGTAAACTCTAGCTCTTTTCGAGAGCTGTTTCACCGAGGCGAGACCCGAAGTAGATGTCACCTTCACAGAAGAGGACATGCTGTTGCCCAACTACAACCATAACATGCCGCTCTATATGAATGGGCAGTTGAACGGACAGCTCATCAACAGAATACTGGTTGACCCAGGGGCAGCCGTGAACATACTCCCATATCGGATGTACCAAAAATATTACTTTGATGTGCACTTGATCGAGGTTAGGGACATAAAGATTGTCAGTTTCTACCAGAAGTGCGAGGTCTCTATGGGCATAGCCGAGTTCAACCTCACCCTCAGCAACCTCACAACCATGGTTCAGTTCCATGTAATTAACTCCAACACCACCTACAAGGCGTTGTTGGGCCGACCTTGGTTGCATCAGAATCAAGTGGTAGCCTCCACTCTGCATCAATGCATAAAATACCCCTACAACGGGAAAGAAGAGAGGATCTTCGCAGATCTACACCCCTTTGAAGTGTTTGAATGCCACTTGTTAGACGCCTCACTATATGTGGAAAAGCCCAAAGAAACCCCCCATGTGCCTCAAAACAAGGAGAAGAAGAAGGTGGAGTCCGGCGAGTGGTTCCCTCCACCATCGCCAGGCTATGTGGCGCCTCCAGAAGTGTCACTCATTTCGGAAGTGGAAGGAATGGTCAGAGCAATCCCCTCCGTCATCCACATCGCTCCGGGGTAGCGTACCTGGAAGATGTGCTAGAGGACGTCAAGGTCCCGTCAGGGGTTGTTAGGCCCGTAGCAGAAGCTGATTGTCACATGGTCGAACCGTTGAGGGTCTGGGAGGTGCCCAGTCCTGAAGGCCAGCCCACAGTCTTCTATGTCGCTGGAGAACGGCCTATCAAAGAAGATGATGACTATAGATTCCCCGAGGAATTACATGACCCTATCGTCCTGATTGCGGGACTTCCTTATATGTCTCACCGCATGACTGAAATGGCCAAGAGGCAGGGAATCTCTTTTCACCAGCTTGTGAGCCAGAAGAAGATGTTTAAAGAGATGTGGCACCCGCCAAACATGGACCGGAGGTTGTTGTAAATCACCCAGCATCTAGGCTTGGGTTTCTTAACAGAGGAACTCTACGAAACTGATGTAATCTTAGTCTCAGCATCGGCAGATGGCAATCCTCCAGAAGAACTCGGCGCTCAGAGAGTCGAAGGCCGGGAGCATCTTCCACCCCAGGCTATCGACACTCAAGATAAAGAGGTGTTCCTCTGGAATCCACCCCTGTGCAGGGATATAGGGACGGTCCCATCCTCTTCTCAGGGTTCGGTCCCAAATGGCCTCGGTGACGAGGCACCTCCACCTCGGCTTGACACCGGGGAAGGAAGCAGTAGTGTGGGTCGCACTGTGGATCTTTCTCAATATGACCCTGTCATGCTCGCCCTTTGCTACCAACAGCACCAGGAGATTGAGATGTTGAAGGCACAACTAGACGAGACAACTTTATATGTTGAATCTGATCGAGAGCATTGCTTCCCGGCAGGACACATGTGCAAGATAAGCTTCGAGCACCAGTTCTAGGGCTCCTTTGCGCCCAAGCAGAGAAGACAGGGAGGTCGCTGCTCCCTCGACCAGTCGGCTAGCGAATCAAGCCCCCACACTATGGGAAAGGATGCAGAAGCCCTACTCCTTCCCGAGGAATAAGACGCGAGGAATCTTCGAATGTGCTCACCACTACGGCAAGGTTTCTCTCCCATAATCTAAAAGGCTGCAAGACGCCCGAAAAAGTGATGACCCCTTATTCTGCCCCTATCACCGGGTATTGGGTCACCCTATTGAAGACTGTTATGTCTTCAAGGACATCGCTCAAGACCTGATTGAGAAAGATGAGCTCAAAATAGGAGACGATGAGGTGGCTCCGCCGCGTCCCCATGTGACAGGCATCCACGAAAGGGGTATCCACACGGTGTCGGTCCGGTACCAGACTTTCGAAGGTGCAACAGAGAATGAACGACCCTAGCCGCCAGTGGTGGAGCAGTCCAAAGCATGGCAGACAGTCACCTCTGCCCCCTTAGAAGCTGTCTACGATGATTACCAAGAGGTGCCCGATGAAGTGCTCCATCTTTCCACACCAGAAGGCACCTTGCAGTCATCGACACTGATATGTGAAGGGCCGAATGAAGACACCCCTTGCAAATGCTGGGAACACATCAAAGCGGAGGTCGCCGTGACTTATGACGATGCCCCGCAAGGATAAGAAGTCGAAGAGTCCTCCACCTCTAGGGGCAACCCGCCGACGGGTCAGTGCCCTGGCGACCCGGGAAATGCGCCACCGGCGCCAACACTAACCCGAGAGCCCGAGGGAGAAGCGGACAACGCCTCACCTCCCAGCAAAGTGAAGCAAGACGAAGCATAGGATGTCCTCGAGGCAGAAGAAGAGGACGATCAAGACTTCATTGATCTACTCCCGGCCCCACTGGAAATTGAAGATGGTGGCCAAGCAACCGTTGATGAGCTCATTGAAGTCAACCTCGACACGGAGGGTGACCCCAGGCCAACCTTTCTGAGCACCCTCCTATCTCCCTAGGAGAGAGAACAAAATATGAAGCTACTGTGAGAATTTTGGGATTGCTTCACCTGGAATTACAAAGAGATGCCCGGCTTTAGCCCCGCCATGGCTCAGCACATTTTGGCCATCGATCCCAAGATCAAACCGATGAAGCAGCCACCCCGGCGTATGAGGCCGAAATTAATTAACCAAATTTGCAAAGAAGTCGATAAGCACATTGATGTTGACTTTGCATCTGAAAATCAGTACCCTACTTGGCTAGCTAACATCGTGTCGATGAAGAAGAAGAACGGGCAGATCAGGATTTGTGTGGACTTCCGCGACCTGAACAGAGCATGCCTGAAGGATGATTTCCCAGTCCCCATCATCGAGGTGATGATCGATGCAGCCACTGGCCATGAGGCCTTGTCATTTATGGATAGGGCATCCAGCTATAACCAGATCTGGATAGCGGAGCACGACCGAATTCACATGGCCTTTCGGTCACCCAAGGGGATATTCCATTACAAAAGGATGCCCTTTGGCCTTAAGAACGTTGGCGCCACGTATCAGCGGGCAATGACCAAGATATTCGACAAGTTGCTATACAACAGAGTCAAGTGTTACATTGATGATATAGTCGTCAAGACTAAGAAGAGAGAAGATCACCTCGATGACCTTAGGGTTATTTTTGAGAGGCTGCGGCAATACGAACTGAAGATGAACCTAATGAAGTGCGCCTTCGACGTCTCCAGCGGGAAGTTCCTCGGCTTCATAGTCCAACATAGGGGAATCGAGATTGACCCTGCCAAAATAAAATCCATCCAAGGGCTCCCTCCTCCGAGGAACCTGGGAGAATTAAGATCTCTACAAGGCCGGTTGGCCTACATACGCAGGTTCATCCCCAACCTGTCGGGATGTTGCCAGCCGTTCCACAAGCTGATGACAAAGAACGCACCTTTCAACTGGAATTAAGAGTGTCAGAAGGCTCTCGACCAACTGAAAGAATACTTGAAGACCCCACCCGTGCTGGGGGCTCCAATCAAAGGCAGGCCGCTTATCTTGTATATAGCCGCCACCGAATGCTCATTAGGGGCAATGCTCGCCCAGAACAATGATGAGGGGAAATAGCAAGCTCTCTACTACCTAAGTCGAAGCTTGGTCGGGGCAGAAGCGAGGTACACCCCCATTGAAAAGGTCTGCCTCCCCCTAGTCTTCACGGCAAAGAAGCTGAGGCATTACATGCTGTCACATGAAGTACGACTGATATCAAGAGCCGACCTTGTCAAATACATTCTCTCTCAGCCAGCTTTCTGTTGATGGAGTTTTACATCACCTACGTACCGTAGAAGGCCGTTAAAGGTCAAGCCATCGTGGACTTCCTCGCGGCACACTCCATGGCTAGAGACTCTACATTGATTATGGAGCTGCCTGAAGACGAGACACTGGAAGTAAATCATATCCAGCAAGCCACTTGGCAATTGTACTTTGACGGAGCGTCGAGAATATAAACTAGCCCAATTGGGCGCACCAGAATAAGGGCCGGAGACGGCATTGTTCTTAAATCCCCAGAGGAAGAAGTGTTACATACCTCTTGCTCCATCAGCAAGCCCTGCACGAACAACGAGGTGGAGTATGAGGCACTAATTATCGGTCTCCAGGTCGCCCTATATATGGAGATCCAAATGCTACAAGTGTTCGGTGATTCATTGTTGATCGTCAAACAGGTCTAGGGACCATTTGATGTCTGGAAGCCTGAATTACTCCCCTACCACACTAAGCCGAGACAGCTCATGGGGCAGTTCTACCTCATTAAGATAGGCCATGTCGCCAGGGGAGGGAATTCACAAGCCGATGCATTGGCAAAGTTGGCGAGCTCTTTGGCAATTTCACCAGGAGAATCGCTCGACATACGGGTGATCAACGGATGACAGGTCCCCAGTATGATAGAAGAACTTGAAGAAGAAGAGTGTGAAGTCGCCACGGTGGAAGCAACCATCCTGTCCGACTGGAGGGAGCCCCTAGTACAGTGGCTCAACTACCAATAACTACCTAAGAAGAGAGAAGAAAAGATCAAGCTGATTAGAATAAAGGACTCCTACAAGGTCCGAAACAGAATTTTGTTCTGAATTATGGCTGATGCCAAAAGAAAGGTCCTTCTCCGGTGCTTGTCCACCGAAGAGGCTTGGAAGGTCATGAAAGAGGTTCATGCCGGGACGGCTGGCGCACACCAGGTGGGGCCGAAAATGAAGATTGAAGTCAAGAAGCTCGGCTACTACTGGCCAACAATGTTTGACGACTATTATAAGTATGCCAAGTCATGTCAAAAATGCTAGGAGCATGCGATGGTCCCCAGGTGACCTCCTAGGCAACTGCATCTGATGGCACCCAGCTGGCCATTTGCCCAGTGGGGAATGGATGTTGTGGGCCCACTTCTCCCATCCTCTTCGGGGTGCAAATTCATCTTGGCCATAACTGACTACTTCTCCCAATGGGTGGAAGCCGTAGCTCTAAGAGAAGTGACAGGGGAAATTGTAGCCCGATTTATCCAGTGAAATGTAATATTCCGATTCGGCATCCCCAGCCGGGTCGTGTTAGACAACGGGAGTCACTTCCGCAATCAGGAGGTCTAGAGATTGGCCGAGAGGTACAAGATCGACTGGAGGACATCCACCCCATACAATCTGCAGGCTAACGGGCTGGCGGAGACATTTAACAAAACTCTTTGCACCCTCCTGGCAAAGACTATCAGCTCCAATAAAAGGGACTGGGAAGATAGGATGTACGTGGCACTCTGGGCATATTGTACCGTCTACAAGACTCCAACGGGCTGCTCCCCTTTCTCCTTGGTGTACGGATCAGAAGCGATTGTCCCCATAGAATGGGAGATACCCTCCTTAAGGGTCGCAATCCAGTAGGGGTTGGTCGGGGAAGAACAGACAAATGTTGAGCGAAGACTCGAGGAACACTCCGAGCTGGAGGGGAAGCGGCTTCAAGCCCAACAAAATATCTAGGTTTACCAGGCCCGGATAGTGCGTGCCTTCGACAAGCTTGTCAAGGAGCGCGAAGTCAAGAAGGGTGACCTAGTTATGGTCAAGAGAAGAGAAGTTATGGCTGCCAACCCTAAAGGCAAGCTAAATGAGAATTGGCTGGGGCCCTATGTGGTCCAGAAAGTATATGAAGGAGGAGCCTATGTAATTGTCAACCACCGGGGGGAAGTTCAGTTCCCACCCCTTAATGGTAGACATCTAAGGTTGTACCACGCTCCAATCCCACCATTCAATGAGTAATCCAATTCTCCACCCTGCCAGGGGTGAGATTGCATTTTTGAATGGAAAGAAACAACATGATGTTTAGCAATTCTGAAGCTCTTTAATTATCGACTCCCTAGTCGACAGCTTCCTTACCATCGGTATTTCAAGTCGACAGCTTCCTCATTATCGGCTCCCTAGCCGACAGCTTTCATTATCGATCTTCAGGCCGACAGCTTCCCGTGGACGCACTTTTTATTAATTAATTAAGATATATGGTTATTGGGTTTATTAAGTGCGTGGACGTGCCAGTCATAAAGTGACGATTTATGCGGACTTGAAAGAAGCCCATGGTGCGCTCGATCTGACTAATCAGACGATTGTGTGATTCATGTCGGGACTGAGAACCCTCCGTACCATAAAGGCTACGATGTTAATTACATCCCCTCGGAGATGGGAAAACCCTTGATTGATTGCCAGGAAAAGGGGCCCTATGGCCTGAAATTCATAATAATAAAGCGAGAGCAAAATCTCAGATTGCGTTTAAACAAACCCCGCGTTAGGGCGTAAATGTTCATAGATACATATATGTCGGTCACCCATGGACCATTTCATCTCCGAACAGAAGTCCGTGTTTGTAGCGTAAAAGACGGTGACAAAACCGCGCAGATGTTTGCCGTGAACATGGCAAGTTTAATGAGAATGCGGGATTGGATCCCTGTAGGGACGGGCCAAGTTTGACGAACTATTGGCCCGAGATGGTTTCGGACTATGGCCATAACGGGGTTCCCGAGGTCCACGTCCGATGCCATGGGGCGTCATTGCTTTTCTCTTCACGCACAGTCCGGGGAAGCGAGTTGTTAAGTGTGAAACCCAAACTCGCCGACGTGCGCCCTCGCACGCGGATCGACCTGCGCGGTCAGGTCGCGGGGTAGGGGGGAAAGTTTTCATTTGTTTGTCCATTAACTTCAAGTATTATTTTTTGGTTAATCAATTTCTTTCTCTTTTAGGCACGCCGGTTTAAGGAGGCAAATGGGCGCGCCGGTTAAGGGGATGCCAAGGGGAGAGTGGGGCGCGCCGGATAATGAGGGCAAAGAGGGAGAAGCGCACGCCAGGTAAGGGTGCAAAGAGGGGCGCACCGGTTAGTGGGAGCCCAATAGGGCGTGCCGGAATAGGGAGTGCAAGGGGGGGTGCCGGTTAAGAGTGTTGAAGGGGGGCACGCCGGTTTAAGAAGGATGCCATGGGGAGAGTGGGGCACGCCGGTTTAAGGCCCAAGCAAGGGGGGGGGGGGCGCACCGGATAGGTACCAGAAGTTTTAAGAGGATTTTGAGTGTGAAGCTAAACCGACGCGGGGGGGGGGGGGGGGGTACCGCGCCGGATTAGCCCGCGCCAGATAGGTACGCGCCAGGATAGCTATTAGAAGGTTTGTTTCATTCTTTTTGACTATGTTTCTTCTCTCCTTCCACCTGCAAGTTAATCTGATGGTTAAGTTGCTCATTCAGCTGGTGAATTAGATTGGTAAAGAGGAGGTTTAAGTGTTTAACTGCATTAGGGTGACTTAGCATGGATTTTAAGCGTTTCGTTCAAGGGATTTGGTTCACAGATTTTACTGTGTGTTGTTCTTATCCTCGGATGTTGCATTGTTCATTTATTCTTGAGTGTTCTTAATCCCCTGGCGAAAATTGGGCAGCATCTCCCTCGGACTGAGGCTTGCCAGAGAAAAATAGAGGAACACCAAACGGATTGCTCCGGGGTGAACCTCAAAATACAGACCTCACGGCGGTCTGATAACCCACATGTGAGCGTGGAGGCTCGAGGACTAGCCTTCAAGGGTTCCAACGGCTCACGGGTGATGGTTTCATGAACGGGACGAATGTATGCCATGAGAGGCGGCCATGAATGTTCACCCTTCTGACGGGTTCCTCCGAAGGCTATGCTACGTAGGAGCAAGCTCCGAAGGGCCCTGGGTGAGTAGAAGAAAGGGGAGGGAACTAAAGAACTGGAACACCATATACTGCAACTGCTTTTCTTTTATTCACCCGCAAGAGGAAGAGGAATGAAATACACAAGGGGATCTATCCCAGAGCAAAGGAGAATACATCTCGAGGAAAAAAAAAAGATAGCAAGGGGAAGAAGTGAATACATCGGTGCCGGAGGGGGGAACGGAGCACAAGCCCCTCCCCCCGGGCTCACCTCTCTCACGCTTAATCTCTCTTCTTCTTCACCTATCAGGCGTAGGAACGGAGCTTCTTCTTTTTCTTCTGAGGGAACTCCCAGTTGAACTAGACTCTCTCTCCCGCTCTTGTCGTCTCCCTTTTTCTCTCTTCTTCCACCCACCTATATATAGGACATGTTGCGTTTCTTGTAGAAATGGCCAGTGGGGGAGAATTCCTGCCACCTCTGCCTTGCTTGCAGCAACGCTGGGAGTTGACTCGTTGCGCTGGATGCTGCTGGTTCGTGCCGTACGCTGCTGCTCGTCTGAGGATGGGATGTTCACGGATTTTTCGAGGCCTGCTTCGTCGTTGCCGCTTCTATGTTGTCGAACAGATGTGGAGGCATAGTTTGGTAGCATTGAATGCTATGCCCCCTTGAACCTGCACCTGAATCTGATAGGAGAATAGAGTATCGGTTGACAGATGGGATAGAATGGGGTTAAACCGGCGCGGTGTTGTGCGCGCAGGATTAAACCCAAATGCAATTAGCCCGCTGTATCACCAAGTGAATAGGGGCGCGCCAGACTAGCAAATGAAGAGGGGGCACGCCGGTTTAAGGACCATGCAAGGGCGCGCCGATTTAAGGCCCAAGCAAGGGTGCGCCGGCTTAAGTGCAGACCGCACCGGTTTAAGTGCAGGTCGTACCGATTTAGACTTCGTCTCGGCTTCGCGGCCATTTAGGCGAACAGTTATGCTCCCGAAGAACTTCAGCTGCAATGCTCCTGCTCCGGGGTGTTTAGTTCGAAGTTTTCGAGTCCCGGTCCTGGGCTTTGCGTGCTTTCCGTCATAAGCCAAACCCGTGTCCGAGCTCCCGAGCTTCTTCTGATTCGGCCTTTGTCAATGCCGACCGGAGAGCTGGGGTCATCCCTTCAGCCCGAGGGGCTTCTTTGTTGGGTGGCGGAGCACCGGGTAGGTATTCGTCCTGCTTAGAGGAGGCATAGGGTTTATTTGGCCCTTCCGTCTTTGACTTGCTCTCGAGTGCTGAGACGTGTATGCCGCATGATCATCATCATTTTTTGACGTCCACACTTCATTACTATCGGTGTTTCTAGTCGACAGCTTCCCCATCATCGGCTCCCTAGCCGACAGCATCCAATTATCGACTCCTAAGCTTACAGCTTCCCCGTCTTTGCCCCTTAGGCCGACAGCTTTAATTATAAGCCTTCAGGCCGATAGCTTCCAGCCATTGGCACCTCAGGCCAACAGCTTTCAATCTATCGACGTTCATGCCAACAGCTCCTCACCATCGATGCCCCAGTCGATGGCTCTCCAATCATTGCAGCCCAAGCCGATAGAATTTCTAAGGAGGTTCAGCCCCAAAAGCCCTCTGGGCCAAAAGGAGCGAGACTCTAACTTGATGCGGTGCCATCCCTGTGGCAGTGAAGGAATACGGAGAGACGAAGAAACCGTGTTGGTCTCCGACACTTTGCCAACAGCGACAAACAGACACCTGACCCAGACCTTTCGTCCAGAGCCAGGAGGAGAGAATAAACCCTTTCCTTGTGTTGACACGAACCCTATGTTGACGAATCCATAAAGAGATGAAGAAACAGTGTTGGTCTCCGACACTTTGCCGGCACCGACAAACAGACACCTGACTCGGACCTTTCGTCCAGAGCTAGGAAGAGAGAATAAACCCTTTTCTTGCGTTGACACTAACCCTGTGTTGACGAATCCACAAAGAGACGAAGAAATAGTGTTGGTCTCCGACACTTTGACCAGTACCAACCAACAAACACCTGACTCAGACCTTCTGTCCAGAACCAGGAAGAGAGAATAAACCCTTTTCTTGCGTTGACACTAACCCTATGTTGATGAATCCATAAAGAGACAAAGAAACCGTGTTCGTCTCCGACACTTTGCCGGCACCGACAAATACGCACCTGATTCAGACCTTCTGTCCAGAACTAGGAAGAGAGAATAAACGCTTTCCTTGCGTTGACACTAACCCTGTGTCGACGAATCCACAAAGAAACTGTGTTGGTCTCCGACACTTTGCCGGCACCGACAAATACACACATGACTTGGACCTTCTGTCAAGAACCAGGAAGAGAGAATAAACCCTTTCCTTGCATTGACACTAACCCTGTGACGATGAATCCACAAAGAGACAAAGAAACCATGTTAGTCTCCGACACTTTGCCGGCACCGACAAACAGACACCTGACCCGGACCTTTCGTCCAGACCCAGGAAGAGAGAATAAACCACTTTCCTTGCGTTGACACTAACCCTGTGTTGACGAATCCACAAAGATACGAAGAAACTGTGTTGGTCTCCGACACTTTGCTGGCACCGATGAACATACACCTGACTCGGACCTTTCGTCCAGAGCTAGGAAGAGAGAATAAACCCTTTCCTTGCATTGACACTAACCCTATGTTGACGAATCCACAAAGAGACGAAGAAATCGTGTTGGTTTCCGACACTTTGCTGGCACCAATGAACACACACCTGACTCGGACCTTCTATCAATAGCCAGAAAGAGAGAATAAACCCTTTCCTTGTGTTGACACTGACCCCGTGTCGACGAACACACAAAGAGACAAAGAAACCGTGTCGGTCTCTGACACTCTATCGGCCCCGACAAACCTCTCTAGATTCGGACCTCCCATCCGTATCATTTTGACGAACAAACTCTTCGCTCCGACTCTTTGGGGCGAGGAACAAACCTCTCATGTTTCGGACCTCCCGTCTGGATCAATTTGACAAACAAACTCTTCTCTCCGTCCCTTTGAGGTGGATAATAAATCTCTCCTGATTCGGACCTCCCGTCCGGATCATTTTGATAAACAATTTCTTCTCTCCATCCCTTTGGGGTGGAGAATAAACCTCCCCTGATTCGGACCTCCCGTCTGGATCATTTTGATGAACAAACTCTTCTCTCCGTCCCTTTGGGGCGAGGAACAAACCTCTTCTGTTTCGGACCTTCCGTCTAGATCGGTTTGACAAACAAACTCTTCTCTCCATCTCTTTGTGGTGGAGAACAAACCTCTCCTGATTCAGACCTCCTGTCTAGATCATTTTGATAAATAAACTCTTCTCTCTGTCCCTTTGGGGTGGAGAATAAACCTCCCCTGATTCGAACCTCCCGTCCTGATCATTTTGATAAACAAACTCTTCTCTCTGTCCCTTTAGGGCGGGGAATAAACTTCTCCCGATCCGAACCTCCCATCCAAATCATCTTTGATAAACAAACTCTTCTCTCCGTCCCTTTGGGGTGGAGAACGAACCTCTCCTGATTCGGACCTCTCGTCCGGATCATTTTGACAAACAAACTCTTCTCTCCATCCTGTCGGGGTTGAGCTACGTCCTTTGACTTGGAGCTCCCGTTGGGGCATGGTGGAGTTGTCCCCTCGTCCTTTCTCTGAAAGGGCGACCACTCTCCTGTGCGCTTACGTGGGTCCGTAACAGGCTCACCCCGCGGACTGTTTGTGGACACTCACCCTCCTCTGGCCGCACTCCGAGGCAATTTGAGAAGTAGGAAGGAGTAGAAGAAAGAAAGACAGTTGAGAGTTGCTACACAGGTGAAGAACCACATGCAGGGAAAAGGCAATCCATTCCTTGCAAATCACGGATTACATGTGCCTGGAGGCACACCCTGGCTCTACAATCTCAAAAGAGGGGAAAAGAACAAAAGGGGGAAGAGCGCGTGTTCAATCTAGCCCCCGGAAGGTTTCCTCAAAAGGGAGGATTCTGACACAAGGAAAGTTTGCCATTTCATTCAGTCGGTCCTCCTGCTCCTGAAGGCGTTCCAGCTTTGCCCGGACGGAGGCTGCCTCAACTTGGGCGATGGATAGCCGCTCGGCTTCCTTGTCCTCGGCCGCCTATACTTCTACGAGCTCCGCCTCGGCCGACACCAGCCACCCCTTTATCCGCTCTATCTGGCTTGTCAGGGCCCAGGCTTGGCTGCGACGCTCTTCCACACCACTCCGGTGTCGTTCTTCGTCACTTACTCGTGCCTCGAGGGCGCGCGAATACCCCTCCCTCTGCAAGCAAAGTGCGTCAGCTTGATTGGGAGCTTGTGTCTTGAGGAACTCGCGACGATTTACATACTTTAACAGTAATGTCACCCGTCTCGACCATTCTTCCAATGGGCAGCCCATCAACTGTAGTGCTTCCGCCAACTTATCCGCAATGCTCTTCAACCTCCAGTATGTGAGCTGCGAATCGGTAAGCACCATGGACCGCAGCACGGTCAGGTTCTATCTCACCTGGAAATCTAAAGTGACGAAGCCCAAAGAGGAGGACACCGTAGGAAGGCTGAACTCCACGTTGCTGTCCACCGCCGCCCAGAGTTCGGTGTCAACCATGGCCGAGGAAGATGGCAGTGCCGAAACCGGAGTGCTGGCCACTTCAACTACATTGCTGAGTTCCTGCTCCATCCCCGCTGGCAGTGGGGGTGGAACCTCCACGAGGGCACGCGATGTCTCCTCGAAAAGGGGCAACGCCGGCTCCTCTGTCTCTCCCGGTGGTAGCAGAACCTCCGCAAGCACACCCGGTGTCTCTTTGACGAGGGGCAACTCTAGTTCTACTATCTCAACCTAGCTGGGGGTGAAAATTACTTCAGGTGCTGGCAAGGCCAAGGCCTCTACTCCCATCAAAAGAGTAGCATGCACGAGTGCTGGGCTCGGAGCTACATCAGGTGGAGTCGACACCACTACCGCCCGAGAGCCGGGCGGGAACGAGGAGAAGTGTCGTAACATGTCCCGTAAAGTCTGCGGATCTGCTGAAGTGCTGAGGCATCAGGGGGGGGGGGTAGGGGTGACATCGGGGGCAATTGGCCTGCTAGGAAACCCAAGGCAGACGGGGGTATGCCTCCACCCATCCTTAGGGTCGACACCAACTTTAGCTCAGTCATCGGGCCAAAAGACATCCATGACTTGCTGATTGCTTGTCGGCGGGCTCGAGGAGCCATAGCCCTCTCCGATGGCTCGAGAGCAGTGTCCGTGGGTGTCGGTGTCTGGCCTCGCCCACTGGAGCTTTCAAGATAGGCATTTCTACCGAATCCTTGGGGGCCTATGTGGGCCAGACCCCGGAGTTAGCTAAGACATTATGAAGAGACCTACAATTTAACAAATGGGGTGCGAGCTTATGTTTACATCTGTCACGACCAGGCTTAAGGAGGTCGGCAAGAATGAAGGCATCGGGATCGGTGAAAACTCCATCGGTTCTGTAGAAGGGCCCCCAGTCGAGCACACCTCATCCGGGGAATAACTGTAGTCCATTGGCTCGCTCGATGCGGCCTCGATCGCAGCAAGCACAGCCTTGGCCGGGGAGACGAAGTCCTTGGCCGGGGAGACAGAGTCCTTCTTGGCCTTCACAGCCCGACGCATTAGAACTGGGCTGGGCGTTTGGGACTTCCCCGGCATCGTGCCTCGCCTTGAATACGCCTTCAGTGTCGGCGAAGACGATGGAGTAACGTCTGGCCCCTCCGCCATTGTCTCAGCCTCTGTCAAGCAGAAGGAAAAGCTGCATCACCAGATCATCCAAGGGAGACGGGAATCGACCTAAGATGATGCAAAGGTTACCTTTCTCTGCCCCCCTCTTGGGAGAACACATAGCACTGGATTCTTCGCTTTGCCTAGACTTGGGGACATATGCTGCGCCTAGCCCGAGAATGACGACGGAGGCGGGCACTTCTGCACTCCCTGGGATAACAAAATTGAAAAATTAAGAAGCCACATCCTTGGCAGAAGGCCCAAACATGAAGATTCACGAGAGTGAAGAGGCCATACCCTTGGTCAGACTCGACGTGACCATAGAAGCGGCAAACTCTTCAAAAGAAGGTACCCTAGGGAGCGAAGGGGCAGCAGCTGTGGTAGCCCCAGCATCGGTGCGTTGCTTCTTGGTCTTCTTCTTCTCGCTCGCTTTCGCCTTGCTGAGTGCCTTCTTCACCGGTGATCTTGCTCGGGCACGCTTGCTGTCCCGGGGCAGTGGTGTGGTAGTGGGGGTCAATTCTGGCCTGATGAATTACTGTAGCATCACCAAGTGCGAGAGGAGCTGTCGGTAGGCGTTCATCCTATGTCCATAGGGGAACTCTACATAAGAATTGGTGTTAGTCATTGTGAAAAAGAGAAGAAGATATTGTCCTTGAAGGAATAAGGGCAAAGGAGCATCATACCTGGAGGGCCCATGTATAGGCGAGATAAGAGCCAGTACGCCAAAGATGGTTCTTTGTCCCCGCGGGTGGCGTCCCTTACTAGCCAGCACACATCTCCGATCCTGATGCACCGATCAACGAGCTTGGCCAAGTTGGAGTGCTTCCAGGAGGTGAGACAGCATTACAGATTGAGGTGGTCCATTCCCCACCCATCGGCGTAGTGGAAGGACACATTGAGGCTCTTGTCCAAGACCACGGCTGGAGGATCTTCGATCGTCAACCTGTGTACCCGTAGCAGAACAAACAACCATGTGGTCTGCTAGTACCGCTCCAGCCTCCTATCTTCCTTTCTTACAAATGCCCGGTAGGGGCAAATGGAATCTATTTCGGGGCGAGCCCCCTGAGATGGGGTGACCCTCTCCTCGATCGGGAAGGGGTACTTAATCAGATCCAGCCAGTCGGCCCCTATTCGGCAAGAAACATGGAGGGACACCTGGAAGTCATCCACGGCAATCTCCGACAGGTCAATGGATTGTGCCGGTTTAAGTTGCTGGGCCTTCTTCCGCGTAGCCAGGTAGTCTGCCACCTCCTTCGACCTGTTGGACTTCAGCCAGAGTAGGTGTGCCGGGTCTATGTCGAGAACGGTCGCCTTCTGCTTGCTCATGAATTTTCTCTTAGCACCATCCCAACAGTCGGTCCTGCACAGCTGGTAGAACCCAGTCCGAGCATTCCACCATTTGGTATAGTCGGCCGTAACCCACGGAAGCCGTCCCGACGCTGGCACTCTGAAGGAGGAAGCTTCCGACCGATGGAAGAAATCTCACCAGGAGCGGGCGTGATCATCAACCACCCCTCCCTGAAGCACCATCACGGGCAAATGGAAATGGGCACTGTGCGTCAGTATGTGTTGATCATATCCGAAATTACGCCCGAACTAGAACAGATAGTATGTCTCCAGCAACAAAGTGTTCCCCTTTCTGAAGATGAGGACGCTGGGGTGAATAGATAATGCTCAGTCTTGAAGCTCGGGCTCTAATATTGGATGGCTCACCGTCTGCTGGTTGATGGGGTGCAGATACTGCTCCACTTGATCATCCCGGCACTCCCTTTTACTACTCGTCAATGGGCTGGAGTCAGCCGCCAGTGTCCAGAAGTGGATGCTACCTGGGGCATCGCCGTGAATGTTGGTGAGCCTACCTCTTAGAAGGAACAATTGTGTCGTTGCCGTGCTAGGCTCTGCACTCGCAAACTCCAACATCCATGGAGACAGCGTCCAAGCCGGGAGGGCACGCGACGCGTACTCTAGAAATAAAGAACAGACCCACGCATTGAAGAAGTGCATGGGTCCGACTGTCCGCACCTGCCGTAGCATCTGGCTTTTGGTGACTTTCCCCAGAGTCTTGTAATCAGGCACAGCGCCGAGGGGCAAAGTGACAACTTGATGCCCCAAGCCATCTGGCACGCATGGTATATGGCTTCGGGCCAAATGACCATCTCGTCCCCATACGGCATGGCGAACGAGCATAGCCAATAGGCTAAAAATGCTACGCAGTGTGTCATGGCATCAACGCCATCGGGATTGGGACCATCCTTGTAGCGCTGAAATACTGCGGCTCCCAAGTCCAATTTGCTCCGACCCGATTTCTTTGAAGACGCCGTGGCACCAATGGAGGGGAAGTCGTCATACTTCTTCTCCCCTCGAAAGAAATAATGTAGCCACATCCCCATGCGAACTCTCCGCTTGTCGCCGCGCAGCGGGTGCCTCACCATGTGGTAGGACAGCCAAAGTTCCCGGTACACTTTCATTAAGTACCGATAAGAATACTCGAGGGTGTACATGCCTTCCCCATCTGTCTCATCCTTGATCATATCTGGGAGGCACACTTCCCTGTACGGCTCCCCATCAATAGGCAAGCCGGTTAACTAGTGAAGACTCCAGAGGTCAATGGAAGTTTCGCCTTCGGCAGTGTAGAAAGTGTTAAGCTCTGGGGTGAAGACCTTCATCATCCCGCAACATAGTCCCTTGGAGATGGGATACTTGAATATGGAGGCATACACACTGTGGTATATCCCAGCCTTGATCAGCAACGGGGCATAATTGTACATCACGTAATTTGTGAACTCCACCGCCCCTTCTCTGAAGCTGTGTGCGTCTTGGCCCTTGAAGTCAGCGAACCAGCCCACGGCCATCTTGTGCTTGAAACGGATCGCCGAATAGTCCAGGATGTATAGTTCATCCCTGCACCTCTATTTCAGCGGGGCCAAGAATAATCCAAACTGTAGCTGCTCCTTGTGTACTCTCCCAGCCGCTCTGACCCGCAAGACGATGTGCTCCACGTCCTGCACGGCAATGATGTCCGGCTTGCCTCGGGAGTTGAAGGGCTTCAGGAAGTGCAACAAGTGCTTGTCCTTGGGGTGATCCCGCCGGTATCCCCCATCCCGGCTGAATGTATAGCCGTCGTCAGCAAGGGCAAGCCACCCAGGATCCATGGTGTCCGCGTTGGATCCCGAAGACTCCGCGAGTTCAGCTATCCTATCGTATTTCCAATCTAAGCCCTCTACATTCAGCCAATTCACGGTTAGAGGGGCAACGGGAACAACGTACTTAATGCCGGCATTGGTTGAAGGAGAAGAACCACTCGGAGAAGCCATTTCCTGCTAGAACATTAATAAACAACTGATCAGAATAGAAGGCCACAGTTTGAATGGAAGGTCAAAAGAAGAAAGGGCTGCTGCTGAAGTTAAACAAACCAAGCGTAATAATTCTGACAAAATTTCGGCAGAGTCTCCCCTAGGCTGGAGGCGGAAGGAGAAGAGTGGGTGCACATCCACGAGTGACGGCCCCAAAAAGTAGTGGTGCGCACGAAAACGGTAGCACCGAATTATTCTTCACCCTTGTGGGCGGTCCATTGGCCCTTAAGCCCTAGCCACTGCCATCTCCCCCCCTGTCGGGTTGATCCGGTGCCCCCCTCTGTCGGGTTGATCCGGTCGCACCCGCCATCCTTCGATCTGGTGGGACCCACTAGTGTCCGATCCGGTGACCTGCCTTCCAAGCCCCGATCCGGTGGCTCCCCCCCGTTTGATCCGGTGGCTCCTTTAGCGCTTGATCCGGTGGCAACCCCCCGAGTCCTCCTGATCTGGTGGCCCCTCAGCGGACCTGATACGGTGGCTACCTCCCCTTGGGCCCACTTGATACGGTGGTAGCCTCAAAACCCCCTAATACGGCGGCTCCTCAGAGCTCCTTCTGATACGGTGGCTGCCCTCAGCGTGGCTACTGGCTTCTGATACGACGGCTCCTCGGATCCCCGTGCCACGCAAGGCCACTGATACGGTGGCACCGACGGCCGTATGCAGACCACCGCAAGGAGAAGAACAACAGAAGAAGAAGAAGAGAAGGAGAAAAAGAAAAGAAGGAGAAGAAATAGAAGAAACAGAAGAGGAGAAGAAGAGGGGGGAAGGAGAGGATGCCAGGGTTAGGGCTTCGCCCGCCCTGCAGAGTGGAACGAAGAGAAGAGAGAAAGGGGGAAGGAGAAGGGAAGAAGAGAAGAAGAAGAAGATATAAGGTGGAGGGACAGCCCTGGGCTGGGTCTCCTCACCCTCAGAGCACCTGTGGCGACGACGGCGGTGGCAGCGATGGCGACCGACGAAGGGGGGGCAGGCGGACAGTAGGTAGAGAAAGAGAGAGAGGCATCTGGGCTTCGAAGGGATTTGAAATTAGAAAGAGTTGGGGGGGGGGGGTAAAATGAAACGCCACCCACCCTCTTATAGGGACTGGTCGTTCCACCGGTTCGGCTTCCAGGCCGTTAACCGGTGGCTCAACCGATGGCGGCCAACCTAACAGCAAAAAAAAAGGAAAAAAGGGAGAAAGGAAAAGAGAGAAAAGAATTAAAGAAAAAATGGAGAAAATGATTTAAAAAAAGAAAAAAAGAGAGAAAAGAATTTCATTCAAAAAAAAGAGGAGTATTATATATATATGTACGTGTATACATATATAAAATACATGTTTGATGGGGCGGGAGTGTCATCATCTCCGTGGCCCTGCCAGTCCAATGCTCCAAGACTCGGTGAGGGTGAACAGGGGTAAGTGCACCTACTTGCACCGCTTGTCTCATCCTTCGCCCACGCTACCCATGGCTGAGGGGCATTTGTGGACGTGTAAAATTTCATGTCCGTGGAGCTCCTCAAGCAAGTCCAGAACAGACACAGCTTTAGATGATGCCAAAGCCCGTCTAGGCCTCCAGGTGAATAGAAGAACTTCAAGAGACGGTCTATGGGTCGTCCCCAAAGAAGCTTCACATTCGAAGACACCTTATGTCCGATAGGGCGCATTAACCCACAGGGAGTCGGACATCCCCGAATTGACATGTTATCGTGATTTCACCTCATGACTATGGCAACAAAGAGCACACTCAAGGAGTTCGAGTGCCTCAAGTCCCTGAACAAGATCAACAACTGTGCGCGACTGCACGCACATTAACCCACGCTCAGGCGGGCGAATCAAACCCTTGACCGGAGAGGGGGAACAGCCTTGAAGGCTCTCCAGCAGGGAAGACCTAATCAGCCTCAAATGCCCTTAAACCAAGAGAGCCATGGCTTCTACCCAAGTGATCCGGTGGGGACACTTTGGGTGTGATCCGGTGGCCCCTAGACCATGCGATTTGGTGGCGCCCTGAGGTCTTGATCCAGTGGCAGTCTGAAGCGAGCGATTCGGTGGCCTTTGTGGCCCATTGAACCAGTGGCATCGCACGGTTGGTGATCCGGTGCCCCCCCTTTTACTTCGATCATCCGGTGGCGATGCGTGTTGAGCAATCTGGTGGCCTGCTTCATACGGTGGCCCGCTTTAGCATATGGTCCGGTGGCTCCGGCACAGTTAGACGAAAATGGCAAATCCTACTTTTCACAGGACCGATAGGCATTGCCCTCGCCTAGATGTCTCTCCCACCGACGTGGAGCGGCCGCAAAACAAGTTGTCACCATTTGGGAAGCTTCCTATGGCATCCTTTCCCGGCTACCAACTCCCTGCACACACCGTATATGGAAACCGGCCTGTGGATACGACAGAAATAAGTGATGGGAGAGAATATTCAATGTGATCCTGTTGACCCTCCCACCATATGCAATGGCCCTGCATATAAAGAGGAGAAAAAGAGGAGAAAAAAAGATACACACCAAGAGAGAGTCTAGCCATGCAACTTCCTCTCCCTCTCTAGCTCCGCCTGCGTTAAAGAGAAGAAAAGAAAAGAGTGAAGGTAAGAGGAGAAGAAGAGATTCAGAGAGAAGGGGAGGGTCTTGTAGAAGAAAGAAGAAGAGAGGGGGGAGGAGCTCATGCTCCGTTCCCCCTCCTCCCTACTACTCTATCTTCCATATTTCTTCGCTGCACTCTTCCTCTTTCTTCCCATTGTATTGCATCTTGGGCTTTCTCTTTTCTCAACGAATAAGAGTTACAAGTTTCTGGGCTTGAATGTGTGCCTTCTTGTGCTTACGTCTCTTGGAGGGTAGATTAAGAGCCTGCTCAATGCGATGAGCTAGGCTCGAAATCCAAAACCTAAAGGCCATATCCCTTTGTCTCTCTCTCCACCATTTTCTTCTTGTGACCTCCTCTCTGAAGTAACAGTTAGGTATGTTTCAGCATCTAGGTCCTGCCAACTCGTGGCTGAGGTCCAGGCACTCTTGGTGTCATGGAGGGATCCCTTGCTCAGAACTAACCCCCCAATCTTTACCCCGCTCGATCCGGTGGCCTCGTCCTCTGTTGCCATCTGGTGGCATCTTCCCTTTGGCCTCGATCTGGCGGCCAGACTAAACCCCTCCTCTGCAGCCCCTTTTGTTTATCCGTGTTGATAGCCTTACCCCCTCTCTCTTGCATTTCCTTTGCTCTGATCTCTTTGCCATCTGGTAGACCCGCTATTGGCGTGATCTGGTGGCTCTGCCACCCATAGACCCCGTGGCCAACTCTCCCTTGTGATCCGGTGGCTGTGGACGCACTAAAATTCGGAAAGAATCGGTTCGTTTATTGATCGGGGTTCATTTGTTTATTTAGTGCGAGGGCATGCCAGTCACAAAGTGACGATTTATTCGGGCTTCATGGAAGCCCATGGTGCGCGCGATCTTACTAATCAGACAATTGTGTAGTTTGTGTCGGGACCAAAACCCGCCGTGCCGTAAAGGCCACGGTGTTATTTACATCCCCCATACGGGGGAACACCCTTGATTGATTGTCGGGAATAAGGGCCCTACGGCCTGGAATTCATGGTAATAAAGCGAGAACAAAGATCTCGGGTCACGTTCAAACAAACCCGCGTTGGGGCGTAAAATGTTCATAGATACCTATATGTTGGTCACTCACGGACCATTTCGTGTTCGGACAGAAGTCCGCATTTGTAGCGTCGAAGACGACGATAAAACCGTACGGATGTCTGCCGTAGGTACGGCAAGTTTAATGCGGATGCGGGATCGGACCCCGGAAGAAGTGGGTCAAGCTGATGGACTATCGACCCAAGAGGTGCACGGATCATGACCATGTCGGGGATTCCGAGGTCCACGTCCGATACCACGGGGCATCATTGTTTTTCTCTTCACGCACAGTCCGGGGAAGCGAGTTGTTAAATGTGAAACCCGAACTCGCCAACGTGCACCCTCGCACGCGGATCGACCTGCGTGGTCAGGTCGCGGGGTTCGACCTGCCCGGTCAGGTCGCAGGGGTCAAGGGGGGCAGTGCCCCCGGAACAAAATTTTAATTAAGGCGCGGGTGATGGAGTTCCTTTCATTCATTTTTTTTATTAATGGCATTGATCTTTTGCATTCCTTTCTTTGTTTGAACCTTTCTCTCTTTTTTATTTGCCCCCCCTTTTTATATTAAAGAGAAACAAAGGGATGGCGCCGCTTTAGGATGGGCGAAAGGGGTGACTTAAACCGGTGCGGCAAAGGGGCGCGCCGGAATATGGGGTGAACCTGGAGAGATTCTTGGGCGTGCCGGATGTGGCCACGCCGTTTTAAGGGGGAATACAAGGGGCGCGCCGGGTAAGGGTGGCAAGGGTAGCGCGCCGTTTTAAGATGTATAGAGGAGTGGGAGTGTGCCGTATTAAGGCCATGCAAGGGGAGAGGGGCGCGCCGTTTTAAGATGTATAGAGGAGTGGGAGCGCGCCGCTTCTGGATTCAAAGAAGGAGATGAGGGTTTTTGTGAGAGGGGCTAAAACGGTGCAGGGGAACAGTAATCGTGCCGGATTAGCCTCTCCCGAGAGTTTGTTTCAAAGCGATTGACTGCGTGTTTCTTTTCTTTCACCCGTAGGTGGATTTTATGATACGTTTGTTCATCCATTTGGTAGATTAAGTTGGTAGGGAGGAAGTTTAGGCATTAAACTATTCATTAGGGTGACTTAGCGTGGATTTTAAGTGTTTCGTTCGACGGGTTTGGTTCACATATTTTACTGTGTGTTGTTCTTGTTCTCAGAGGTGGTTTGTTCGTTTGTTCTCAGGCGTTCTTAGCCCTGGCGAAAATCTGACAGCACCTCCCCCGGACCGGGACTTGCCAGAGGTAAAGGAAAGTCACCAATCGGATTGCTCCGGGGTAGACTCTCAAAATGCGGAACGGCCTCACGGCAGTCCGTTAGCCCAAGTGTGAGTATGGAGCGCTCGAGGGCCAGCCTACAAGAGCGACCACGACTCACGGGCGATGATTCTTTGAAGCAGGACAAGTGTTCGCCACCAGAGGGGCATGATTGTTCATCCGTCGGCGGGTCACTTTGAGGGCCATGCCACGAAGCGGCAAGCCTCAAGGACCCTGGATGTTTAGAGAGGGCAGAAAGGAAGCGGAGGTTACATGGGGAACACTAAGCTTGCAAAATGCCTTTCTTTTTATTCATTCACACAAACGGGGGAAGGTTTTGAAAAAGAGGGGATTCATCTCTTGATAGAGAAAAATAAATACATCGCAAGGGGGAGAGAACACATTGACGGGGGAGGGGGAGAGAGCACATGCTCTTCCCCCTCCGACTCACCTCTCTTCTCTCACACACTCTTTCTTTCTTTCTTCTTCACCTTGCCGGCACCGGGGGACCAAACTCCTTCCCTCTTCTTCTTCTTCTCTTCACTACACACAGCCGAGAGCCTTTTCCTCCAAAATGGCCAGCCGGGGTAAAGCCAGCCTCTCTCTTTTTGCTCTGTCGAACATGCAGAGTATATATAGAATGGGTTGCCCTTTTAGTTCCTGAACGGAAGAAACTCCCGCCATCTTCCTCCTCGTTCGTTGGGACATCCGGAGTTGACATGCCGCGGTGTCGCCCGTTGATTTGTGCAGTACGTTGCTACTCGTCCGAGGATGGGATGTTTGCGAGTTTGCCGGGGCCTGCTTCGCCACTGCCGCTTCTGTGCTGTCGAACGGAGGTAGATGCAGAGCTTCGAGCATTAAATGTTATCTGCGTAGCGTATGATAACAGTGATCACGGGGAATAGTGATCGCGCCGATTTAAACCCAAGTGCAATTGGCGCACCGTATTAAGATTGCAAATGGGCCACGCCGTATTAAATGTTTGAAAGAAGAAGCTTTTGAAGATGGGCAAGACGGGTCCTTCAACTTTAGCGCGCCGGTTTAGCTTGTGCAAATGGGTGGCGCCATTTTAAGCATCAAAGGGGGTTGGCCCCTTCAACAGGAGCACGCCGGATAACCAAAGCAAGGAGGGGCGCGCCGTTTTAATGCAACACAAGGGGGGCGCGCCGATTTAGGGCCTTGCCACGCCGTTTTAAGCAACGAATGAATTCTTTTCAAAGTCGCGGCTATTTATACGAATGTTGGCGTCCCTGGAATGTTTTAGTTACGATGCATGGCTTCCGCAATTTTCCGTTCGCAGCTTCTAGGGCTCGGTCCAGGGCTTTGCGCGACTTCCAACATATGCCGAGACTGTGCCGGAGTTCCCGGCTTTTCTTTGATTCAGCTCTCGGCACGGCCGGTCGTAGAGTTGTGGCCGTATCTTCTGCCTGGGGGCTTCCTTAAAGGATGGCGGACCACCAAGTGAGTTCTCGTCCTGGTTGGGTGAGGTATGGGTTTGTTCGGCCCTCCCGTCTTCAACTTTCGCTTTAACGCGTAGACGCGAGTGCCGTATGATCATCATCGTCATTTTTTGACGTCCACAGTGGCCTAGCCACCCTCCCAATGCCTTTGGTCCAGTAGCTCAGCCATTGTAGCATGCTAATCCAGTGGCCTGGTTCATCCTTTGATACGGTGGCCATCGTAGCATGCTAATCCGGTGGCCTGGTCCATCCTTTGATACGGTGGCTCACTTGACAGCTTGATCCGATGGCCTGCCTGTCCCTTGATACGGTGGCTCAACCTCCATAGCATTTGATGCGGTGGCCCGCCCATTTTGGCTCTTGATCCGGTGGCGTCACCACGCATGATCCAGTGGCCCACCTTGCCCTCCTGATCTGATGGCACCACTGCCTTCTCAATCCTGTGGCACCGCTGCCCAGCTCCTTGATCCGATGGCTTGGCCACCTTTCGTTCTCATCCGGTGGCCCACCATGGGGTCTAAATCGTGGCGATCCGATGGCACTCTAGCGCTTGATCCGGTGATGCCTTAACCCCCCACTTTCCATCCGGTGGCATCACCATCTCCTTGGTTCGGTGGCTTGCCTACCTCACCTCCTGATCTGATGGCTCGCCCATCTTACCTCTTGATCTGATGGCTTGCCCTCCTCTACTCTTGACCCAGCGGCCTTGCCACCCTTCCTCCCTGATCTGGTGGAGACCTCTTCTCAGCTCTGTGTCTTCACCGTGCACCTATGCTTTCCACCTGATGGTTCGCGGGCTTCCTCGAGGTGTTGCCACTTCTGTGGGCACCTTTACTTTGGGTTACGTCACTCCTTGTGGACGTGTACCTGCTTTACCCCTCCCGTATCCGGGTCCGGGGGAGATGCTGCCGAATTTTTGCCCGAATTATATACACATTAAAATACAAAAGGAAGCAACAAACAAATGAAATATATAACAACAAGACACCCCTGCTAAGGCATAAGAACTATGGATGACGCGAAGAGAGCCCGGCATATACACTGCCACATTACATTGACAAGTACGAGCATGAGCATCCATCATGAACAAAGAAGGGAATTAACTAAAATTCTACATGCATACCGTGAATAAAAGAGACCACGTTCCTTGGCATATGATTGCATAGTTGTGTTTCCCGTGTGCCTGCATCGACCTCACCTTTCCCGAACCAAGCCTGCGTTGACCTTGCCATAATTCAGGGCTTCCCTGCATCGACCTTCCTTTAGGTCAACCTCCGCCAGTGTCGACCTCCCTTCAGGTCAGCTCCTCTATGTGTCGACCTCCCTCCAGGTCAGTTCCCTCTCGCATCGACCTCAGGCCTTCCCGTATTGCCACTCAAACAAGGAAGCGATAAAGGAATGTAAATGGAATAAAACTCACATGTAAGTGGAACTAAACTAACAAATTAAAACTGCAGCTGCGTGGCATACTCTCACTGAGATCTCCTCTCCCCTTGGACCACATAGAGGGATATCAACGCTGCCCTACTGACCGACTATGGACCCCAGGGATTACTCCCTGGCATGGCCATAGGCCGGCCTCGCTTGGGCCAACATCCTTTTTCAATTCGACCCACTCTTGAATTAAATATTAAACTTACCGTGTCTTCGGCAGGCATCTGTACGGGTTTGTTCCCGCTTACATCGCGTTTTCTGAAATGGACGCCCATCCGAATATAAAATGGTCCACGAGTGACCGACACATTTTTACTGTTTACACTGCCAGCCTGAAACCTTTAAGTATAATTCTAGGCTTTCTTAATCTCATTTAACTTATGACTCGTTAGGCTGTGGGGCCCTGTTTTCTCGACGATTAATCAAGGGTGTTCCCCTCTCCGAGGAGATGTAAATGACGTCGTGACCTTTACGGCACGACGGGTTTCTGTTTCGACACGAACTACACAATCATCTGATCGGTCAGACGGCGCGCACCAGGGCTTCCACGAAGCCCGAACAAATTGTCACTTCGTGACTAGCACGCCCACGCACTTAATAAACAAATAATCCCACCGAATAAACTAACTTAAAGAATGAACGAATAAAGCATGTCGAAAAGTGCGTCCACAAGTCCCTTATGAGAAGATTGGCTTTTGTCTCCTTAACTTCAGACGTGCCTTCATAGATCAACCTGAGTTTATTCCACATTTCATGTGCTGATGAACACATAGAGATACGTGAGTACTCATTGGGATGAATAGCGCATTGAACTATATTCATTGCTTTGGAATTGGCAATTGAGTTTTTAATATGTTCCTCAGTCCAAGCATCTTCATTCTCAGGTTGTTGATATGGACCTTTACTAATCACACGCCATACATCAAATTCCTGCACCCGAAGAAACATAGTCATCCTATTTTTCCAGTAGGGATTATTTGTCCCATCAAAGAAGGGTGGCCTATGAATCGAGTGACCTTCAGGCAATAATGCGTTGCTTGCCATTTGCTTGTGATCTTTGCCCAAAGACTATAAAGTCTATATAAATAGAGACCAACGCTTTGATACCAATTGATATCCCATGCTAACGACAATCAAGAAGGGGGGTTGAATTAATTGCCCCCAAATTTTTGACGGAAAAATAATTGCCAAGTGACTTGATTTTAAGCAATCAAGATAGATCAAGAATTAGCCAATTCTCTCTAACCTCATCGAAACAAACTCAATCTAAGCCACAGAAAATGCACACGATTTTAGTCACACACAATCCAAATCACAGAGACATAAGATTTTTAGGTGGTTCGGCCACACACACCAGTATGCCTACATCCACCCCCCACTAACCAGTGAGGCTTCACTATATCCACGCTACTAAGTAGCACACACATAAACAGAGACAAAGTCTCCACACAATTCACGGAGACAGAGTCTCCAACACAATCACGCTGCACCGAGCAACCCAGGCACACTCACAAATACACAGAGATAAGAATCTCTACACCACACACACTCAATCACTCAAATGGAATTACGTTCAGAATATTACAATGACGCTCTCAAACCAGTAGCATAGAAGAATTCGAAATCCCCCTTTGGTTTCCTGCGTGAATTAGATCTGATCCCAAATTCCTCTAGATCTACTCTATGATCCACCAGTAGAATAGAAGAATTAGAAATCCCCCTTTGGTTTCCTGTGTGAATTAGATCTGATCCCAAATTCCTCTAGATCTGCTCTATGATCCACCAGCCTCCTAAGATGTAGATTGATAGGATGAAGCTCTTCAGATGATGAACCACCCACTTCCTCAAAGATTCCACACTTCTCTCCTTCTTCTCATTCACTTGGCGGCAGGATGATGAGCTCTCCCAATGAAATAGTCACTCTTTTCTCTTTCTTGCAGCGCATCATTCCAACTCTCGTAACAAATTGTTTTATATGAGATTAAATGGGTAAGATTACTTCCATGCCCTTTCCAGAAAGTGCCCTAGGCTCCTCTCACTTGTCAGGAAACGAGTTGAGGGCATTTTAGACAAATTCTAGGGCCATAGGAGGTCTCATGTGCGATCCGCCGCAAGTTCACAAATGACAATGTAGATTTCATGATATATCGATCGACCAAACTTATGGACCCTGTGACCAGACCTTGTTCTGTCCCAACAGATCAAGACCTTTTGTATGCCTTCGATTGACATAGCATTGTCCCCTTTATTTTTTTCTGTCGACTTGGCAATTGTGCATCCTATTGACCGAACTTTCCTCAAGTTCTAGATGAAGAACCTACACAATAACCCTGTCGACCGGACTTCAAGTTACTTATGGAAGATTGAGACTCCATAGAAAACATGTTGACCGGATTTCACGTTCTGTCGACTGGACTTCAAGTTAGTTCTGGAAAATTGAGGCTCCATAGAAAACCTGTCGACCGGATTTCATATTCTGTTGACCAGACTTCATGATTGTTCTAGAAAAGTGAAGTTCCACTTGAAACCTGTCGATCAAATTTCATACTCTGTTGACCGGATTTTGTGCTATTTCTGGAAAATTTACAATTTCATAGGAAACCCTGTCAATTGGATTATTTTTCCTGTCGACACCTTCACCTAGAACACATAGAATAAAATGCAGTAAGCCCATGAAACACTTAAATCAAAAGCTACATACCTTGACTTTCCATTTGAATGTACTTTGACCATCTTTTAGTCATGTTTGAGCACTAAAGAAGGAATTCAAACATTCACTTTCTATTAATAAAAACTATGAGAACAAAGGCCTCAAAAATTGACACTCATGCTCATCAAATCTCAATGATCATAAGACTATGGATCAAGAACTCAAATCAAGAGAGGAATTCAAGTCTTACCAAATTTAAGACTTATCAAGAGTTCATCAAAGGAATAAAACCATCAAGCACAATAACACACATGTTTTGTGATAATCAAAACCTTAATGCCAAAATCAATTAGGGAAGTCAACACAAATAATAAATTTAAACACACACCCACATAATAATAATAAACAATAAATTTAAATAATAAATATTCAGATTAAATAAATTAAAATTAAACAATATATTTTTTAAAATATATTTTACTGACCCTTTATTGGTAGAAATTCGTCGAAAAGATAGAACGAAGTCCGTTACTGTCCCCGATCCTAATAGCCCTACACAAAAATTTCGTCACTGTGAGAGACAGAGAGAGACAGAGAGAGGGTAAATGAATGGGAGGGGGGCCTTGCCCCTCTCTGTATGCGTGTGTGCGAGAGTGAGAGAGAGAGTAAGAGAGGGATATAGAGTGAGGGTGAGGGAGAGGGAGACAGACTACATCTCTGTGAGTGTGTGTGTTAGAGAGAGAGTTAGAGAGGGAAGACAGAGGGGATCGCCCCCCTCTGTGAGTGGGTATGTGAGTTAGAGAGAGAGGGTGACAAAGGGGCTCGGCCCCTTCATCTCTGTGAGTGAGTGTTAGAGAGACAGTTAGAGAGGGGAGATAGAGTGAGGGAGAGGGAGAAGGAGGGGATCGGCCCTCCCTGTCTGTGAGTGTGTGCGTGTGTAAGAGAGAGAGGGAGAGGGAGACAAGACCGTGAGAGTTGGAGACAGTGAGAGAGGGAGAGGGGAGATAGAGTGAGGGAGAGGGAGACGGAGGGGATCGACCCTCCCCCTCTGTGAGTGCGTGCGTGTGTTAGAGAGAGAGGGAGAGGGAGAAGGAGACATGGCCGTGAGAGAGGGAGATGGTGAGAGTGGAAGAGTGAGATGATGAGTACCATATTTCATATCATAATTTACATCACATTCATCATTTTTGAGTATTTAACAAGCATAATTGTGCACTAATATCATCAAATCTCATTTTCACCATTAATTTGAGTTTGCATGAATTTATCATCATTTTGAGTCAAAATGGTAATGTGAGAAATATTTAAGAAATTGCTCAATTGTCACAATTCATTTTGAAATGAAGTTCATTGAGTATTTTGAATTTTTTGCATTTTCAAGAATTAGCGACCAGGAGTCTGGACGCCATTTTTTTGAAGAAGAAGAATAAGCGACCAGAGGCCTAGGCGCCAATTAATGAGCGACTAATTGGTAAGGCGCCAACCCAAGAATGTGCGACACAGTGCACGGACGCAAATTTTGGATTTAATGTAAAAAGAAAAAGGCTGAAAAATGGAAAAAGGAATGTGCGCCGGAATGATCAGACGTCAATTCCATGGTATGAAAAATAAAGAAAATATCAAATTGAGGAAATAAAGAAAGGGTGACCAAGCTGTCAGACGCAGAAAAGAATGTGCGCCCACTTCTCCAGACGCCATTTTCACTCGAACTAGAAATGGAAACGGATGAGTTCGAATGAAGCAATCTTGCTTTGTTTGGAGTTATCTCCACTTGATGTGCGAAAGGAGGATTCTTAAGGAGGCAAGAAGCTTAGAATGAATAGGCTCTTTGAAAGAAAGTTGGATTCAAACTTGTTTTTAAAAGCCTCCAATCGTGAGAGTCCCCTGTAGCCTATAAATAACCGCCCGAGAGCACCGTGAAAAAAATCATAGCCTTTTTTTAGCCTTTTTCATACTTTTTTGTTCTTCCTTTCCATTTACTATCTTCAGTAACGTTCTCTATTTTTAAGTGCTTTAAACTTTCTTCTTCCTCCTCTTCCTCAAATTCTCTCTCGTTTTCAAGTTATTATCAATTTTCTAAAGTTCAATTCTTAGTTTTTTTACTGTTCATCCACCAAGACGTCCCTGTTCTTCCTCAGTTTTCACCCTTTTCTGATCATCTTCTTCCTCTGCACTCTTCATCAAACTTCTTCCTCTCTTTCTGATCTTCAACGTTCTCTTCTTCCATATCTTTTAAGTAATCTTTGTTTTAAAGTTATTTCAATTCTTCTTACGCTCTATTTTTTTGCTTTTTTTACTATTTACTGTGCTTTCTTCCTCCTGTAAAACTCTCATATCTCTATGTTCTCAACTATCTTCTCTTCTCTTTGTTTTCAAACCCACGCACACACATGCTTTTACACTAGTTTTAAATCTTCCTCCTCTCTTCCTCTTTCCCTCTTCCTCTATTTTCCTCTAAACATCCCTTTGACGGAGATTCTCTTCTTTGGTGCTCTAAAGACGGCGTTCCTCTTTAAGGCGAGGCGATCCACTCAAAGGCTTGGCACGGCATGGGCGACACTATTCTTCACTCTCTTGGCCCCTTTCTTCCCTTGTTCTTTTATTTTATGTAAGTTGTAATTTTATTTTTCATAGAGTTATAATCCTTCATCTTAAGTAATAAAAATTCATCGTTTGCAATTCTTGTTTTCTCTCTCTCTACCTCCAAATTCTCTTCTCAACCCTCTCATATTCTTTAGATAGGTTTATTTTATTCCCATGTTCATGCAATTTTATTTTCCTTTAGCATAAACTTACTCAAATTCAGATCTTTCAAATATAAGGATTTTTCAACTTGTGATTAATTGAAAATATTCCTCTCCGTGGGATCGACCCGTTCTTACCACTCTACTTGGTTTTTAAATATTTTTAGTGAGTGAGTGCGGTTATTTTTGAAATTGTGACATGGCTTTAACGATGAGTTTTGTGTACATTAATTTTTGGCGTCGTTGTCGGGGAAGAAAATGATTTTTGATAGTTGAAAATTCTTGTGTTTGATGTGTATATTTGTATACTAATTTTTTTATTTTTATTTGACAGGAAAAAAATAATAAAATCATAAAAAAATTCAGACTTGAAATTCATAGAAAATAAACTATTGCAGAAAATAAGAAGCGTGGCTGAATGTCTATATCTGTCACAACAGGGAGCAGAATTCTGTAAATATAAAAATCTTAGAAATTCAAGCGTCGCTAAAAGTTAGTAAACGTAGGAATAGGTCATGGTTTATAAATTCTTAGAAAAATCTCAAATAAAATCAAAAAAAATCTTAAAAAATCTAAAAAAAACCCAAAAAACGCAAAAAGCATGACTTTAAGCTTCATTTTTTAGTAGATTTGCATCTTGTTTGTTGTTTTAGTTGCTATTTGTCTTTTATCCATCTCTATTTTTGACAAAAAAATAGAAAAAAAAATTCCCTCAAAAAAAATCAAAAAATAGAAAATAGAAAAAAATTGTCATGACATCATTCTTCCATATTATTTGCATCTCTTTCATGCATTGTTGCATATGGTTGATTCTTGGTTCTTTGTTCTTCCATCATTTGAAAAAGAAAAAATCATCATTATCTTCTTCTCTTTCTCCCTTCTTAAGGGCGATTTAGGTACACCCCTCTTGGAATTAGAAGGACCCTCCATTGATCACTCCGTCTCTTTAGATTGGAATCTCCTTTTTCAAGACTTCCATAAGTCCCCGTACCCGTGGATTCCCTCACAGACGCCGGGCCGGTTGTACGAAGCACCTTGAAGTTAGCTTACCCTTAGAAGTTATAAAAAAAAACCCATCATTTGGCATACATCATTCATATAGTTGTTGATTTAGTTGCATTACTTTGAAAAAAAAACATAAAACCAAAAACACAAAACAACACACTCACTCTTTAGGCCCTTTTTGCATTACATGCACAGTAGGAGATCCCTACATCCACCTTTACTAGGACCCATAGGTGAGATTGAGAGGTTAGTGCATCTTAGAAATCAACATCAACGTAACCTCATGGCAGACCAAAATAAACAAGTAGCTCTCAAACAAATGAAGGAATATTTCATGCCAAATCAATATCAACCTTCCTTCTATGTTCAAGCACCCCAAAACCAAGCGGCCCAATATGAGATTAAATCAAGCACTATTCAAATGTTGCCATCCTTCTATGGCAATACCAATGAAGATCCATACAAACATCAAGATGAGTTCCTCCAGATTTGTTCAACTTTTACAATCCAAAACTTTTTGATGATACTCTTAGATTGACTTTCTTCTCATTCTCTCTCAAGGACAAAGCTAAATATTGGTTAGGAGCCTTGGGTAGATCAATAGACACATGGGAGGAAATGCAAAAAGAGTTTTTGAAGAAATTTTATCTCATTGGGAGAACCAATACCATGAGGAGAGCAATTACTAGATTTACTCAGAACCTTGGAGAACAAATCCATGAAGCTTGGGATAGATTGCAAGATTTGTTAAGAAAATACCCACACCATGGATTATCAAGATGGTAAATAGTTCAGACATTTTATGAGGGATTAACGGATAATTATCGCCAAATGGTGGATGCGTCATGTGGGAGAACTTTTATGAGTAAAAGCGAGGATGAAGCTTATGAGTTATTTGAGATGTTAAGTGAAAATTCAATCAGTCATGCCTCGCTATCATCTTATGAAAGAATGATTGGGCTATCTAAGAGGGCTGGGCTTTATGAAGTTAAGAATCAAGGAGAATCTGAGAATATGATGGATATTAATGCTTTTGCACAAAAAGTTGAATAAAATGGATATGTTGGCGTAAAAGATGGAGAATGTCGATTGGATAGCTCAAAAGCTAGATCAATTGCTATCCATGAATAGACAGGAACCTTCTTTCTCTTCTGCCCCTCAATCTCAACCATTCTCAGATTCTAACCATCAAGAACTTTGTGCTATGTGTTCAAGCCCAACTCATCTTGTTACTGATTGTCCTACAGCAGCCCAACTTCTCCCATTCATCCAAGAACAAATTTTTGCTGCTCAGGGCATCTCCAAGCCTCCTTATGATCCTTATTCCAATACCTACAATCCAGGCTGGAGAAATCACCCGAACGTTTCTTGGAAAACTCAACAAGGACCAATCCCTCAAACCATCCAGTTCAAAAATAGTCTTTTCCAATCCCAAGTCAATCTCACCAAAGTCTATCTTATTCATCTCCTTTTAAACAAACTCAGCATCAATCTCAACCTCCATCATATTATTCTCAGGCCCCGTATCATCAAGCTCAATTTTTTATGGGCCAATATCATCAATATCCTCCTAATCGATTCAATCAACTTCAAGCTCCATATCAGCCACCCCCTCCTCAGCCCAACCTCGGTGATAAAGTTGATCAACTCCAACAATTGATTCTGTCTCAGCAACAATCCATGGCTAAGTTGGAGAGTCAAATAGGGCAATTGGCTGCTAGTAATATGAGGAGAGAGGTAGGTCAGCTTCTTAGCCAACCCATGGCTAATCCTAAAAGTCAACCTCCGGGCTTTCCCCAAAGAGCTCCTCTTCTTCCTCAATCAAACCAACCTCAGCCTCCCCCTCCTGTAGGTCTCCACTTTGAGAATGTGTGGACGCATTAAAATTCGCTTATTCATTGTGGTTCGTTTATTAACGTGCGTGGGCATGCCAGTCACCGGAGTGACAATTTATTCGGGCTCCGAAGAGCCCATAGTGCGCTCGACCTGACTTCGTCAGACAATTGCATGGTTCGTGTCGGGACCAGATCCCATCGTGCCATGAAGGTCACGACGTCATTTACATCCCTCATACGAGGGAACACCCTTGATTAATTGTCGAGATTAGGGGCCCTGCGGCCGAAGGGACTAATACTAATTACGCGAGAAAGAAGCAGGAATAGATCACGTTGAGATCTGCCTCGGGTTACAGGCCACGGGTCATATTGGTCACTCGTGGACCCTTTTCATGTTCGGACGGAGGTCCGTGATAGAAACGCGGTGGAAGCCGGGATGAATTCATTCAAATGTCTGCCGAGCGCTCGGCAATTTTGATGGTAGCTCGAAAAGGGTTCGGTCTTGAGAAACGGGCCCGGTCCAATCAGAATGTTAGCCCGGGGCGAGGTCGAGTCGTGGCCGTATCGAGGCAGTCCCCGCGACTCAGGCCCGACCTGTAGGGGTAGCATCGTTATTCCCTTCAGCACCATGTCATAAGGGGGGACGGGGCTGCAATATAGACTTTACCCTTTCTTTTATCCGGGCTTCCAATTGTATACGTATATTCCTTTTTTTTTTATTTCCCTTTTGTGAATTTTTCCTGAGTGGCTTATCCAAGCTGTTTATTATTATCATTATTAGAAATTTATCTTACCACCATTATTATTATTTCACCAATTTTTGTTTATTTCATGTATATATCTAAATTTATTTAGTCATCGTGATTTTTTTTATTGATTTGTTACGGTTATTAATATATATATATTACACACATACCTCTGGACCGCTGAAGGGCCAAAAGGGGACTGAAAGAGCGTACCGGTGAAGGGAGGTGGAAGGTGTGCCGGCGAAGGCGGCGTGGAGTGTGCCGAGTAAGGCCACGGGTAGTGTACCGGCGAAGCAAGAAGGGTGGCGTGCCGGTGAAGACGTTCCCAGGCATGCCGGCGAAGAGAGAAAGGGAGCGTGCCGCTGAAGGAAGGTGGGTGGTGTGGAACGCACTGAGTTTCGTGTGGTTCGGAAATATCGTGGGATATCGGTGGTCTTTTTATGGGTTTATCTAGTGCGAGGGCGTGCCAGTCACCTAGGTGACAATGTGTTCGGGCTTCGAGACTGGAGTGGTCCGAAGCCCGGGGTGCGCTCCATCTGACTGATCAGACGATTGTGGATATCGGGTCGGGACTGGAGACCCGCCGCGCCATAAAGGCCGCGACGTTAATTACATCCCCTCGGAGAGGGGAAGACCTCTGATTAATCGCCAAGAAAAGGGGTCAAATGACCTAGAGATCGTTTTTCATTAAAGCATGCGAGTTGGGTTGACATGATTTAAACCCTCCGCATCGGTATGCAAAACGGTGTTCAAAACCATATAAATACTTGCCGCGAGTGCGGCGAATTTAATGAAGGTGCGGGATTAGATCCCGGTATATATACATCAGCCACTAACAGGCAATTCCAGTATTCGGTCGAGAGTCCATATTCGAAGCATCGAAGGTAACAACAAAGACATTCGGATATCTGCCGTAGGTACGGCACGCTTCACGTGGGTGCGGGATCGGATCCCGGAAGAAGTGGGTCAAGCTGATGAACTATCGGCCCAAGAGGTGCACGGATCATGACCATGTCGGGGATCCCGAGGTCCACGTCCGATACCACGGGGCATCATTGCTTTTCTCTTCACGCACAGTCCGGGGGAGCGGGTTGTTAAGTGTAAAGCCAAAACTCGGCAACGTGCGCCCTCGCACGCGGATCGACCTGTGCGGTCAGGTCGCGGGGTTCGAGGGGGCAACGCCCCTTGCGGGGGTTTTCGGGGGCAGCGCCCCCGGAACAAAATTTGGATTATAGTGGAGGGGAGACTTTTGATTAGTTTTCTATTAGCTTGAATTGCATGTTTTCTTTTATTTTCTTGATCACCTTCTCTCTTCCAGGCACGCCGGATTAAGTGATATTGAAGGGGGGCGCGCCGGTTAAGGATGCCACAAGGGGAAGGGCGCGCCGGTTTAAGGACACTACAAGGGGGCTGAAGGGGGGCGCGCCGGTTTAAGGGAGTTCAAGGGGGGCGCGCCGGTTAAGGTCCAGGAAGGGGGGGCGCGCCGGTTAAATGGACTAGTACAAGGGGGCGCGCCGGATTGCTGCAAGGAAAAAAAAATGGGTTTTGAGTGTGGGGTTAAACCGGCGCGGGGGGGTACCGCGCCGGATTAACCCGCGCCGGATTAAGCATTGTATATCTTCTTTCAACCCGTTTGTGCTCTGTTTCTTCTTTCCTTCAACTGCAAGTTGATTTATTGATTGGTTTGTTCATCTTATTGGTGAATTATGTTTGTGGAAAGAAGATTTAAGTGTTTTAAGTGTTTGTTCAGGTGGATTGTCATGATGATTCAAGTGTTTTATTAGAACAGTTTGCTGTGCAGGAACATGGAAGTTTAGTTTGTCTCAGTGGTTTAGTGTGTTTGTCTGTCTGTTCCTATGCATTCTCTGTTCTTACATGTTCTTCTCCGGCAAAATTTGGGCAGCACCTCCCCCGGACTGACGATTGCCAGAGAAAATAGAGGAACACCAAGTGGATTGCTCCAGGGTGAACCTCAAAATGTAGACCTTATGCGGTCCGATAACCCAAGTGTGAGTGTGGAAAAGCTCGAGGACTAGCCTTCCAGAGCTCTCACGACTCACGGGTAATGATCCCTCGAAGGGGAACGAGTGGGGAGTGAGATCAGAAACGCTGGAGGCCAAGTAGAAAGGGAGGGGCTACAGCCTGAACGTATTCCGAAGGGGGAGAAGAAGATGCAACATATCAAGAAAAGAGGATCTCCCGAAGGATCATTTTCATTTCACCACGAAGGGGTGCAAATACATGGGCTCTTCATGCATCTAAAGCAAGGAACCAAAGGGAAGAATACATCGGAGGAAAGAAAAAGAAACAAGGGGGGGGGGAGGGGAGATCTGTATCTCCCTCACCTCACTCTCTGCTCTCTCCTTCTCTTTTCTCACTTCACTTCGCTCTCACAGGAACGCTGGCTTCGGGCTTCAAGGGGTTTCTCTCAGAAGAAGACTTCCACTTTTCAGGCTTCCAAGAGTTGTTCAACCCTTCCAACCTTCCAACCCATTTAAGCTTCGCCTGGGCGCTCCTTTTATAGGGGCCGGAGGCCCTGTTTTGGAGGGATGCCCTCTGGATTCTTCTTCCTCCCGTTGGTTCCTTGTTTCCCGCAACCACCACTGCAGCTGCTGACGTTGGTGATGTTGCCCTGCTGCTGCTGTCGACGTCGCCTCCGGCGAGGCTATGGTGTGATCGGGAGGGGGGCTCCGCTGGCACGTCCATCGCGAGCCACGTTGCTATCATCATTTGCTGAAGAATGGCCGGCCGATCGACGGAATGAGCGTTCGGCGGGATGGGGCTCGATGACTTCCATTCACGGCATATGCTCGTTTGCCCGCCGGATCGAAGTGGGAGCTTTAACCATTTTAGGCTTGTTCGTCATCATGCCGTTCCCAGGAAACAAGGGACCGCATTGATGACGGGATGGCTTCACTGCACGCCGGATAAAGGCCTCAGAGAAAAGCTTGTTTCTAAACTAAGCGCGCCGTATTAGCACTCCAAGATGGGCACGCCGGTTTAGTGCATTCAAAGGGGTGACCCTTCAACGGGAGCATGCCATTTTAACATAAAGCAAGGGAGTTCACGGGGCGCGCCGGACTAGCATCTTGTAAAGGGCGCGCCGGTTTAAGGCCCCCTTAGGGGCGCGCCGGTTTAAGGCTATTGGAAGGGGCGTGCCGGTTTAAGGCTATTGGAAGGGGCGCGCCGGTTTAAAGACCATATAAGGGCGCGCCAGTTTAGACTTCGTCTCGGCTTCGCGGCTATTCGGATGGATGCTTATCCTCCTGTATTGCTTTAGTCGTAATGCACCGCCGTCGGGGTGTTTAGTTCAGGGCCTCTGCATCCCGATTTGGAACTTCGAGTGATCCCCGACGCGTGCCGAACACGTGTTCGAATTCCCGAGTTTCTTTTGATTCAGCCTTTGGCAATGCCGACTGGAGAGCCGGGGCTGTCTCTTCAACACGAGGGGATTCTTTGTCGGGTGACGGAGCACCGGGTAGGTATTCGTCCTGCTTGGAGGAGGCATAAGGTTTATTCAGCCTTTCCGTCTTCGACTCGCTCTCGAGTGCTGAGACGTGCATGTCGTATGATCATCATCATTTTTTTGACGTCCACAGGTGGGCGGTGTGCCGGTCAAGGAGGGTAGATGGTGTACCGGTGAAGGCCCACTCCTCCTTTACATCTTTTAACGCTTTTCTTTTCTTCTTTCCTTTGATTGATTTTTTTTTATGTAGTTTTATACAAATCTTTTCTCCTTCTTCCCCCAACCTTTCCTTTGCAGATTGAGTATTTAATCTACCACATAGTCATTTACTCCAATTCTTCTCGTGTTGTCCGTGGTGCCTTATTCCGGTTAGAGTGTTCTATCACCGATTGTTCCATTCGTTCGTTGTTCCCCTTTGTCTTTTGATGTGTTATTGTTCTGTTTGTTTGTCGCTTTCTTTTGTCTCTTCAACGTGTTATTATTTCTAACAAAAATTTGGCAGCATCTCCCCTTGACCCGAGCGTAAGGGAGATAAAGGGGACGCGCCCACATGGAGTGGCGGAACCCGACAACTGGAGGTAGGCACCCGAAGGTGGTAGCACCTTTAATAGAGCCTCGGAAAACCTGAAAGCAACGATGGGTAAAAGGGGGAAAAAAACCTCTAGACCTAATCAGGGGCGTGCCCTGTCTGGGAGGCCAAAGGTGTGCCGGTGAAGGCCACTAAGGCCGTGTCGGGAAAGGCCCAAAGGGGGCGTGCCGGCGAAGGGCTCACTGGGGTGCACCGGTGAGGGCCACATAAAGGCGCGCCGATGAAGGGTTACTGGATGGCGTGCCGCTGAAGGCCCAATGGGGGTGTGCCGGCGAAGGGTTGGTTAGCCGTGTCGGCGAAGGTTCCAAAGGAGGTGTGCCGCTGGGGGCCGGGGCTGCATCGGGGTAGGCATGGACCAATGGAAGGCTGAGCAAAGGGTAGAGGCTGGGGTTAACTAGGTGGGCTGGAATTGAGGCAAGGAGGAAGGCCCGGAGGGACATTAGTAGCTGAGTGTCCAAGAGACGGAGGAGGGCCTCTCCCTCCAAGCAAACAGGTGAAGTTGGGAACCAGAGAGGAGGGCCTCGAGCTCGCGAGGCTGGGGGTCGCACGAGGAGACCACATCGACGTGGAGACTCCCGAAACACCGGAAAGGGGGAGAAGGTAGACAACCCAACACGCACATTGGCATAAACCAACGGAAGCAGCGAGAAACCCAAAAAAAAGGGTGATTTTTATTCACGAAGGGGAATGACCATAGCCGGCCACATACATTGCATAGCACACTCGTGCGGAAACTACGGATGGGGGAAAGGAGAAGATCATAAAAAAATGAAAGAGAAATAAAGAAACGGGGGGAGTGCTGGGGCCGAACATGGGTGACTACTCCCTGTCCTTCCCCACTCCCTCCTCTACATCACAGCTCACACTCCCTCTCATTCTCTTCCTTACTCTCTTTGTCCCGGCGGTCGTCGGGGAACCTCACGCCGGAGTCCACCCTCCCCCTTTTCTTCTCTCGTCTTATTCCTCTGTGGCTGCGTCGTTGTTTCTCTCTGCAGCCGTCTCTCCTCCTGCTTCTCCTTCCTCTGTTCTTTTTTTCCTGTGCTCTGAAGAAGAGGGGTTTTTATACCCCACACGGCGGGAGCGTTCGAACACGGTAGCCAGAAGCGGGAAGCGACTGGCCATGATGGGGTTTGACTTCCCCCGTCCTGGATGTCAGGGGAGTAGCATGCGTGGCCCAACCACCGGCCGACACCTCAGACAGCCCACTGCGCGCCAAAGATCTGTAGGTCATGGGCTCGAGATTTGGTCTTCCGGAGGTGCCGTTGGAATGCCTGAACGCTGTGCCGCTGGCGGGTTCAACAAGCGTGCCGCGGGAGGGCCAAAAGGGTGTGCGGCTGGAAGACACGGTAAGTGTGCCGCTGAAGAGCCCAAAGGACGTGCCGCTGGACGGCCAGGAGGGCGTGCCACTAGAGACCACTAGAGGCGTGCCGCTGAAGGGGCCTCAGGGCGTGCCGTTGAAGGGCCATAGGGCCGTGCCGCTGAAGGGCCCAAGGGCCATGCCGTTGAAGAGCCAAAGGGCCGTGCCGCTGAAGGGCCGAAGGGCCATGCCGCTGAAGGGCCGTGCCGCTGAAGGGCCGTGCCGTTGAAGGGCCGTGCCGCTGAAGGGCTAAATGGGCAGTTTTGAGCCCGTTGTGAGCACGAGTTGTGACCCATCTGATTTTCTTCGAGGCCCATGAATTGTGGGGCTCTTGGTGGTTGATTTCTCTTCACCGTCGTGACTCTGGCGACAGCTTGACGGCAGGGTGTGCGTGTTCGGGGAGTCCGGATGGCCCTCCCTTCTTCACAGTTTCCTCAGTTGACGTGGTTGTTGATGCTGGACTAGTCGGGACATATGGGAGTGTAATTTTGCATGTCCACAAATGCCCCCCACCGGCGGGTAGCGCTGGCGAAGGATGAGCCAGGCGGTGCCCGTGGGTGTGCTTGTCTCTTCTTCCCTTCGTTGGCGCCGATGGGGTGTCGGGGACCGCAGTAGTTTATTTGTCTCTTCTTCTCTTCGTCAGTGCCGACGAGGTGTCGGGCACTGACATAGTTTATTTGTCTCTTCTTCTCTTCATCAGTGCCGACGGGGTGTCGGGGACTGACGTAGCATGTTGGTCTCTTTGTCTCTTCGTCAGCGCCGACGGGGTGTCGGGAACTGACGTAGTATGTTGGTCTCTTTGTCTCTTCATCAGTGCCGACGGGGTGTCGGTACCTGACGTGATATGTTGGTCTCTTTGTCTCTTCATCGGTGCCGACGGGGTGTCGGGACCTGACGTGATATGTTGGTCTCTTTGTCTCTTCATCAGTGCCGACGGGGTGTCGGGAACTGACGTGATATGTTGGTCTCTTCTTCTCTTCGTCAGCGCCGACGGGGTGTCGGGAACTGACATAGTATGTTGGTCTCTTTGTCTCTTCATCAGTGCCGATGGGGTGTCGGGAGCTGACGTGGTTTATTGGTCTCTTCGTCTCTTTTTTTTCTCTCTTTTTTTGAACCACATTACCGGTACAAGCGCCCTTTCGGGTTTTCGCCGGCACCGGCCCCCTCTTGCTTTTGCCCACGTGTCCTCTCGAGTTTTCACGTGGCGGGGTACCCGATTTTGTCTGCAGCGCCCTTTCGGGTTTTTGCCACAGCTGGGTTGTTGCCATTTTTGCCCTTGTCCCTGAGTAGGGGCAAGTCCGGTGGGGCACCTCTATTTTAAGCCCCTCTCTCTTATTTGTTATGTATATGCATATATATATTTTTGACAAGTGGGTGATATGTAATGGTTGGCTAGGGCCTGAGGCCTTGTGCCGAAAGGTAGGGCTTATTCGTCGGCAAGAAAACAATGCCAACACAACGGGAGATCTTTCTGCCGATTCGGACGTAAGGTCCGTAATGGCAATATTTGTGTAAGGGCGGGTGGCTAGGGCATGAAGCCTTGCACCGGCAAGGGACTTATTCGTTGGCAAGGGACTAATGCCAGCGCAAGGGTAGAGGTTTTGCCAATTCGGGCGTAAGGCCCGCAATGGCAATTTTGCATGAGTGGAGGTGGCTAGGGCGCAAAGTCTTGCGCCAGAAAAGGACTTATTCGTTGGCGAGGAACCAATGCCAGTGCAAGGATAAAGCCTTCTTTCGCCTGTGCGGATGCCCGTCGACACCTAGGGACGTGCGGACGAGACATACCCACGGAGGCGTCTGCCATCGTGCATTGTTTACGTACACCTCCGCATGTATGTGCGCATACGTACCTATATACGTATATACACATATATATATTTATATTTATTTAGGTTTATTATTATTATTATTACCTTTGTCGAAATTCCTTCCTCCCTTTTTCTTTTTCTTTCTTTTCTTTCTCCCTTTTTGTTTTCTCTCCTTTTTTTCTCCTTTTTTCTTTCTCTCTTTTTTTTCTTTCTTTTCTTTCGTTTTCCCCCTTCTTCGTTTACTCTTCTTTTTTTTTTTCGCTTTTCCTCTTTTATTTTCCCCTTCTCCTTTTTTTATTCATTTTTTCTCTTCTTTTTTTCTCTTCTCTTCCCCCTTTTTTTATCCATTTTCCGTCCTTCTTCTCTTTTTTTCCTTCTCTTCTTCTTTTTGTATTATATTTTTTTTGCTTTCCTTCCCCCCTTTTGCTTCTTTTTTAATGCCCCTATAAAAGGGGCAGGGGTGGCATGCTCGAGCCACCCCCTCTCACTTTCAAACTCCCTCCCTCCCTTTTCTCTTTCTTCCACGGCAGACGTGCGCCCCCTCCCCTTCCTTCTTCCTCTTCGTCTTCGGACGTGACCGGCCACCGTCGTCGTTGTCTTCTCCGTCACCGGGGTGAGCAGGCCGCCGCGGACGGCTCCCCTCTTCCTCTTCCTCTTTCTTCTCTTCTCATCCCCCTGCCCGCTCTTCTCCTATTCTCCCCCCCTCTCCTTAATTTCTCCTCTCTTCGTCTTCCGAGATACGGCGGAGAGCTAAGCCCCCCCCTTTCTCTCTCTCTCTCTTTCTCTCCAATCCTCCCCTCCTCCCGTTCCTCTCGTCTCCTCCTTCTCTTCCCCCTCTTTCCTGGAGCTATGGAAGGCGGTGGGGGGGGTATCGCCGGTGGTGCCCGGAGGATGCTGTCGGAGCGTGCCAGGGAAGAGGGGCTCCAATCGTGCCGGTAGAGAGTGCCACAGATGTGCCGGCGGAGGGGAGCCTTCGAGCGTGCCGGTGAGGTGGTGTATCGGGGAGGGGCTCAGGGTAGTGTACCGGCGAGGGAGCATCACAGGGTGTGCCGGGGAAGCACCCGAGGGGGGTGTACCGGTGAAGGACCCACATGGGTGTACCGGGCAGGGCACCCGGGAGCGTGCCAGCGAAGGCCTGTGGGGGGGTGTGCCGGGGAACCACCACGGGTGTGTGCCGGTGAAGAAGGCACCAGGGCGGTGAAGGCACCCAGGGGGGTGTACCGGCGAAGGCACCCAGGGGGTGTACCGGTGAAAGCCCCTCGCTGGGTATGCCGGTGAGGGCCACCATGGGGCGTGCCGGCGAGGGCCACCACGGGGCGTGCCGGCGAAGGCCATTCCAAGGCGTGCCGGGGAAGGGGCCTTAGGCAGTATACCGGCAAGGAAAAAAGGAGGACTTTCTTCACGCTGAGGACTTCTGGTGCTGCCTTTCGGGGCCCACCGTGACTTGTTGGGGCCGTCACTCCTTGTGGATGTGCACCCGTGTCTTCCCTTACGCCTCTGGCCTAGGGGAAACTCTGTCGAAATTTTGTCAGAAATTGGCAGTGTCTTATTCATTTTACTTATAGTAGAGCCCCTTTATTGTTTTCATTTCCCTTCTCCCGTGGCTTATTCTGATCTTCTGTTTGTTGTATCTTTGCAGATAAATGGCTGCCCCTGTTGTGCATCCCTTGGTTTTGATGATGACAATAGGATATGTTTGACTAATCTAAGTTCTTTCTTGTTTCTTAAAGCAAATGGTTTGGTTATTTTTGTAAAGATAGTGCATTGAATTAATGCACATTTGATGATGACAAATATGCTTTTATATACATTTGGAACTTCAAGTCAAATCTTATAAGTTAAGCAAATTTCAGGTTCACTAAAATCCAAGTGGAATCAACAAATCAGTATAAGCGTGAAAGACTGTTTGTCGACCACTGAAGAAGTTATGGTCGACCAACGAACTCAACCAGAAAAGCATCAAGTCATCTGTCTTCTGGAAGCACCTTGGATGTCGACCATAGCCCCACCTCTGGTCGACCACAGGAAAAGATAGAACATCAGACAGAACCAATGGCCACCTGATATTTGCCCCTTGTCGACCAGCGACAAGGCTGTGGTCGACCACGGGGAACGCAGGTGTCAGCCAGAATGGAACAGCCGTCTGGACACAGCTCGTTGTCGACCAGAGACAGTGTCATGGTCGACCACGGGTTTTTATATCGTCCAAAACCGAACTCTAACCGAATTCTGTTTTGGTTCCTTAAAACCTGCAGATGGTTGTTGCAGGTTGTTGGGCTGCTCAGGAGATAAGCTTCCGCACGGGAATCAAGGAAACAATCTTGCTTAGAAGTGGTCAAACTCGTTCTAACGATTGGATTTAAACCGATCCCTGTTTTCTAGCAGATTGGCGCTCGATCTGAAAATTGAGCGGGAAGAACTTTATTCTTGAAAATAAAAAGAGCTGTATGAAGAATATAAGGCAACTAATCACGAACAAGGAAGCAGAGAGAGAGCACGGAATAGAAGCCAAGAAAGATACACACAGAAGAGGAAGAAGGAGCTCTCCACCAATCAAAAATCTGCAGAAAGGTTAAAGGCAATCTCGTTGCTGCAGAAGGAAGACTTAGCTCAAGACTGTGCGATCTCCAGCAGTAGAACAATCGAAGGCAACTGACTGGAAGATCAACAGGGAGTCTAGGCTTCTTCATAAGCGTGATCAAGTCCCAGGCTGAACACCTATTCTTCTACACACGTCAATATTCAGTCCTGTCTTTCATCACCCGTTCTTATCATCTTTTCATTTCTGATTACAATTATTGTCAAGCTGTGAGGCAGCAGAGTCAAGCTGTGTGTCAGCAGGTACAAGCTGTGTGTCAGCTGTGTTTTGGTTGAGATCAGAGATTCTCATAGTGAAGCCTTGCTTGAGTTAAGCAAGGGGTGGATGTAAGTCTCAGGAAGAGACTGAACCACCTAAAAACCTTCTGTCTTGTGGATGTGCTTGTGGTGTGTGTTGCTCCTTATAATTGCTAACGTATCTGACTTCAGGATTAATCTCAAAATCAATCATTTGCTTGAGGTTACTGCATTATAATTTAAAAAAGGGGGAAAGATCTATTCACCCCCCCTCTAGATCTATTCAGTCCATATCCAACACGTGGTATCAGAGCCTGGTTCTCCAGATATGTGGTCTAACAACCAGGAGAGACTGGGCGGACTGAATTCTAAAAGCCTCATAGCTGAGGGGCACTCTGTAACTAGACCTCCATATTTTGATGGAACTGATTATTCTTATTGGAAAAATCGTATGCAGGTGTTCTTACGTGCGCAAGACCACGAGATGTGGAGGGTAGTGAGCCGCGGACCTTTTGAGCTACCGGAAGATGAAGAAACCTGGACCAGAGAACAGGTCAGGAAATCAACTGTCAACTGGGGAGCCATGAACGTGATGCAGTGCTCACTACACCCCACAGAATTCTCAAGAGTTTCCCAATGCGCAACAGCCAAAGAAATGTGGGATCGTCTAAAGGTAATCTACGAAGGTACTTCCGAGGTAAGAGAGACAAAAGCAAATATGCTAGTCTCAGAATATGAAATGTTTAGGATGAAAAATGATGAAAGTATTTCTGAGATGTATGCCAGATTAGTACAACTGACTAATGGCTTGAAGAGCTTAGGGAAGACATACAAAGAGCAGGAATTAGTGAGGAAGATTTTAAGGTCTCTCACATCGATGTGGCATACCAAGGCCACAGTCATTGAGGACTCAAAGGATCTCACAACAATGACAGTGGATGAGTTAGTAGGATCTCTGATGGCCTATGAGGTCAATCTGAAGAGAAAGGAAGATGAGGGCAAGAAAAAGAAGCAACTTGCCCTAAAGACTAAAACAAGCACCTCTGAGGTGTCTGACAATGATGACTCATCTAGCTCAGGTGAAGAATCTGGTGAGCTAGCCATGCTTACAAGAAAATTTAAAAAATTCCTGCGGAAGGAAGGTAAAGGATTCAGAAATCCAAAGGGCATGGTAAGGAAGTCATCCCAGTTTAAATCTGATAAACATAAGGCTCCTTCTAACAAACTCATTTGCTACAATTGCAGGCAGCCTGGACATATGAAGGCTGAATGTCCAGAAGCTCCTAAGAAATCAAGCTTCAAGTGGAAAGGCAAGAAACCCAAGGCGATGATTAGCACTTGGAGTGAGGAGGAAGAGAGCAGTGAAGAGGAAACAACTTCCGAGGAAGAAGAAGGAAAGCTCTGTCTGATGGCCAAGGGAGACAACAGTGATCTTGAGGTAAGTTCCCCATTTCAAGACTTCTCTAGTTCGGATTGGGAAGCAGTATATTCAGAATTGCTTGATACTTATGAAAGAATAAGAAAGGAAAATAAACATTTGAAGAAGAAGATCAGTCAACTGAATAAAGACAGCAATTCAATAGAAAACAAAACTGAACTAGAAATGGAAATCCAGTCACTGAAAAACAAGCTGAATCAAATGGACTTAGATGAAGAAAATCACAAGAGAATGTCCGAAGAGAATGAAATGCTAAAAAATGACATTGATGAGTTAAAACTAAGAGCTCAGGAATGCGAACAGAAAACAAAGCAAACTGAAGAAAAGAACAACTCCATTAAGGAAGAAAACAGTAAGCTTCTAAAAGAGATAGAAAGAATCCAAGGTGAATTGGAAGATAAACAGGAAGCTTTGGAAAAAATGACCAAGGGCCAAGACAACTTAAATGCCGTCTTAGGAATAAAAGTAAACTTTCAAAAAGAAGGGTTAGGGTATAATCCAACAGCTAAGAAAGAATTTCAAATAAGAACTCAAAGTAAACTTGGTGGACCTAAAGGAAAAGGCCCCTTGATAAATTTGTATCAAGACGAAAGAAATAATGAAGCCAGCTCCTCTAACCAGATTAATGTCAATCCAAAAGAGAGGAAATCTGAAGGAAAAGGGACAAATCCAAATCACTCTAATAATAATGGCCACATAAGGCAGAATCAGCAAATTTACAAAAGAAATCAGACAGATAAAACTTCAATTAATATTAACGAATACAAACCTGTAAAACCAGGTGTCGGGAAACATGCTGGTCGACAACAGACCCCTCCGATGTCGACCATGAACAGACCCGCAAACAAAACTCACAGGGTTAACCAGCTGAAAAAGAATGGAAATTGGAACCCAAAAATGTGGTTTCAGAATAGAAAATCAACTAATCCAAAGCCACCTAACCTGAACAATTTAAGCAATAAAAAATTAATCTGTTCCAATAAGATTTGGGTTCCCAAGGGGCTGCTACAGCAGTTTCATGATTTCACAAGCTATCTTGGACCCGGGTACCATTAGGGTCCAAAAGTTTCTGTGTAACTTGTGATGCAGGTGTGTCGGCAGCTATACACAACAAGTGGTACTTAGATAGTGGCTGCTCAAGACATATGACAGGAGACAAGGCAAAATTCTCCGAGCTAAACTCAAAAGATGGAGGACATGTGACATTTGGAGGAAATAACAAAGGCAAGATCATTGGGAAAGGTAAGGTAGGTAAGACATCTACAAATTGCATTGAAGATGTACTGCTAGTGGATGGCCTGGAATATAATCTTCTAAGCATCAGTCAGCTATGCGACAAAGGCCATCAAGTAGTCTTTGATTCTAAGATTTGTAAAATTCTTGAACCAAATTCGGATAAAGTTAAGTTTATGGGCAAGAGAGTAAATAATGTCTACATGATAGACTTGGATGATCCAGCCCACTCCAACTTGTGCCTCACCGCCAAGAAGGAAGACCTGACTTGGTTGTGGCACCGAAGGCTAGGGCATGTTAGCTACAGGGTGCTGCACAAATTGGTTAAGAATAAAATGGTTTCTGGATTACCTGAAATCTCTTTTGCACAGAATGTCAAAGTGTGTGAAGCATGTACCCAAGGGAAACAAACAAGGAAATCTTTCAAAAATAGAACTATAGATCAGTCGTCTAGGCCATTAGAACTTGTATACATGGACTTATTTGGTCCTACAAGGACTACTAGTCTTAGTGGAAAAAGATATGGCTTTGTTCTAGTGGATGATTTTTCAAGATTTACCTGGGTAATGTTTTTATCACATAAAAATGATGCCTTTCATGAATTTCAGGATTTTTACAGAAGAATGAAGCAGGATGGTAAGTCCAAAGTGTGTTCAATAATATCTGATCATGGGGGAGAATTTGAAAATTCAGAGTTTGATGAATTCTGCAGGAACAAAGGAATAAATCACAGGTTCTCCTCACCAAGGACGCCAGAGCAAAATGGAGTGGTGGAGAGAAGGAATCGCACACTTGTTGAAATGGCCAGAACCTTGTTGGTTGAAGCCAATCTTCCAAGAAGATTTTGGGCTGAGGCGGTCAATACAGCATGTTATATTGTAAACAGGGCAATGGTAAGACCATCTAGTGCGAAAACTCCATATGAGGTGTTCAAAGGTAAGAAGCCATCTCTAGCTCATTTTAGGATCTTCGGTGTAAGGTGTTTTATTCATAACAATGACAAGAGATCATTGGACAAATTTGAACCAAAGAGTGACCCAGGAATCTTCTTGGGATACTCTGACCGATCAAGAGCCTATAGAGTCTACAACACCAAAGATCAGCTAGTTGAAGAATCCCCACATATCACATTTGATGAAAATAATGACTTTGACAAAACTGGACATGTAGGCAAAGATGAAGATGGGGAATTTCTGGAAGGCAAAGAGGAACCAATGGAGACTGAAGCAGAACCAAAGCAAGGTGATTCCAATGATCAACCCGAAGGAGAGATCAGCCCAGGTAACAATTCTGAAAATCTGAGATTTCTCAGAGATCATCCTCTAGATAACATCATTGGAGGAATTAATGAACCGAGGAAAACTAGATCTCAGCTTAAAATAGTTGATGAATTAGATCAGCTAGCCCTTGTATCTCAAGTTGAGCCTAAAAATGTAGAGGAAGCTTTAAGAGATGAATCTTGGATAAATGCCATGCATGAAGAATTAAATCAATTTGAAAGAAATCAGGTTTGGAAACTTGTTCCCAGACCCTCATCTCATCCTATTATTGGAACCAAATGGGTTTATAAAAATAAGCTTAATGAAGAAGGAGTTGTTATGAGGAACAAGGCTCGGTTGGTGGCTAAGGGGTATAACCAAGAATTTGGAGTTGATTTTGAAGAATCATATCCTCCAGTTGCAAGGTTAGAAGCCATTAGGATATTGTTAGCATTTGCGGCGTCCCATGGAATTAAATTGCAGCAAAAGGATGTAAAAAGTGCCTTTCTAAATGGCATTGTAAAGGAAGAAAGTCTTTGTGGAACAACCCCCTGGTTTTGAAAATGATGATCTTCCTAATCATGTCTTTAAACTGCATAAGGCTTTGTATGGTTTAAAGCAGGCTCCTAGGGCATGGTACGACAGACTGAGTTCATTCCTCACCAAAAAGGGCTACACAAGAGGTAAAATTGATCAAACATTATTCTCCAAGACCCAAGGTAAGAATATACTAATTGTGCAAATCTATGTGGATGATATTGTGTTTGGATCCACTGAAGCTTCATTATGTACTGAATTTGCAAATCTAATGACCAATGAGTTTGAAATGAGTTTAATGGGTGATTTACAGTTTTTTCTTGGATTGCAGATCGTACAATGTAGAGAAGGATACTTCATAAATCAATCCAAGTACATAAAGGAGATGCTGAAGAAGTTTGGCATGGAAAGCTGCAAACCAATTGAGTCACCCATGGGTACAAATGCAACATTGGAAGCTGATGTAAAAGGTAACATGGTAGATGCCAAGAAATACAGAGGTATGATCGGGTCCCTGCTATATCTAACTGCTTCAAGGCCAGATATTCAGTTTAGTGTATGCATGTGTGCTAGATATCAGTCTAGCCCTAGAGAATCACATTTAGGGGCTGTCAAGCGTATCCTTCGATATATTGCCGGCACCCAAGAATTGGGATTATGGTATCCTACTTACTGCAAACTAGACTTGATTTCATATTCAGATGCTGATTATGCTGGTTGCAAAATTGATAGGAAGAGTACTAGTGGTTATTGTCAAATATTAGGTGGATGTTTAATATCATGGGCTTCTAAAAAACAGCATTCTGTGGCACTCTCCACTGCTGAAGCTGAGTATGTCGCAGTAGGGAACTGTGGTACACAGGTTTTGTGGATAAAACATCAACTCCAAGACTACAATGTAGATCTTGGATGTGCACCTATTTTCTGTGACAACACTAGTGCTATTAATTTGTCTAAAAACCCCATTCAACACTCTAGGACAAAACACATTGAGATCCGTCATCACTTTCTAAGAGATGAGGTCTCCAAAGGAAATTTCATGCTTCATTTTGTAGAAACTGAAAAACAACTGGCAGACATTTTCACAAAACCCCTTAACAATGACAGATTTTCAACTCTAAGAAGGGAGTTAGGAATTTGTAGAATTTCTCCTGAAAATTCTTGAAATAATCATATTCTTGTGTACACTGCATAGATTCTGTCATTTCTATCTAAGTTATAGGTCTCTAGTATTGGTCAAGTTTTTGAGCTTGGAAGTCTTGTGTCGGGTGCTACTTCAGCAAGCTCTGCAGAACCCTGGTCTTTCTACGGATTACCTCCTGTGGTCGACCACAGACAAGGCGCTGGTCGACCAAGGCATAAGGACAGGAAATAGTTAGCTCTGGGACTTCGCAGCTGTCGACCACAGGCGATCCAATGGTCGACAACAGGTTTGTCAGAACGCAGTCTTCTTAATAGGCAGGTTCTGTGTCAGCACAAAGGTCGACCACAGGCCACTCCATGGTCGACAAAGGACCTGAAAAAGGGAAATTAGATCTAGTCAGGGTGCTGGCTTTGGTGGGAAATCTTCTGAACTTTTTGGACTCTGAGCTCAGTTTTGCTTTACTCACTCATCCTTGTTCACACTTCCTATTCCTTGTGTCTCTATATCTCTTTGTGGCCAACTTATTGCTTTCTATCTTCAGCACGGACTCACAAATTGAGGGGGAGTAAAAAGTGTAAACTCATTCCTTAATAAATCATTGAACAACCTAACCATATCTTACAAGAAAATCACCAAAGTCATCAATGAGAGTAAAGGTTAAGTGTAGTAATGAGAATTTGACCTGTACTACTGCAATAAATTCAAACCATAACTATGACTCTGACTCAAGACTATTGAGAACTTATGTTTTTAGTAATGAGACTATTTCTCTACCTGTGTCTGTGTTGGACAGTGAAAATAACCGCTGCTATAGCATGAATGTATATGGAATACGCCATAATTCTGCCTTCTTGGTAGAGCAATGGACTGAGTTCTGAGAAACTACTGTTCTCTATCACAAAGCAAAATTGGCTGAAAAATTAAGTGGGAGACATGTATGTCATGAAGACTCATTCTACCTCTGCCACTCTCAAAATTATTAATTGGGAATACTGAGTAACTGGGGATATTGGCGTCTGATAAACGTATATCCTCACGGATAAAAGGAAGTTCCCAGTTAAAAGTGGAATGGTTAGGCATGCTAAGTAGCCGGGGTGACTGGCGTGTAAAAAGCGTGTCTTCTCGTGTAGAAAGGCATGTGATAAACCTGACCACAACTCTTCAATATTTCAAAAAGTAAAATCCAAAGTTATCAAAGGCAGATAAAATGGTTGACCTAATGCACTATATGCAAATAGAGGCATAAAACACTGTTCAGCTTGTTCAGCTAGTAAAATTATCTCATGAAACATATTATAAGCTTGAGGAGCTGTGAGTAAGAAAGTGGATATGGGGAGTCAATTTATTGGGGCAATACTTTCAAATTCTTTGAACCACAAGACCCACTCGAATTTGTCACAAGGTGGTCTTTGAGAAAGGGAGGAAAGGTTACTTAATTGTCTTATTAAAGAAAGGGGGTACACTTCAATAATTTCCCAAAATATGAGTTATGCTGATTAATCGTGACCGCTCGTTCTTTGCATCGCGATGGTTCACTGCCCTAAAAATTAAGGGCCAGCCCTAATGCCCTACCCTATAAATTGTCTCGGCTGGGTCCCTGAAATTTTCCCATCCGCAGCTCTAGCCCTCTCCCAACTTCATCTTCTCCAGATTTCTTTTCTCGCCTCTCTCTCGCCTCTATCTCGCTTCCCTTCACAATGTCTCCCAAGCGCGCTCTAATTTCCTCTAAGCGTAGAAGCGATCAGGCCCCTGCCGCAGCTTCGATGCCGTCCAAGCGATCCAAGTCGAGGGCCGCGCAGGGTTCGCCATCGGCCCCTCACAGGTCGACCACGGCTGATGCACCTGGTCCAGGCAGACAATCAGCAGCTTCAGAGGAACCCGCAGTGCATCCCGTTTCTGGAGCTCTCAAGCCACGGACAGTTCTGCAACCAAGGATCGTCGATTTCTCCGATGACAAGCTGATGGAGATGTTCCCAGATCTACTGCCAATTTTTGAAGCTCAAGAGTGGACTACGTTCGTTTCAGTGCACAATTCGTACTCGCCCCAGCTTGTGCAAGAATTCTACCACAACCTGCAAGTTGTGGACAGTCAGCTCTACACCGTAGTTCAAGGGAAAGTCATCAGACTCGACGTCAAGCTTCTCCACATGACGCTGAAGACTCCCAGAATTGGAGCTGTTTTCAACCATGAGGACTTCGACCTCCGAGAAGCACATGCAGTGGTCACTGGCAAGCCAGCCCCTGAGGTCCTTCCCAAGTACCTCAATGCTAATACCTTCCCTCCTCTTCATCGTTTGCTTCACCACATCATCACCACCATCATACAACCTCGAGGAGGCGCCAGAGATCAAGTGAGTCACCTCCATCTGTTTATACTCCATGGCCTCATCACTCGCCAGCCTATTCGCCTAACCACACTCCTTTTAAATTCCCTCCGAAGCATCCTACATTATCCCCTGAATTCTCTTCCTTTTGCTGCCCATATCACTTCCATTCTGAAAGCAGCCAAAATACCTTCTCCTCACAGCCCAAGCATTGTCATTCCCAAATGGCACGTCTACAATTTTCACTTCGTGACCACATTCTTGGGATTTAAGAAGGTCGGAGACCACGTTCAGCGCACTCTCCCTTCCAAGGGCAAAGCAAAGGATCCAGTGCCACCATCTTATCCACCTCATTCACCTATACAGGTTAGCCCTGCTGTCACACCGTCACCAATGGTGCCTCAAGCTACACCTACTACCACCACTGCTGCCCATCCACCATCGTCCCTTTCACTAGTGCTCTGGCAGCCAGGCACTGCTGCCCCTCCAGCTCAATCCCCATCTGCTCGAACTACCCAAGCTCCATCACATTCTGCTCAACCCACACAAGTACCACCTACCTCCACTCCCTCTACTTCTGCTCCACCACCAGCATTTACCTCCCACCCTGAATCTCATGGCGTGCTCCTCCAGATGGCATCTCAGTTATCTTCTCTCACCACCCAACTCCAATCATTTCAAGAGAATGTCAATGCTGCCACTGGACGCTTGGAGCAGAAAGTCCAACGGCTGGAACAACAGATGGAGGCCAGGTTCATCAAGCAGAAGGAACACTCTGACCAGGCTAGTTCTCGGTTCAACAGACTAGTAAGGACCCTCGGTGAAGTGTCCGATCAGATGGGAATCCGTATCGAGATCACAACCCAACAGAATGAGAAGTATCACAATGATACTATCTCAGAGATCCAGAAGCTCAGGCTCTCCTATGCCCACATTGTTGACAAGCTGGATCGCATGGAAGAGAACGTGAAGCCAGAGACCTCCTCATCCTCCTCAGAGGGATTGTTCAAATGATCTTCTTTTTGCTGTTGACAAAGGGGGAGATAGGACTTTATGTGTCATTGTGTGTCTAGTTGTTGTGTGTCTAGTGTGTCTAGTTGTTGTGTGTCTAGATGTGAGTCTAGATTGTCAAGTTTACTTTGTCTAGTGTCCTCAGTGTCTTTTTTTTTTTTTTTTTTTGAGTCTCTCATGTAATTAGTGCTATTGTTTTTGAAAGACACATCAAACGAATTGTCTGAATGAAATCTGTGCTATGATAGCCTTGCATGCAATATCAAATGAATTTTATAATCTGTTGTTTGTCACAATGACTCATGGTTGTCATCATCAAAAAGGGGGAGAATGTTGTGCATCCCTTGGTTTTGATGATGACAATAGGATATGTTTGACTAATCTAAGTTCTATCTTGTTTCTTAAAGCAAATTGTTTGGTTATTTTTGTAAAGATAGTGCATTGAATTAATGCCCATTTGATGATGACAAATATGCTTTTATATACATTTGGAACTTCAAGTCAAATCTTATAAGTTAAGCAAATTTCAGGTTCACTAAAATCCAAGTGGAATCAACAAATCAGTATAAGCGTGAAAGACTGTTTGTCGACCACTGAAGAAGTTATGGTCGACCAACGAACTCAACCAGAAAAGCATCAAGTCATCTGTCTTCTGGAAGCACCTTGGATGTCGACCATAGCCCCACCTCTGGTCGACCACAGGAAAAGACAGAACATCAGACAGAACCAATGGCCACCTGATATTTGCCCCTTGTCGACCAGCGACAAGGCTGTGGTCGACCACGGGGAACGCAGGTGTCAGCCAGAATGGAACAGCCGTCTGGACACAGCTCGTTGTCGACCAGAGACAGTGTCATGGTCGACCACGGGTTTTTATATCGTCCAAAACCGAACTCTAACCGAATTCTGTTTTGGTTCCTTAAAACCTGCAGATGGTTGTTGCAGGTTGTTGGGCTGCTCAGGAGATAAGCTTCCGCACGGGAATCAAGGAAACAATCTTGCTTAGAAGTGGTCAAACTCGTTCTAACGATTGGATTTAAACTGATCCCTGTTTTCTAGCAGATTGGCGCTCGATCTGAAAATTGAGCGGGAAGAACTTTATTCTTGAAAATAAAAAGAGCTGTATGAAGAATATAAGGCAACTAATCACGAACAAGGAAGCAGAGAGAGAGCACGGAATAGAAGCCAAGAAAGATACACACAGAAGAGGAAGAAGGAGCTCTCCACCAATCAAAAATCTGCAGAAAGGTTAAAGGCAATCTCGTTGCTGCAGAAGGAAGACTTAGCTCAAGACTGTGCGATCTCCAGCAGCAGAACAATCGAAGGCAACTGACTGGAAGATCAACAGGGAGTCTAGGCTTCTTCATAAGCGTGATCAAGTCCCAGGCTGAACACCTATTCTTCTACACACGTCAATATTCAGTCCTGTCTTTCATCACCCGTTCTTATCATCTTTTCATTTCTGATTACAATTATTGTCAAGCTGTGAGGCAGCAGAGTCAAGCTGTGTGTCAGCAGGTACAAGCTGTGTGTCAGCTGTGTTTTGGTTGAGATCAGAGATTCTCATAGTGAAGCCTTGCTTGAGTTAAGCAAGGGGTGGATGTAAGTCTCAGGAAGAGACTGAACCACCTAAAAACCTTCTGTCTTGTGGATGTGCTTGTGGTGTGTGTTGCTCCTTATAATTGCTAACGTATCTGACTTCAGGATTAATCTCAAAATCAATCATTTGCTTGAGGTTACTGCATTATAATTTAAAAAAGGGGGAAAGATCTATTCACCCCCCCTCTAGATCTATTCAGTCCATATCCAACAGCCCCAAGCGGTTCTTCTGCTCCTACTGCCACTGCCGGTGCCGACCTTGTTCCCTAGGCTCCAGTGCCAGCCGTCACATGGCTCAATGTAGAGGAACTAGATCGGGAGCATGCTGAAATAGTAGCACTGGCCGTGTCCTCGGACTCTGAGACCGAGATGATGGATTATCAACGGCTTTCTCGGGTCGAGAATTGCTTCACCTTCGACCGGACCGGTGAATATCGGAAGGACTTCCCGAAGGACAAGCATCTGATCCATTTTTTGAAGTACTTCCGTTCTCAGGAGAGGCGGGAGCTACGAGCTGTGCGGGAGGTCGAGCGAGTGATCCTGCAGGCTCGTGACAGTTTACTGTACAGCGTCCCTAGGAGCATCCCGATGTATTTGGTGGGGGAGGCCCGGGAGTGGAAGCCTGTCCTGGGGATCGAAGGAGTGCTACCAGCTGAGGACAGATTGGTGCGAGCACCCCAATTCACTCCGGCAAAATGGGACATGTCCGCCGGGCGGGTGCAAGGCGAGCCGCCTCGCTTTGGTTTGTTCTTCGCTCCCTTGAAATGGGGCTACAGGGAGGAGCCCTTCACACTAGATTTCCTGGCCGTCCGATTCAAGTACGAGTTGGCGCTGGGCTGGTTCGGAGAGCTGAAGCTCCAGGATGCTCATACCTTTAGGGAAGGGGCAGTAGAATTCACCGAGTACGTGCTGTTCAACTACGCCCCATTGCTGGTCCGGGTTGGCATTTATCATAGCGTCTACGCCTCTCGGTACGGCTACCCCATCTCCAAGGGTCTCTACTGCAGCATGATAGAAGTATTCAGCGCGGAGACCAATACTTTCTATACGGCGGAGGGCGAGACTTCACTTGATTTGTGGAGCCTCAGTCAGCTCAGCGGCTTGCCCATTGACGGGGAGCCTTATGAAGAGGTATGCCCTCTCGACCTGATCAAGGACGAGACCAATGGGGACGGCTACTATTCCCTTGGCTACTCGCACCGGTATCTCATGAAGGCATACCGGGAACTATACCAGCTGGCGCACGGCGGGAGGTAGCCTCCCCGTGGGGACTGGAAGAGGGTGCACCTGACCCTGTGGATGCAATATTTTTATGATGGGCTGAAGCAGTACGGGGAGTTTTCGTACGTCGGGACCGCCGTCGCTCGCAAGAAGCGCGCCAAGCCCAAAACTGATGTGAAGATCCCTTCCAGAGGACGTAGGAGTGGCCCCAATCTGATGGGGGTTGACCCGTTGACACACTGCGCCGCCTATCTGACATATTGGCTGTGCTCATTTGCCATGCCATACAGGGATGAGACAGTCATTCGACCGGACGCCATCTACCCGGCCTGTCAACTGGCGTGGGGAGTCAAGCTGTCCTTGTGCCCGGCCACTCTCTGCCTGATATATAAGGCGCTGGGGGACATCAGCACTCACCAATTCCTGAGGCAGGCCTGATATGTGTGCCCGCTGCATTTCTCCAATGCGTGGGTTTGCTCGTTATTTCCGGAGTTCGCCCCTCGCGCTCTTCAAGACTGGGGGCTGGTGCCGAGGATGCTGGAGTTTGCCAGCGCAGAGCCAGGCTCTATTTCCCTACGGCTATATGATAATCGGGACCGGCTAACGACGGTTCCGCGGGACTCGGCTGGCACCATCCACTTCTGGACGTTGGCCGCACATTCTAGCCCTCTGGTGAACAACAAGAGGGAATGCAAAGATGATCAGGTGGAGAAGTATATCCACTCCATCAGCCAGGAGACTGTGGTCTGCCCGTTGCTGGAGTTCGAGCTCAGGGACTGGGCGTTATCCATACGCTCGAGCGTGCTGGCGTTCAGGAAGGGGGAGAATTTGTTGCTGGAACCATATTACCCTTTCCGGTTCGGCCGAAATTTCGGATATGACCAGCATATCCATGTCTATCATGCACAGTTCGGCTTGCCTTCCCGAAATCTTCGAGGGAGTTCCACTGCCGAGCATGCCAGAAGCTGGTGGGACTTCTTCCACCGAGCAGACTCTGCGACCTTCAGGGTGCCAACCCCCGGTCGTATCCCTCGGGTGACCCCGGAGTATATAAAGTGGTGGAACGCCCGGACGGCCTTTTATCGATTGCACAAGACCGATTGCTGGGACGGAGCAGAGAGGAAATTCCTGAGCAAGCAGCTGGTACCGGTGCTCGATATTGACCCGGAGCATCTCCTCCGGCTCAAGAACAGGCAGGAGAAGGAGGTGGTGGCATATCTGGCCGCTCGCCGGGAAGCTCGGGAAGCGAGGCCGACACCAAAAGTGGAGCTACCCCCGGTGGCGAAGGGTAACTACAAGAAGACCCTGAGGGACCTTTGCCGGATAGGGAGTGACCGTCTGGAGCTCATCAATTATCCCCTCCCCATGGAAGAGGAGGGCACTCCCGCAAAGAGCTGGCGCCTGGAGAGAGACCCGATCTGCCCATACCGCACGTTCATGAGGCGGGAGGAGAGGAAGCCTAAAAATTACAAGGACACCACGTGGTTGTATATCCTCCTCCGAGTGAATGGGCTAAAGATCGAGGATCAGACAGTCGTCATTCTGGGCAAGCGCCTGCAGGTCTCATATTATTATGCCGACGGGTGGGGCATGGACCACTTCAATCTTTTCTGCCACCTCTCGTCGAAGAAGCATGCAGACCTGGCTGCCCTCACTGATCGTTGCCAGAAGATCGAGGACGTGTGCTGGCTGGTCCGAGAGGCGGCGCGTCGGGACAAGGAGCCGTCCCTGAGCTATTGGCCGATAACGCTTTGGTTGTATACCGGTCCTCACGGTATTTAATCTTTCCACTTCTTTTTATTCTCATTGCTGCGACCTTAGCAGATTATCGGATGCTAATCATATATATATATATATATATGTTCTTCTTAATAGACCACCCTGACAGCACACAGATGGCGACTGATAACTTCATATTTTTACATGCTAATTTCACATGTTTTAGATAAAATTCAAAGTAAATTGTTGAGTATGTGTGAAATTATTCACAGAAACAGATTTTGATGAATTTGAGGAGTTTTTATGGAAATCAACAATTTCTGGCAAGGAAATGCATTTATCGAAAATGAGGTTCACATTAATCTTCATATGGTTAAGGCCTTTTTATATTTGTGTGTATTCTCGTTACAGAGGAGTGCATGAAGTACAAAAGCCTTGCTTGAAGGAAGAAAAGTTGCACAAAGGCAACTGCTGGACAAATGTGCATGAAGCAACACTTGCTGCTACCAATTGTTGTTGCAGTTGGCATTATCACGTGGCTATATAAGGCAACAAGGTGGCATCAATATAACGTGAAATGCATAAGAAGGATATTACGTACATGGCAAGGCTTGGTGCATGTATAAAAACACGTACATGGGCTTGACGTAAATGGCCATGTGGCTTGTATGAGGCACAAGAGGTGGCAGTATAATAACATGCATCACGTGCATGGCTTAACAAAGATACACATACCATTGGCTTGGTTGTTCGAAGTGCACTTGGATGAGCCAGTCACGTGCATGCCTGGGGGTGCACTATCCAAACCCACGGCATGAGACAGCAAGTTGATGGGAGGTTCGTTGTGGTCACCGCGGGAATAACGGCAGCAGTGCGAACAAGCCGGGGGCTTGCGATGGGAGCTGATCACATAGCTGGCTGAGCTTCGCATGGAGGCCTTCCGCTCATTGGGTGGCAACCGTTCACTCACGGCGAGATGCTAGCATGGGATGTAGTCAAGGGGGCGTTGGCGAGGATAGCGGAGGTGATCCGATCAACGTGTAGCGGCGCGGGAGGTTCGCTCATGGATTCCATTTTGCATCCAAACCGCATGCGGAGGTGGTTCCGTAGAGATCGTGGCAAGATGCTCGTGTAGGGCGCGGTGGACGACTCCGGCGGGATAGAAAGAATCGACGAAGATAGCGGAGGAATCAATGGGACGCTCGGCGAGGTTCATCCCTATAAAAGGGATCTACAAAGAGAGAACCGAGGCATTTTTCATTTTTGATTTTTGGTTCTTTCTCTCTTTGGGGATTTCTTCGTCTGCTATTCTGGGGTTATCTCGGGTTGTTGTTTTTTTTCTTTGGAGTTTTAAGTTGTTATTTTTTTAGCCTTGGTCGTAGCTCTCTCTGGTGCAGCGTCAGCCGTTCGTAGGTGCCGCGGCAAACTTCCTCGGCGGCTGGAAGTGCAGCATCCGCCCATCTCGTGGAGTTTACGTGCTGTTGCGAGCCCTCCTCAAGCTCCGTCTGCAGTGTGCGTGGTGACTGTGCATCCGTCTATTTCTCTCGCAAGCATCCTCATCAGCTGCAGGGAGCAGCACGGCAACGTGGCCTCACCTCCGCTACTGCGTTTGTGCCGTCCGTGTGTCGCGAACTAGGCCTCTGCAACGTGGTGCTGCGGCTGCTGTCTAGTGGTGTGAAGAGAGGGACGCTGGCGAGTCCCCTTTTGCTGCCGTGGCTTGGCGAAGCAATGCTCCCTGGTTGATGTCGAGGTGTTCGCGGCATGTGGGAATGGAGCAGAAGCCCTTCTTGTTCCCTTCGTGCTCTCCTGTTCATTGTTATTTGCATAGTGTTTCTTTATTCTTTTACCAATTGGAGCGTTTTCTTCCTAGTTTACGGTAGTTGGTAAATGAGTCTTCGTTGTCTTGAGTTGTTAACTACAATGTCAACATAATTATTTTTAGTATTGATTAAGTGCAAGCGTTTTGTTCATGATCTCTCTCGTCCCTATTCTTTTAGCAAGGTGTCTTTCTTCTATTGATATCATTGCAATTGTTTAATTTGATTGGTGTTTTAATTTTCTTTTTAATTCTCTTTACCTAAATTTCGTAAAGTTCAATCACCTAGGTTAATTAATTTTAATTCATCGGTTGTCATTTGAGCACCCATTTGCTACGGGTTGTTAATCATAAAAACTCAAGATTTGTTACCTAAAAATCTAAATTTCCCTGTGGACTCGACTCGGACTCACCTCTTAACTATTTCCTTATAATTAATTTGTGGGCCGATAATTAATATTGGTAGTGGGTGTATTAACGACATGCATTTTGAACTATCAATTTTTGGCGCCGTTGCCGGGGAAGTTTATGATTTTTAGGTCGTTAATCTTGTGTTTTTGTATATAAATTGACACTAATAATTTTTCTTTTTCTTATTTTTTTCTTTTTTCAGGAAAATTAAAAAAAAAAGAGGTAAAGTTTTTTGCCATTTATAAAAAAAATGAGGGAACGCTTTTTCAAGTAAGTACTCACATTTCCCTCCTTCATTTGAGTTTATTTTCTTTATTTTTCATATCTTGTGGTTAGATAGGATCATTAATTAAAAAAAAAAAATTCACTTGAACTTTAATAAAAATCATCATCTCAAGATTAGCAACCACATTTCCATGTCTTAGGTCATGCATCATATATGTTAGAATTATTTTTGTTATTTAATTTTGTTAAATGCATCATTGAAGATTGCGGGGGCAAGGTGAGTTCTTCTATCTTTTTCTTAATCACATGACATTCAAATTTGCATAGAACCCCTTGTTTGACTATGTGGTGTTGCATTTCATTTTAAACTATCTTAAGGGTAAAATCCATAATCACATAAGGTGGGGATTTGATCACCCTTCCTTGGCCCACAAACCACAACTCTTCATTTTGCATTTCCCAAGCCTAATAAAATCTAGTAGACATTGGCCCTAGGGTTCACTTTGAGATTTGATTTCACTTGGGCCCATTATCAATTTGGAAACTAGTGTCTAGGAAAGAGGTCCGATGGCAAACGCCTTAAGTGGGATTGTGGTTTATTAATTAGGACCCTACATCTGTAGGGGGAGCCTCCCACAACCCCACCTCTTTCCTGGCTAGTGGACAGATTTGGTAGTGGACTTGGGCTAGATTTAAGTTGATTTGTGAGAAAGCTAACATTTTAGCCCACTTAGTGGTTGAACCTTAAGGGAAATTGTTCTTGTATCACCATCTAAAGGCTGGTGTCTAGGCAAGAGGTTAAAAGGCTACACCTAAATGGATTTGTGGTTTATTAATTAGGATCTTGCGAAAGCAAGGGGAATCTCCCACAATCCTACCTCTTACCTGGCCAACTTGAAGGTCGGTGTGTGCAATATTGCAATTGAACTTTGGGGAATTCTCACTATTTGTGCTTTTAAGTCCAAGGAGCCCTAAGTCTTGTAGGTTAATGTGTTGATCAAGTGGTTGCAAAGGAAAAAAAAATCTTTTCTGCAAAACAAAATAAAAAATAATAATATCACTCTTTCTTGGGCTTTTTGCATTGCCACTATCACTTGTGTTCAGGCCCACTAATAATTCTTCCATGTTCAATCATGTGGGCCACTTGAATTCAAATCCATCATTTACCCAATATCATCCAAATCCTTCATTCATCCAAAATGGGGTTTACAATTCATCTCTTACCCAGGCACCAAACCAATTTCCATTGGCTTTTGCCACCAATTTCTCTCACTCAAACTCATATCCACGGTGGGAAAACCAACAATCTTCTTCTTGGGCACCCTATCAAGACCCCATTCAAAGTCCTTCACACTCACACTTTTCAGATTGGGATTCTTACTCAAATGATCATTACAATCAAGCCCAACATGAAGGACAACCCATCTGCTCCTCACCACTTCAGTACCAAACTGATTTTCATTCTAACTACTCACCACTGTCTGAGTGCCATCCAATCTATCCAGATCCTCCAAAGTCTGATTTCGAGGACAACATTGATCAAGTGACTCAACTCATTTTGGCCCAAAATCAATCTTTCCAAGCCGACATGGCAGAAATGAAGGTCATGCTTGACCAATACCAAAAAGAGCTAGAAATGGACCAATGTGATAACCTCCCCAAGGAAAATTTTGAACATCCATTGCCTGATTACAATACCACGCCAAATGATTCACCCATCAATCCTCAATTCAATGACTCTCAAATAAATTTCGATGAGGAGGATAATATGGAGCAACCATATCAGGAAAATTGGGGGGAAGTTAGTGAATCTCAATTCGTGATGGTCAAGGAAAATAATGAGGTGTTTAAGTTGGGGGGAGAACAAGAGGAAAATCAAACTTGGGCTCCAAACTCTAATGACTATTATGATCCAGCCCAACATACAAATCATTCCCCTTCTTGCTATTCATCTCCGCCACCCTCAGATAATCACCCAAATGATCAATTCAATCAGTTCCTTCTCCAAGGTCAACCCCTCCAAAAGCAAATCAATAGACTGACCATGGAAATCAAAAACATGGAGGGAGACCAATTCTTTGATTACTCTGTATCCAATCCTACTCATCATGTCCTTTACCCTGACTGTAATCACTCACTAATTCCTCAATCTCATAAAACTCAAAATTTTGATTCCGAAGATGAAGGGATTATGGAGAGAAATTGTCAGCAAATTTTACATGAAAACTCTAAGGACTTTAAGGAGATTGAAGAAATCAATGGGAAAGAAACCAAAGAGGGAGATGAACTAATGAATGATCATAGTCCCCCTCCTAAAAATGAATCTGAGGAGCTTGTGCTTGATTGTCATCATGAGGGGAATGCTAGAGAGGTGGATGATCTCCAATTAGGGGGAGAGGAAGAGTATAATGAATCCCAAATCTCTAATCACATGTCTCCCCCTGAATTTGATGCAATTCACTTTGAAGATGGGAAAGAAGAGGAAGTGAAGATGGATCTAGAATTGAACATTTATTTGAATAATGAAGTTGAGGTAAATAAGGAACTGAATTATTTGAGTGTGCCGCGTGATAATCTCAATGTAGAGGAGAGGGTAGAGCTTATGCCAAATCTTGACTACGGTGATTCCTTTAAAACTCTTCAAGTCAGTTGGCCCAACCTTGCCCTACCTACTGATTGCTCTGATCCCACAGAATCTCAGGAGAAACATTTCGTAATAGATGACATGATTTTTTCCTATGTTTCTCCTCTATTCTCTGATCGGGGTGGTCCTTTTCACATGTCTCCGCCCCGTTATATGCTTTGCCCTTATACTCACCAGTTCCAGTTATATCTCTCAAGGCATGAAAAAGAAAATTTTGGCGAGAACAAAATTCTGTGGTGGCTCATTCTAAAATCAACTTGTTGGTTATTGAGCTTCCATGCGTCTGGCTGAAGACATTAAACTTAGCGCTAATTGGGAGGCAACCCAATTCTTTCATCTAAAAATAAATAAATGATGATTGATTTTCTTTTTTAGGAGCAAGGAGCATGGAGCATCATGTCTCTACCAGCAACACTTCCTTCTCAGGTTGTATCTATCCTTCCCACCACTTGTCATGGTTTCATTTCATTCCTACATTTTAATCATGTCATTGAGGGCAATGTCACTTTAGTTGGGGGGTAGCTTGTGCTTAAATTTCATCAAAATGCTATAATTCTTCATGACACCCCTAACAAGTGCGTCAGGGTCATTTTTCATGATAAGAAACATTGTCAAAATGATAAGGCTTAGAATATCCACTTGTGACAGCATTGAATTAAAGGGTGAATTAGTTGGTTATGTTTTTAGCTTCTTCCTCGGAATACACTCAGATTTTTCTTTGAACTCACACACATCCGCACACTAATGAGAATAGTAGGTATTAAACACGAGGATGGTGAGCTCTTTACTTAAAACTTAGGCGAGGATTGAAAATTCTGCCTAGTCATTGAAGATTTATCGTGGGGAAAAAGCTACCTGCCTGCAAATAAGTGCAAAGCACCAAAAAGAAAGAAAGAGAATATATATATATATATATGATGAAAAACTCATGGAAAATGCTCCTGATCTTAGTAACCGGGCCTGCTTCTCCTAGCAAGAGTTGAGGTTCGCGTCAAACAGTGAAGGAATTTGCAGCACCATGATGAAAAAAAAATGATGATGATCAGGCAGAGTGAAGCTACCAGTAATTCGAGAGTCTGATTTGCAATAGGTAGAATTGGAAATCATCATTAAAGTGATAGAAGGCTCATGCATCCAGTTGTCTGATATCCACTAATCAAATTAGAACACTTACACAAAGAGATACAAAAACAATTGTGAGTGTAACCTGAGGAAGTGTCTAAATACATGGATTGACGAAGTTTATTCTTGACATTTATTGCTTGAACTTTCAGTATTCTATAGTTCAAAATCATGATGCTCACCTTCTTGTCATGAAACGTGATATATGAACTCTTGTTAGTCCTAAATTTATAATTATTTGCATTGCTAAGGGACTAGCAATGAGTAAGTTGGGGGGTGTGATAACTTCATATTTTTACATGCTAATTTCACATGTTTTAGATAAAATTCAAAGTAAATTGTTGAGTATGTGTGAAATTATTCACAGAAACAGATTTTGATGAATTTGAGGAGTTTTTATGGAAATCAACAATTTCTGGCAAGGAAATGCATTTATCGAAAATGAGGTTCACATTAATCTTCATATGGTTAAGGCCTTTTTATATTTGTGTGTATTCTCATTACAGAGGAGTGCATGAAGTACAAAAGCCTTGCTTGAAGGAAGAAAAGTTGCACAAAGGCAACTGCTGGACAAATGTGCATGAAGCAATACTTGCTGCTACTAATTGTTGTTGCAGTTGGCATTATCACGTGGCTATATAAGGCAACAAGGTGGCATCAATATAACGTGAAATGCATAAGAAGGATATTACGTACATGGCAAGGCTTGGTGCATGTATAAAAACACGTACATGGGCTTGACGTAAATGGCCATGTGGCTTGTATGAGGCACAAGAGGTGGCAGTATAATAACATGCATCACGTGCATGGCTTAACAAAGATACACATACCATTGGCTTGGTTGTTCGAAGTGCACTTGGATGAGCCAGTCACGTGCATGCCTGGGGGTGCACTATCTAAACCCACGGCATGAGACAGCAAGTTGATGGGAGGTTCGTTGTGGTCACCGCGGGAATAACGGCAGCAGTGCGAACAAGCCGGGGGCTTGCGATGGGAGCTGATCACATAGCTGGCTGAGCTTCGCATGGAGGCCTTCCGCTCATTGGGTGGCAACCGTTCACTCACGGCGAGATGCTAGCATGGGATGTAGTCAAGGGGGCGTTGGCGAGGATAACGGAGGCGATCTGATCAACGTGTAGCGGCGCGGGAGGTTCGCTCATGGATTCCATTTTGCATCCAAACCGCATGCGGAGGTGGTTCCGTAGAGATCGTGGCAAGATGCTCGTGTAGGGCGCGGTGGACGACTCCGGCGGGATAGAAAGAATCGACGAAGATAGCGGAGGAATCAGTGGGACGCTCGGCGAGGTTCATCCCTATAAAAGGGATCTGCAAAGAGAGAACCGGGGCATTTTTCGTTTTTGATTTTTGGTTCTTTCTCTCTTTGGGGATTTCTTCGTCTGCTATTCTGGGGTTATCTAGGGTTGTTGTTTTTTTTCTTTGGAGTTTTAAGTTTTTATTTTTTTAGCCTTGGTCGTAGCTCTCTCTGGTGCAGCGTCAGCCGTTCGTAGGTGCCGCGGCAAACTTCCTCGGCGGCTGGAAGTGCAGCATCCGCCCATCTCGTGGAGTTTACGTGCTGTTGCGAGCCCTCCTCAAGCTCCGTCTGCAGTGTGCGTGGTGACTGTGCATCCGTCTATTTCTCTCGCAAGCATCCTCATCAGCTGCAGGGAGCAGCACGGCAACGTGGGCTCACCTCCGCTACTGCGTTTGTGCCGTCCGTGTGTCGCGAACTAGGCCTCTGCAACGTGGTGCTGCGGCTGCTGTCTAGTGGTGTGAAGAGAGGGACGCTGGCGAGTCCCCTTTTGCTGCCGTGGCTTGGCGAAGCAATGCTCCTTGGTTGATGTCGAGGTGTTCGCGGCATGTGGGAATGGAGCAGAAGCCCTTCTTGTTCCCTTCGTGCTCTCCTGTTCATTGTTATTTGCATAGTGTTTCTTTATTCTTTTACCAGTTGGAGCGTTTTCTTCCTAGTTTACGGTAGTTGGTAAATGAGTCTTCGTTGTCTTGAGTTGTTAACTACAATGTCAACATAATTATTTTTAGTATTGATTAAGTGCAAGCATTTTGTTCATGATCTCTCTCGTCCCTATTCTTTTAGCAAGGTGTCTTTCTTCTATTGATATAATTGCAATTGTTTAATTTGATTGGTGTTTTAATTTTCTTTTTAATTCTCTTTACCGAAATTTCGTAAAGTTCAATCACCTAGGTTAATTAATTTTAATTCATCGGTTGTCATTTGAGCACCCAATTGCTACGGGTTGTTAATCATAAAAACTCAAGATTTGTTACCTAAAAATCTAAATTTCCCTGTGGACTCGACTCGGACTCACCTCTTAACTATTTCCTTATAATTAATTTGTGGGCCGATAATTAATATTGGTAGTGGATGTATTAACGACATGCATTTTGAACTATCAGCGACATACCGGAATTTCTTTCGGCTCGTCCAGAAGCCTGCATACTTCGAGGCCGCACTGCCAGCTCTGACTACGGCTCCCTTTCTCAAGGCTGCGAAGAGGTCCCGGGCGAAGTCCCCTGTGAAGAAGGCAGTTGATGCCGCCAAGGTGGCCAGGCGGTGAGAGGCGAAGCGTAGGAAAATGGAGGCTGCTAAGGCTTCGGTGACTATTCCTCCGGCGCTGAGAATTCCCTCCTTCGAGGAGTTCAAAGCCGCCCGGACCGAGCCGGGTCAGCCCGCCGGTTAGAATCTCCCGCCCTTCGTATCCTTCAGGCTCCGGCTTCACTTTGGAGCAAGGACTTTACACATGAGCATTTCTTCCCTTTTTTGTTTCAGCTGCCGTGGAAGAGCCTGTACCCGCGCCCCTTCCTGACATAGGGGAGCCAGCATTTGTGCCTATCCCCGATGTGGGTGAGACTGCGGCCGCAGCCAAGGTGACTCCAGCGCCAACTCCGACTCCCCCACCGCAAGCCAAGGGGAGGTCCCGGGCAAAGTCGCCCGTTAAGAAGGCGTTGGCTGCTGCCAAAGCGGCTGGGCGACAAGCGGCAAAGCGGAGGCGGGCCGAGGGGTCCCCGGCTCCGGCGGCCGTCTCTCTGGTGGCTCCCATTTCATCTTTCGAGGAGTTTGTAGTCACCCGGACTGAATCGAGTCACGATGCTGGTGAGGTTCACCGGCCGCCGACGTCCTTTGGGATGTATTTTCCTCCCAGGGCGGGCCTTGCCTGCGCATATGACAATTGCATTTCTTTTTTTCAGGCGGTACGGAGGAGCCGACACCTGTGCTGATCCCGGGCGAGGGCAAGGCGGCGGTTCCTGAGGTAGCATCGCCCATCAAGGAGACCGTCCGTGAGCCGCCTCATGTTGCAGAAGCTGAAGGGGGTAGTTATCTCCGTCCGCTCGCTTGCCTTCTTTCATTCTTCGGGAACCCATTAGCTTTGATATGACTCTCCTTTTCTCTTAAGTAACAGACACCGGCGCGGCCATCATTGGGCTATCAGGGCCCCGCCTGCACCTCCCGGTGACACATATGTACACAAGGAAGAGGTTGAGGTCTAGCATGCTAGCCTCACCCAGCCCGCGGGAGGATGCACCGATCATCGACCTCGAAGCAGAGGCCCCCTTGCCAGCAAGGGAAGAACCCGTAGCGGTTGACTCGTCGTCGAGCGAAGAGGTAGATTATGACTACTCCTCCAACGAAGTGGCCCCCGGCGAGGGCGTGCTTGAAGTGTCTAGGCCGCCCGAGCCGCTCTTTACGGCCCCCTTACTTGCTAGCTCCTTAAGCCTAATGGGGAAGGCTGCTGTAAGTGTGAGCTTGTTTGCACGGGACCTCCCTCGTGATCATCCAGTGACTTTCCTCATGTCATCCCTTGATTTTCAGGCACCAATCGAGCCGGAGGTTGTGGAGGGAGCTGCTCCAACCTCGCCGGTCGACCGCCTTGCAGGAGCCGATGCGGGCCTGGGCAAGCTAGCCCTTTTGTTCGAGGCCCTTCAGTAGGAGTCGGCCGTAGAGACTTCTAGTGCTCCTGGGCCGGCGGGCGAGCCTTTGGAGGAGGGAGAGATCGCGCCCGGAGGCAGCATCACCCCGGTGGCTGAGGTAAGCATGCGGGTCTTGTGGTTCCTTTGTGCCTCTTGCCCCCGCATGATTTATTCCAGATAGCGAGTGGCTCACTTCTCTCCACATGGTCAGGTAATGCCGACGCCCGGGAGGACGTCTGGCCGTGTCCGGAAGGCTGTCGGCAAACGGAGGCCGACCATCGGTCCGATAGCGGTAGAGGGGCTGGCTCCGGTCTCGGGCCCGGGGGCGGAGAGCCTCGCAGCACTTGTTCAAGCGGGAGGCATACCCCAGCTGATGGTTCCTCTTCCGCCTCTCCCGAAGCTCCCGGCCCAGATAGAGGACCCGCTTTTGAAGAGGATATTCGCAGGACTTCGCGCACACCTGGAAGGATCCCAGGCACGGGAAAGAGGTTTATCGGCGATGGCTTCGGGCCTGGCTTTGCTTGAAACCCCTCCTTCGGCTACAGCCGCGGCACCTGCATCCCCGTCCAGGGAGATGGCGGCGACACAAGTGATTCGGCGCTGACCTTATCCATTCCCCTGGCGGTGACCCACCAGGGGTATTCTGTCGAGCTACGCCGGCCAGGAGACTTGACTCTTGCTCTTCCATCTTCTTTGGTCGCAGTGGACGCTAATTTGTGGGCCGAGGTGGACAGCTCTGTAGATTTTGTCCCTCCGACCGTGCCCTCGGTCAGCCACACCTCGTCAGGCGCACCGATCCGACAGATGTTGGTAACATTGCAGACGATGCTCTTCGCCGATCTTTCTTTGTCATACCGGGAGGTGTAGAGTATAGTGACGCAGCTGACCGGGGCGCTGCATGTGTTGGGCTGCCCACTCGAGGAATGGTCGCGGCGGGTTCTATTACTGCTGAAGTATATTAAGCATCGCGAGTTCCTCGAGACCCAAGTCCCCGACGAGCGCGCTACTCTCGATGCCCAGGCATACGAATATTTGCAAATTCTGGAGGCACGGCGCGATGACGCAGAGCAGCACTGGAAGACCATGGAGGAAGGCCAGGGCGACGTTTGCTCCCTCAGGAATCGAATAGCGAAGCTGGAGGGCTACCTTGCCGCCGCCAGGTCCAACCTTGCCCAAGCTGAGGAGATAGTCGAGAAAGAAGGCGAGGCACTTGCCGTCGCCCAGGCTGAGATGGCGTCCGTGGAGACCGAGCTCGCTCGACTCGAGGAACAGTGGGGCCGATTGCGCGACATGACAAACTTTCCTTGCGTCGGAATCCTCCCTCTTGAAGACATCTTCAGGGGCGTCGATTGAGCGTTGCCCCCCCCTAGTTCTCTTTTTCCCTCTTCTTTTGAAATGTAACACAGGGGTATACCCCGAAGCGCATGTAGTTTGATCCTTCTTTGAAAAGAACAGGACAACTATTGTTTCACATGTCCCTTCAGTGTGAGGGGAATCTCTTTACTTCTCTCTTCTCCTTTGTATATATATTATTTTCTTCTTCCTCCCCCCTCTCTTTTCCCCTTTCTTTTTTTTCCTCTTTTCTTAGTGCCGGAACACGTTGGCCGAGGAAAAGTCTTTGCGGCGATCCGCTCCGGAAAAACCAGGCAGGAACCCATGTCGGGGCACGGGAGAGTGCTCATCCTCCCAGGGGAAGGATGAGGGGACCACTCCACCACGCCTAATGGGTGGATTACCGGTTTTGCCAGGACATTGGAACTGCGCACCGGCCTCAGGCGCGGAACCTTGGTCAGGGATTGGGTCTCTCGTCACTCAAAGGGGTGGCGGAAGAAAATTTTGCTTAACCCATGACCTAGATGGGAGGCCCAAATCAACGGGACTATTCGCCGCCCGGAGGAGACGGAGAACAGAGCTTGTCTAGTCAGTGGCTTGGACGAGAGGTCCAAGTCAAAGGGGTACTCGCCGCCCGAAGGGACGGAGAGAAGAGTTTGTTTAGTCAATGACCCGGACGAGAGGTCCAAGTCAAGGAGGTACTCGCCGCCCGAAGGGACGGAGAGAAGAGTTTGTTTAGTCAATGACCCGGACGAGAGGTCCAAGTCAAGGGGGTACTCGCCGCCCGAAGGGACGGAGAGAAGAGTTTATTTAGTCAATGACCTGGACGAGAGGTCCAGGTCAAAGGGATATTCATTGGTGTCAGCAAGGCGGCGGGACCGACGTGGTCCATTCGCCTTTGGGTATTTTTACCTACGTGGGGCAGTGGTCCAGGATGGGGGAACCGCTTCCCCTTTTCCTTGCCCTTCCTTTTCCCTCTTACTTTTCTCTCTTCCTCCCCCTTTTTTTCCACCCCCTTTTTCTTTTGTTTCTAATTCTCTCTTCTTTCTCTTCTCTTTTCTCTCTCTTTTTTGCTCTCTCTTTTTTTGCTCTCTCTTTTTCCCCCTTTTTTTAATTCTCTCTTTTTTCTCTTTTCTCTCCTTCTTCTCTTTTCTTTCTTCCTTTTTTTTCTTCTTCTTCCTCCTTTCCCCTTTTTTTCTTTCTTTTTCCCTTTCCGTTTCCTTCTTCTTCCCCCCCCCCTTTTTGAGAACAAGAATAGCAATCAAGTAATTTAGACAGCAATCATGCAAACTCGCCCAAAATAGGGCGAAGGATATTATTATTGGTTGAATGGGGGCACTGGAGCGTGGTACAGTCTCAAGTGTCTTCCATTAAGAGGCGAGAATTGAACTTCCCCGCGGTGGTTGATAATTACATAGGCTCCACCTTCATAGACTTTTTGGACTACGTAGGGCCCGAGCCAGTTCTCATTTAGTTTGCCCTTGGGGTTGGCGACCATGACGTCTCTCCTTTTGACCATGACGAGGTCGCCTTTTTTGAATTCGCGTCCCTTGACAAGCTTGTCAAAGGCACGCGCTATTCGGGCCTGGTAGACTTGAATGTTCTGTTGGGCCTGAAGTCGCTTTCCTTCCAGACTGGAAAGCTCTTCGAGCCTTCGCCCGACGTTGGTTTGCCCTTCAAGGACAAGCCCGTGCTGAATGGCGACCCTGAGGGAAGGTATCTCCAATTCAATAGGGACGATTGCCTCCGAGCCGTATACCAGAGAAAAGGGCGAGCAGCCTGTTGGGGTCTTGTATACGGTTTGGTACGCCCATAGCACCTCATACATCTTCTCCTCCCAGTCCCTTTTGTTAGAACTAACAATCTTGGCCAGGAGAGTGCAGAGTGTCTTATTAAAAGCTTCGGCCAGCCCATTAGCCTGTGGATTGTAAGGAGTCGATGTCCTCCAATCAATTTTGTATTTTTCTGCCAGCCGGTAGACCTTCTGGTTACGGAAGTGGTTGCCATTGTCCGACACAATCCGGTCGGGCATGCCAAACCGGAATATAATGTTACGGCGGACAAACCTGGCCACAATCTCCCCGGTGACCTCCTTTAGGGCAACAGCCTCTGCCCAACGGGAGAAGTAGTCGGTCGCCGCCAAAATGTATCTAAAGCCGGCAGATGACGCGGGTAGGGGACCCACGATGTCCGTTCCCCATTGGGCGAACGGCCAACTGGGCACCATTGGATGCATCTGCACGGGCGGTCTTCTGGGTATGGTGGCATGCTCTTGACACTTCTGACACGACTTAGTATACTCACAGCAGTCGTCGAACATTTTCGGCCAATAATAGCCGAGTTTCTTTATTTCAAGCTTCATCTTCGGTCCTGCCGTATGTGCCCCAGCCATCCCAGCATGGACTTCCCTCATGACCCTCCAGGCTTCTTCAGTGGACAAGCATCGGAGGAGTAATTTTTATTTGGCGTCGGCCATAATTCGGAATAATATTCCGTTTCAGAGCTCATAAGAGTCTTTGGTTCTAATTAGCTTGATTTTCTCTTCTCTCTGCTTGGGCAGGTGCTGGTATTTGAACCACTGCATCAGAGGGTCTCTCCAGTCAGGTAGGCCGACGGCCTCCACCGCAGCGACCTCCAATTCTTCTTCTTCTAGTTCTTCCTCTATCATGCTGGGTACTTGGCGCTGATTTATCACTTGGATGTTGAGTAATCCATCTGGCGGCACGGCTAATGAGCTTGCCAATTTTGCCAGGGCGTCGGCTTGTGCATTGTCTCCTCTGGCGACATGGCCTATCTCGAGGAGGTAGAACCGCTCCATGAGCCCCTTCGCCTTAGTGTGATAAGGGAGCAACTCAGGTTTCTGGACGTCGAACTACCCCTGGACCTGCTTGACGACCAGCAGCGAGTCGCCGAATACTTGGAGCATTTTGATCTCCATTTGGAGGGCCACCCAGAGGCCAATAATTAGAGCTTCATACTCCACTTCGTTATTCGTGCAGGGCTTGCTAATGCAGCAGGAAGTGTGTAACACTTCCCCGTCCGGTGATTTAAGGACGATGCCGGCTCCGGCCCGTACCTTGGTGCGCCCGGACGGGGTCGCTTCCGTTCTCGAGGCCCCGTCAAAGTATAACTGCCAGATAGCTTGTTGGACCTGATCCACCTCCAGTGTTTCATCTTCGGGTAGCTCTGTGGCCAACGGGGAGTCTTCGGGCACAGGGTGTGCTGTGAAGAAATCCGCGACGGCTTGTCCCTTAATTACCTTCTGCGGCACGTAGGTGATGTCAAACTCCATGAGCAGCACTATGGGACCCCATTTGCCAAGGCGCCCTTTCGGGACTGGCTGGGAGAGAATGTGCTTGATGGGATCGGCTCTAGATATTAAACTTACATCATGGGACAGCATATAGTGCCTCAGCTTTTTGACTGCGAAGACCAAGGCAAGGCAGACCTTCTCAATTGGGGTGTACTTGGCCTCCGTTCCCACCAATCTTCGGCTGAGGTAGTAGAGAGCCTGCTCCTTTCCCTCATCATTATTCTGGGCAAGCATTGCCCCCAGTGAATATTCGTTGGCCGCTATATAGAGAATAAGCGGTCTGCCTTTGACAGGCGCCCCCAGGACTGGCGGGGTCTTCAGGTACTCCTTTAGCTGGTCGAACGCGTGCTGGCATTCGTGACCCCAGCTGAAGGGTGCATTCTTCATCATTAGTATGTGAAAGGGTTGGCAACGCCCCGGCAGGTTGGAAATGAACCTGCGGATGTAAGCTAAACAGCCCTGTAGAGACCTCAGCTCCCCCAGATTCTTCGGAGGGGGCAGTTCCTGGATGGCTTTTATCTTGAAGGGGTCAATCTCGATCCCTCTATATCAGACAATAAAGCTAAGGAATTTCCCGCTGGACACGCCGAAGGCGCACTTCATGGGGTTCATTTTCAGCCCGTACGGCCGGAGCCTTTGGAAGACGACCCTAAGGTCACTCAGATGCTCATCTCTTTTCCTAGTCTTGACAACTAGATCATCAATGTAGCATTCGACCTTGCTATACAGCAGCTCGTCGAAGATCTTGGTCATCGCCCGCTGATATGTAGCACCGGCATTCTTGAGGCCGAAGGGCATCCTCTTGTAGTGGAATATCCCCTTGGGCGACCTGAAGGCCGTGTGAATCCGGTCGTGATCGGCTATCCAAATTTGGTTATAGCCGGACGATCTGTCCATAAAAGATAGGGCCTCGTGGCTAGTGGTTGCATCAATCATCACTTCGGTGATAGGTACCGGGAAGTCATCTTTCGGGCAGGCTTTATTCAGGTCGCAGAAATCCATGCAAATCCTGATCTGTCCATTCTTCTTCTTCACCGGTACGATGTTGGCCAACCAAGTAGTGTACTGGTTTTCCGCCACGAAGTCAACGTTTATGAGCTTGTCAACCTCCTTGCAGATCTGGTTGATCAATTCCGGCCTCATGCGCCAGGGAGACTGCTTTACTGGCTCCACCTTGGGATCAATGGCCAAAATGTGTTGAGTCACTTCGGAGCTGAGCCCGGGCATTTCTTTGTAGTTCCAGGCAAAGCAATCCCAGAATTCTTGCAGCAGCTTCGTGTATTGTTCCCTCTCCTGTGGGGGCATAAGAGCACTCAGAAAGGTCGGCCTGGGGTCCCCTTCTGTGCCGAGGTTGATCTCAATCAATTCGTCGATGGTGGCCTAGCCGCCATTTTCAATTTCCGGCGGGGCTGGCGACAAATCGACAAAGTCTTGGTCTTCATTGTCCTCGGGCTCGAGGACGCCATCCCCCTCTTCTTGTTCCTCGTGACTGGGCGCGGAGGCTGCGTTCACCACGCATTCCTCTTGGGCCGTAACTGCTGGGTCTGTGGGGTCCGCTGGCGCGGAAAGGCACAGGGCCACCTCGGGGTCTTTTGTGTACTCATCATAGACAACTCCGGCGGGGGCCGGGGCCGCCGCATCTTCAGGCGCCTGGTACTGGATAGATATTGTATAGGCTCCTCTTCTGGGGCAGTCCGTCACGTGGGGGCGCGGCGGGGCTACCACATAGTCTCCCATTCTGAGCTCATCCCTGTCATTGAGGTCTTGAGTAATGTCTTTGAAGATATAGCAGTCTTCGATGGCGTGGCCCAGTATTTGGTGATAGGGACAAAACAGTGGGTCCCCACTTCTTCAGGTGTCCTGCGGCCTCTTGGACCCTGGGAGGGAGACCTTGCCGTAGTGGCAGGCCTAGTCAAAGATACCCCGAGTTTTCTCTCTTGGGAAGGAGTAGGGCTTCTGCAGCTTCTCTTGGAGGGTCAGGCCTCGCGTGGCTGGCCGCCCGGTTAATGGGCTTGCCGTATCTCTTGTTTCCCTCCTCGACCAGATGGAGGCGTCAGGACTGGTGTCTCGGGGCCGAGACACATGGCCACCCCACGGGAGGAGAGAGCCTTGGATCTGGTCGGTCACTAGCGAGGTCAACTCAGCCAGCCGTGCCTTTAACACCTCGATCTCCCGTTGCTACCTATGGTACAAGGCGTACATGACGGGGTCGTATCGAGGAGAATCCGGAGCATGGCCCATGCTATTGCTCCTTGCTTCGCCAGCAGGCCGGAGTGAGGGCACCTCGGTGGTGTGACCCTTTGAGGTTAGTCCCTCAGAAAAGGAGGAGGTCTTCCCCATACAGCGGCGGCGGAGAGGGTTCCAAAAGAACACTTCTTCGTTTTGCGCCTCCTCAGTCGGAGGCGTGAAATATACATCTTGGTGGGCTTCCCGCAAGTCTGCAGCTTCCGCGGGGTCATCGCCGGACAGGGTCGAAACCGATATAACATCAGTTTCGTAATAATCTTCTAGTGAAAAGCCCAGACCGGGGTGCTTGGTGATTTGCAGCAGCCGCCGATCCAGATTTGGCGGGTTCCACATCCTTTCAAACATTTTCTTCCGGCTGGAGGGTTGATAGGGGGGAATCTTTTGCTTTCTGACCACTCTGGCTGCCCGATCAGTCATGTGGGGAAGTCCCGCGATGGGGACGTGCGGGTCATGCAACTCGTCAGGGAACCGGCAATCATCGTCTTCCCTGACTGGCTTTTCCCCTGCAACATAAAAGATAGTCGGTGGCCCCTCAGGGTTAGGCACCTCAAAAGTTCTCAGCTGCTCGGCTACTTGATAGTCAGCTTCTATAATGGGCTTGACGATCCCTGGCGGGACTATGACATCCTCCAGCAGGTCTTCAAGGCAGGGCGTCCCCGGTGTGGGATAGATGGAGAGAGGAGTTGCCTTGAATACCCCCCCTTCTTGTGCGATGAATGGTACATGTGGGGGAGCCACATAGCCCGGGGGCGGCGGAGGAAACCAACCGCCCGACTCCACTTTCTTCTTTCCCCTGCCTTGGGCAGCCTGGGGAGCTTGCTTCACCTTTTCTAAGTACAGATTGGCATCCGACAAATGACACTCGAACACCTCGAACGGGTGGAGATCGGCAAAGATTTTGACTTCCTTTCCCTCGCAAGGGTACTTGATACATTGGTGCAGGGTGGAGGGCACCACTCTGTTCTGGTGTAACCAGGGCCGGCCAAGCAACGCCTTATAGGAGGTGTTGGAGTTGATGACGTGGAATTAGACCTTGGTGGTGAAATCATCAAAGGTCAAGTTGAATTCTGCAACCCCCACGGGCACCTCGTATTTCTGGTTAAAACCAGCAATCTTGACATTCTTGACCTCAACCAGGTGTACGTCAAAGTAGTGCTTTTGGTACACCCGGTAGGGGAGTATATTCACTGCCGCCCCTGGGTCGATCAGGACCCTGTTGATAGGCTGGCCATTCAGCTGCCCTTTCATGTAGAGGGGTCTGTTATGACTGCAGGTCGGTAGGAGCATGTCATCTTCTGTGAAAGCCACAGCCACTTCAGGTGATATTTCTGCCAGACAGGCTTCAAGGTGTGCTGGCGTCTGGAGTGCGGCAATGATGGCCTGCCGTGTTTCTTCGTCCAGAGACAGCATCTCCCATACGGTGAATCGGGTCGGGATCTTCTTGAGGTGTCTGACTATTCGATCGGCAGCCCGCACCTTGAGTAACTTCATCTCTTCGGCCTGGCCACGCCTGCCCCACCTTGGAGCTGGGGTGTCAGATCAGGGGATGCCTCCTTTGTGGGTTCTGTCATAGCCTGTTGATCCTATGGGGCCTACTGGGCTTCCTCCGTTTCTTGCATGAATTCGACAAGGTTTGGGATGCCGTTAAATTCTTCTTCTGGCTGAGGAGGAGTCGCTGCCGGTGGAGCTTGGGGACTGCTTGCTTCTCTGGTTGAAGGAGACCCTTGGGAGCGTGCCTGCCCCCCTGCTCGGGCTAACAGGAATTCGGAGAATGAAGGGGTGCCTAGGCTCCTGGCTCCTCCGGGATAAAGACCCGACGGAGGAGGGATCTTGGTGCCACGAACCTCAGGTTCGGGGACCTGGTATGGCTGTTCTCCCCTGAGCATGATGTTGAGGTTATCCTGAGGTGGGCGCCCCCACTTCCTTCCCGAACTGGTGGCGTGTTAGGAAGTGGACGCTTCACCCTGGCTCACCTCCATCGACTCATGGGGTAACTCTTCTTCTTTTCCTTCCAGGGAGAGGGCAGTGTCGAACAACGCCAAGAGGGTGTTGCAGGCGACGATGACCTCCTTTTTCTTCTTGCTCCTGGGTCTTCTCTTCTTCTTCTTCTTTTCTGGTGTTGCCAGTGGCTGCTCTTGGGGAAGTTCACCCCACAGGGGAGGCTCTTTCTCTGCTTTAGCTTCTGTTCCTGGAGCCAATTCGAGTGATTCGAACTCCTCCCAGGGGACATACTCCTTCAGCTCCACGGGTTGGATTTCGGGCTGTTCATAATCTTCAAGCCCATCAATAATAGCCTGGAGTCTTTCAACCGCCGGGCTGGTCTGCTTATGGATCCGCATCTGGACGCAGTTCTTTTTATTGTGAGTAGGCCGCCTCATGACCAGCCGAGGGGCCGTGTCGTGACAGGCCGAGCTCACCGGGGGTGGTGCAAGCAGGGGTGTCACACCCCTCAGATGAACTCCTGGGGTGGGCCGAGGGATACATGCTCTTCTACTCTTCCTGGGTACAGTCTGCCAACCCCCTTGGTCTCGAGCCGGGGCCGTGATAAAAGTCTCATAAGTGGCGCGGGTGCTGGCCTCCGCCCACTCCTCAGGCAACTCCTGGTATAACAAGACCATGTTGACGGTGGAGGTTATGTTGGGCAGCTCATGCGGTTGCGGGGGGTCTAACTTATGCTCCCCCATGTCGAGCTCCCCGTTCTTGATTAAGGACTCAATAACGTCCTTGAAGACGTAGCAGTCCTCAATGGTATGCCCGAGCATCCGGTGGTACAGGCAGAAGAGCGGGTCGTCTCTCTTCTTCAGGTCACCGGGCCTCTTCGGCTCTGGCAGTGCGATTTTATTGTAACTGGTTGCCCACTCAAACAGGAGCTTGGACTTGTCTCGGGAGAAGGAATATAGCTTGTTTCTCATTTTCTCCCTCAGTGAGGGGCCCTCCCGCCGTTCCGTAGTTCTGGGCGGAGGAGGGTTGGCAGCCCCTTTAGCCTTTTCCTTTTGTTTCTCAAAGGTGTGGAAGTCCAGCGCGTGTACTTCCGGGGGAACTGGCTTCTTCTCGGCCTGTCTAGCTCTCTGGCTTGATGCGACCGGGGTGGAAGAATATCGGGCAAGAAACACCTCAATCTAGGCTACCACATTATTCAGGCGATCAAATGTCTTGACTTCGGTGCCAATCATCCTTTCCAGGATTTCTTTCTTCAGGTTCTGCTTGCAGATCTGCACCGCATCCTCCTGGTGCGGGGGACGCCTGCACCTCATGCTGAGGTTCCTCCATCTTTTGATGTAGTCGAGGGCCGACTCATCATTCTTCTGCCTTGTGGCGTAAAGTTCTGCCACAGTGACTTCCCATTCAGCAACGTAGAATCTTTCTTTGAACTTCTTCTGCATGTCGGGCTAGTCAGCAACAGACCCGGGTGGCAAGCTGGAGTACCACTCAAAGGCAAGCCCGGTAAGTGTCGAGCCGAAAAACTTCAGGAGGTAGGCCTCATCAGCAGCCAAATCCCCCATGACGTTCACATAATAAGCAATGTGCTCCCTAGGAGACCCTTGCCCATTGAACTTTTCGAACTTCGGTGGCTTGGTGACGCCAACCGGCAGCTTCTTTGCGGCATAATGAGCCGGGTAGGGCACCCGGTAGACGTCGAACGGCGTCTGATCCCCGTCGACTCTCTCTGCCAGTTTCATGTCTATCATTTGTTCAAGCATCAACCGCCTGATTGTTGCCGGGTCGACCGGGCTTGGATAGAAATGAGCGGGCTGCGCACTTGGGGTAGCCAGCACGGTCGCCTGGGGGGCCATGAGGGACCCTTGGGAAAGTAAGGCCTGTGGTGGGGCCGGAGCCCTGTAATGTGCCTACTGCAGGGGCGTGCCCCCGAGAGGGTTGAGGGTTGCTGGAAGAGCTGTAGCTTGCAGAGTCGCTTCTGAAGATTGCCCACTGTCCCTGGGCGCTTCGAGTAAAACCTCAGTTTGTGCAGACGTCGAGGGTTGTGCATTCCGCTCATTTAGTTGCTTCTTTAGCAACTCAATCTCTTGTTGGAATCGTTGTATCATGAGCAACATTACCGGGTCGGTTGTGGGGGGATTGGGCATGCCCCCTGTCTCTTCGGCCGGGGCATCCTCGGACGATGTGGAGGGTCCACTGCCCGTGCCCCCAGTGGTGACCACATTGGCCGTCAGGGACCCAAGGGGTTCCTCAGGGAAGGTCCCTTCGGCGCCTGTCTGCGCCGCGTCGCCTGCCGCTCTTCCTCTTCTAGTGAGGGGCCCTGGCCTAGCGGTGAGTCTGGCAATCTCTTCAGGGTCGGTGGGTAGGGCCCCATACCGACCGAAGACTCCTGCCATGTTGCAGGTGAAGACTTTCCAGCTTCTATCCCTCTTCGTCATTCTCCTGGATGACCTTCCCGGGAAGACCAACCTGTCGAAGACCGAACGTCGGGGCTGCGCTTCCTCCCGAGAAGGGGACTTGCGTGGATCCTCCGATCGATTCCTTGACTCCGCACTAGGCACGGGCTGGGCTTCTTCTTCTTCTTGGAAGGCGGCGGCCACCGCCCCCAGTAATCTCTGGCGACCCAAGGGAGTGCTACCCGGGCCCCGGAGGTAGTTTCTCATGGCCTGCTCGATCCCTTCCTACTCCTGGTCGGGGAGAGCAGTTGATGGCTGTGTGCCGATGGAAGAGAAAGGAGGGGAGTAAACCCTAGGTGCCGGGCGGGCAGCATTATGTCGGCGCCCACGGTGATGACGGTGGGCATTCTTGGGCGGCACCGGCATGACGGGTGCTGGTTGGCTGGCTGGGGTCGTCAGCTCGACCCTTTCATCTCTTCAGGCCCTTGTCGGGCGAAAAGTGCCAGGTCTCCTCTGGGTGTATGCAGCAGGCTGGGCTTCCTTAGGAACCCAAACTTGTTTCAATTTGGCCGGCCTGTGAGCCGTCGCAGTCTTCGGTGCCGCGGCCGGGGCCGCGGGTGTCACTTTTTCTTTCAGCTTCTCCAGTCCTTGAAAAGAGTTGCGGACTGGGATAGTCGGGACAACACGGTCCGGTATCACCTGGGACCTTTGCCCGTCCAAGTGGACTCGGATGGTCCCGACGGCCATGGATTTCCCGGAGCTAGATATGCGGCACCCTAAGACGACGCCAGTGTTGTCCCTCCGAAGCCTCCTCCGGTGAGATGCCGATCCTTGATGGGACGGGCCAGCAGCCTGGTGCACATGGTGTACGTTGCAGCTCAGCGTCGTTGTCGGGATGCCGTTGTTGTTCTTGGCCATAGCTCGGCTGACAGCAGTTTCAGTGGCCCCCGAGGTGGGAGCGTTGATCTGGGGCTCATCGGGTGCTTTCACGTCGAGGATGTTGACAAAGGCCACCCCCAAGAAGTTGGGGAATCCCACCGTGGGAGGGAAACTCCCGAAGTTGAGGGGCACCGCCAGGTAGCCGCCCCAAACATGGTTCTCGACGACCTGAGGGCCTCAAGTGACTGCCATCATTGGCACCATGATGCAATTCTCCTGCATTTGGGAAAGTAGCGCAATTAATATTACAAGAAAGGAGCCACAGGGCCCCTAGCCACGGCAAAGAGATGAAGGGTGGATCAGGTCCCACCGGGCGTGCCAGACTTGTGGACGCACTAAAATTCGCTTATTCATTATGGTTCGTTTATTAAAGTGCGTGGGCGTGCCAGTCACCGGAGTGACAATTTATTCGGGCTCCGAAGAGCCCATAGTGCGCTCGACCTTCGTCAGACAATTGTATGGTTCGTGTCGGGACCAGATCCCGTCGTGCCATGAAGGTCACGATGTCATTTACATCCCTCATACGAGGGAACACCCTTGATTAATTGCCGAGATTAGGGGCCCTGCGGCCGAAGGGACTAATACTAATTACGCGAGAAAGAAGCATGAATAGATCACGTTGAGATTTGCCTCGGGTTACGGGCCACGGGTCATATTGGTCACTCGTGGTCGACCCTTTTCATGTTCGGACGGAGGTCCGTGATAGAAACGCGGTGGAAGCCGGGATGAATTCATTCAAATGTCTGCCGAGCGCTCGGCAATTTTGATGGTAGCTCGAAAAGGGTTCGGTCTTGAGAAGCGGGTCCGGTCCAATCAGAATGTTGGCCCGGGGCGAGGTCGGGTCGTGGCCGTATCGAGGCAGTCCTCGCGACTCAGGCCCGACCTGCAGGGGCAGCATCGTTATTCCCTTCAGCACCATGTCATAAGGGGGGACGAGGCTGCAATATAGACTTTACCGTTTCTTTTATCCGGGCTTCCAATTATATACGTATATTCCTTTTTTTTTATTTCCCTTTTGTGAATTTTTCCTGAGTGACTTATCCAAGCTGTTTATTATTATCATTATTAGAAATTTATCTTACCACCATTATTATTATTACATTAATTTTTGTTTATTTCATGTATATATCTAAATTTATTTAGTCATCGTGATTTTTTTTATTGATTTGTTATGGTTATTAATATATATATTACACGCAGACCTCTGGACTGCTGAAGGGCCAAAAGGGGACTGAAAGAGCGTACCGGTGAAGGGAGGTGGAAGGTGTGCCGGCGAAGGTGGCGTGGAGTGTGCCGAGTAAGGCCACGGGTAGTGTACCGGCGAAGCAAGAAAAGTGGCGTGCCGGTGAAGACGTTCACAGGCTTGCCGGCGAAGTGAGAAAAGGAGCGTGCCGTTGAAGGAAGGTGGGTGGGCGGTGTGCCGGTCAAGGAGGGTAGATAGTGTACCGGTGAAGGCCCACTCCTCCTTTACATCTTTTAACGCTTTTCTTTTCTTCTTTCCTTTGATTGATTTTTTTTATATGTAGTTTTATACAAATCTTTTCTCCTTCTTCCCCCAACCTTTCCTTTGCAGATTGAGTATTTAACCTACCACATAGTCATTTACTCCAATTCTTCTCGTGTTGTCCGCGGTGCCTTATTCCGGTTAGAGTGTTCTATCGCCGATCGTTCCATTCGTTCGTTGTTCCCCTTTGTCTTTTGATGTGTTATTGTTCTGTTTGTTTATCGCTTTCTTTTGTCTCTTCAACGTGTTATTATTTCTAACGAAAATTCGGCAGCATCTCCCCTTGACCCGAGCGTAAGGGAGATAAAGGGGACGTGCCCACATGGAGTGGCGGAACCCGACAACTGGAGGTGGGCACCCAAAGGCGGCAGAACCTTTAATAGAGCCTCGGAAAACCTGAAAGTAACGATGGGTAAAAGGGGGAAAAAGAACCTCTAGACCTAATCAGGGGCGTGCCTTGTCTGGGAGGCCAATGGTGTGCCGGTGAAGGCCACTAAGGCCGTGTCGGGAAAGGCCCAAACGGGGCGTGCCGGCGAAGGGCTCACTGGGGTGCACCGGTGAGGGCCACATAAAGGCGCGCCGACGAAGGGTTACTGGATGGTGTGCCGCTGAAGGCCCAATGGGGGTGTGCCAGCGAAGGGTTGGTTAGCCGTGCCGGCGAAGGTTCCAAAGGAGGTGTGCCGCTGGGGGCCGGGGCTGCATCGGGGTAGGCATGGACCAATGGAAGGCTGAGCAAAGGGTAGAGGTTGGGGTTAACTAGGTGGGCTGGAATTGAGGCAAGGAGGAAGGCCCGGAGGGACATTAGTAGCTGAGTGTCCAAGAGACGGAGGAGGGCCTCTCCCTCCAAGCAAACAGGTGAAGTTGGGAACCAGAGAAGAGGGCCTCGAGCTCGCGAGGCCGGGGGTCGCACGAGGAGACCACATCGACTTGGATGTAGACACGCCATTTCTGACGTTACGATGAGTAAATCCCATGTTATACCGTAATGCCCTGAAGTGGCTTACATGTTATTTTATTTGAGTGATTTCCGTAATTGTGGTTAAATTGCATTATTTTGTGGAAGGGAGAAAATTAAAATATGTGTACATATAAATTAAATAAAAAAAGAGAAAAATAAAATTCCAAAAAAATGTGTGTAATTGTGTTGACGTAAAAATAATATAATTGATTTTCTTTAATAAATTTATTTTCATAAAATATAAATACATATATAAGTGATTAGTATATACATAATATATTTATTAAAAAGCAAAAAAATATAATAACCATAAATAATATATATATAAAAAGAAGCAAAAATAAAAGAAACAAAACAAATAAAAACAAACAAGCATAAAAAATAAAATAAAAGATAATTAGAAACAATATTCCTTACCCCATTTTATTCTCTCTACGTCTCATTCTATTTTCTATTTCCTTCCCTCTCTCTCACGTAATCCTCTCCTCTCAGTCTCTTTCTTTCCCTCTCACTTCACTGCACACACCCCCTCCCCTACGGCACACACACACTCCCTCGTCCTCACTCACCCCCACTCCATTCTTTCCCGTTCGGAAGCTCACCCCATCACACACTCATTTTTCTCCTCCTCTCAACACCCTCTGCATGCCACCTTCACCTCTTTCATTCCTCTCCCTCACGCACCATCTCCTTCCTCACCACCTTTCACCCACGCCACTGCCACCTCCCTCCTCCTCTTTCTTTCTAACCAACTCCCCTCTCTTTTTTCTACACACATACCACCGTCACTGCCATCCCCTCGGTAGAACTCACGACCCCAGCTCCCCCTCCTCTCCATTCTAACCCGTGGGCTAACAACCATCCTGCCGACGCCACCACCACCGCTGCCCTCTCACGGCCACCTCCCTGCTCCACCCCCTGCGCATGCACCACCGCCCCTGCACCTCCAGCCACCGCCGTCCACCTTCGGCCACCCTACTTGTTGTATCCACAACCACCGTGCCACTGTGAAGCCACCTTACCACGCCGGTGCACACCGTCCTCCATTGTTGCCGGTCACCCGCGGCAACCCACTGCCGTGACCCACTTCCCGGCAGCCGCGTCCAACACCGGAAGACCCCCGTCGTCGTCCGTGCCACCCCCCTACGCAGCCACCCTGTCGTCACCAGCCACTCACGACGCCTTGCTCGTCGTCCACGTTCGCACCGCCGCTGTCCTTGTTGACAACGGCTCGTTGCCGTTGTCTTCCTCGCCGGCCACCTCCATCCCGTGAAGCCGCATCGGCACTCACCACCGGCCGTCGTCATCTCCTCCACCGGACGCCGCTACTGCGACCGCCGCAAGCCTCCCGCCGTGTACGCCGTCCTCGCCGTCGTCGTCCGTCTGCACCCACCGGCGTCGCCTGCACAGCTCCCGCACCACCGTCGGACGCCCCCCCCTGCATGCAAGCCCATCGCCGAGCTCACCGGCCTCGTCGCCCCCGTGCCCCCCCGTCTGAACAGAGGACCGTTGCGGCCCTTCTTCTCCGACTGCGCCAGCGCCTCCAGCCGCCTGCGCCCTGCACCGCGCCACCGCCAGCGCCCCTTCTCCGACGCCGCTCCGGCCGCGCCACCGCCAGCGCCCCGCCTCCGACCGCCGGAACCCCCCTCTCTCTCCCTCTGTCCCACGCTCTCTCTCGCACCCCCTCTCTTTCTCTTTCTCTCTCCCCCGTGTTCTCTCTCCCTCTCTCCCACGCGCTCTCTCTCTCTCTCTCCCCCGCTTCCTCTCTTTCTCTCTCTCTCTCGCACCCCCACTCTCTTTCTCTTTCTCTCTCCCCCTCTCGGTTCTCTCTCCCACGCGCTCTCTCTCTCTCCCACGCTCTCTCTCTCTCTCTCTCTCTCTCTCTCTCTCTCTCTCTCTCTCTCTCTCTCTTTCTCGTTTCTCTCTCCCCCTCTCGGTTCTCTCTCCCACCGTCTCTCTCTCTATCTCGTTCCCTCTCTCTCTTTCCCTCCCTCTCTGTTTCTCTCACTCCCTCTTTCTCGATCTCTCCCTCACTCTTTCTTTTTTTCATTTTTTATATTGTTTATTCCACTCCCCCTCTCTCATCCTTTCTCCCTCACGTACCCTCTCTCCCCCTCTCACCACCTCTTCTCTCCCTCTCGATCCCTCTCTATTCTTTTTTATTTTTATTTTTACTCTTCCTCTCTCGATCTCTCTCTCCCTCCATTTTTTCCTTTGTATAATATATATCTATTTTTATCTTATTCTTCTCCTTTCTGTTTTCTTTCCTCATCTTTATATTTTCTTACCTCTAGATCTAAGATATAAAAAAAAATTCTAAAAAAAAAAGAGATAGAACAACTTCTCTCTCTCTTTCTCGCCTTCTCTCTCAAATTCATGTTCTTTTATTTTGACCAACTTACGTATATGTTTATATATGTTTGTATTTACGTATATGTTAAATATCTTTAATATGTCTAAGTATATGTTTATATAAATATACTTATCATTCATATGTATATGCTCGTGTGTGTGTGCTCTTATGTCCGGCTTAACCAATATATGAAGTCCACTCTGAACCTCCTTGGTCGCGCTGTGCTCGTGCCGTTGAAGCCCTTTTCAAAGCTCGTTGCCGGCCTCCCTCGATAAGTTTTTCTCCCCTTTCTTATTTTTATTTAGTCAATCAATCATGTTCCATGCATCATTTAACATATGTGTCATGTCTTTCTCCCCGAGAGGACCTAGCTTGTGAGTGTCTTTGTGTTTATGCATTTCATCATGTCATTCTCCCACCCTTCTAGTTCTAAAGGGATTTTAAACACACCAACCAGGTACGTGTTTGTTCGTGTTATTTACAGTTTCATTACCTAAGGATTGGTACTACACCACCGTCGTTCTCACCAACCAATTTTTCTCTGTTTGTTCTTGGTGTAAGGGTAACCAGTTAAAGGCCCTCTTCTTCGGCCTGTCGAAAGAAGAGGAAGTTGGAGCCCGCATAACCCCGTGTCAAAGGCGAAAGCGATCAATTCACTCGGGACCCTCGGTCCCTGGCGATCACAATCTTCTAACGCGCGCTTCATTAATTTTCTTTTGTTTTAATAACACCCGCGGAGAGTTACTTCCCGCAGCGGTTATCTTCTTCTGTCTCTAACCTCACCCGCGCGGAGGATTATTCCCCGCGGCGGTTTCTGTGATTTACTTTCTGTATATCTAATTCCTAACTGGTGCGGTGGGTCACCTCCCGCGACCGTTTCCATTTCAGCATTTTATTTTCTGCACTTTACTTTCTAATTCCTAACTATTTAATTTCAGCATTCCCCTATCATCGCTTTAAAACCCCGTGGAGATCAACATCTCGCGGCGGTTTATTTGATCCCTTTTCCTTTCCTGTCACATATACTTATCTTATAGTAAAGATCCCTCAGAGGTCACAGTCTCATGGTGGTTTATATATATTTATATATATTTATATATATATATATATTTATTATTTATATTATTTATGTCGCATTAAAGACCCCTCAGAGGCCACAGTCTCGTGGTGGTTTATATATATATATATATATATTATTTATATTATTTATGTCACATTAAGACCCCTCAGAGGCCACAGCCTCGTGGTGGTTTATACTTTTATATATATATATATATATATATATATATATATATATATATATATATATATATATATTATTTATATTATTTATGTCGCATTAAAGACCCCTCAGAGGCCACAGTCTCGTGGTGGTTTATATATTTACATACTTATACTTATTATTTATGTCACAGTAAAAACCCCGCAGAGGCCACAGTCTCGTGGTGGTTTATATATTTATATACTTATATTTATTATCTATGTTATAGTAAAAACCCCGCAGAGGCCAATGTCTCGTGGTGATGTGTATATATTTATATTTCTTATTTATAATACATTAAAAACCCCGTAGAGGCCAATGTCTCGTGGTGGTTTATATATATACTTATATATATTATTTATATCGCATTAAAAATCCCGTAAGGCCAATGTCTCGCGGTGGTTTCTAGATGTACATATATTAATTGCTGCTCATATTGCAATATTGTTGTTAAAACCCCGCAAAGACCAATGTCCTGCGGTGGCGTGCTCTTATTCGTATTATTTTTGTAACTGTTCGGGGAGTGATATATCGTCGCAATTTCCGAGTCCACGTGTCTTCCCGTCTGTCAAATTCTATTACGTAGAGTCCCAGGACTCGAATTCGGTATCTGAAAAGCTGCTCTCGGAACGGTGGGTTACGCCTACCGGGAAGGGGTTCAGTTTGCGCGAGAGGGTCTTCGGACCCCTATCTCCGCCATGTACCGGAGTTCGGTCAGTCTAAATTCTTTCTGTCTCCATTAGAGTGTCATCTGTAGGTGTACTTGTCCACCGTTCTTTCATATCCCCTATAGCTCGCGTTTCATTGTTTGTCCTCATTTCTTTCACCCTTTATTACTCAGAGAGGGAGAAACCCCATCTCTCTCTCTCAGTCCACCACGTGACGCGTTCACAGTGGAGACTCCCGAAACACTGGAAAGGGGGAGAAGGTAGACAACCCAACACGCACATTGGCATAAACCAACGGAAGAAGCGAGAAACCCAAAAAAAAGGGTGATTTTTATTCACGAAGGGGAATGACCACAGTCGGCCACATACATTGCATAGCACACTCGTGCGGAAACTACGGATGGGGGAAAGGAGAAGATCAAAAAAAAATGAAAGAGAAATAAAGAAACGGGGGGAGTGCTGGGGCCGAACAGGGGTGACTACTCCCTGCCCTTCCCCACTCCCTCCTCTACATCACAGCTCACACTCCCTCTCTCATTCTCTTCCTTACTCTCTTTGTCCCGGCAGTCGTCGGGGAACCTCGCGCCGGAGTCCACCCTGCCCCTTTTCTTCTCTCGTCTTCTTCCTCTATGGCCGCGTCGTTGTTTCTCTCTGCAGCCGTCTCTCCTCCTGCTTCTCCTTCCTCTGTTCTTTTTTTCCCGTGCTCCGAAGAAGAGGGGTTTTTATACCCCACACGGCGGGAGCGTTCGAACACGACAGCCAGAAGCGGGAAGCGACTGGCCATGATGGGGTTTGACTTCCCCCGTCCTGGATGTCAGGAGAGTAGCCTGCGTGGCCCAACCTCCGGCCGACACCTCGGACAGCCCACTGCGCGCCAAAGATCTGTAGGGCATGGGCTCGAGATTTGGTCTGCCGGAGGTGCCGTTGGAATGCCTGAACGCTGTGCCACTGGCGGGTTCAACAAGCGTGCCGCGGGAGGGCCAAAAGGGCGTGCCGCTGGAAGACACGGTAAGTGTGCCGCTGAAGAGCCTAAAGGGCGTGCCGCTGGACGGCCAGGAGGGCGTGCCGCTGGAGACCACTAGAGGCGTGCAGCTGAAGGGGCCTCAGGGCGTACAGTTGAAGGGCCAAAGGGTCGTGTCGCTGAAGGGCCCAAGGGTCGTGCTGTTGAAGGGCCAAAGGGCCGTGCCGCTGAAGGGCCGTGCCACTGAAGGGCTTTCAGGGGCATGCCGCTGAAGGGCTAAATGGGCAGTTTTGAGCCCGTCGTGAGCACGAGTTGTGACCCATCTGATTTTCTTCGAGGCCCATGAATTGTGGGGCTCTTGGTGGTTGATTTCTCTTCACCGTCGTGACTCTGGCGACAGCTTGACGACAGGGTGTGCGTGTTCGGGGAGTCCGGATGGCCCTCCCTTCTTCACAGTTTTCTCAGTTGACGTGGTTGTTGATGCTGGACTAGTCGGGACATACGGGAGTGTAATTTTGCATGTCCACAGAATGCTAAGGCTATATCTACTCTTAGGAGTGGGAAAATTCTTGATGATCCCTACAAGGCTAGAGGAATTGGTAGTATCTCAGCCCAAGTGGCTCAAGAGGAGAGTGATAGTTGTGAGCGATGTCACGCGGTTCGGGGTGCGAAGAGGACGCGGAGCGCGCGGGCACCTTCTTTTGTTTGCTGCAACACAGAAATAAGAGAAAAGGGAAGGGGCCACCACGGGAGATTGCTCCGGCGGGGCGAGCGGGACAAATGTAATATAGCAAGATATGGGGGTTAAACAGCCATAGCGGGAAGTGACTCGCCGCGGCCTCGGGGGGACGGGAATGGTGCAGAAATTAAATAGCAAGAATTGAAACGGCCATTGGGGAAGTGACTCGCCGCGGCCTCGAGAATATGAACAGATAAAAATATAACAGAATATAAGAAGAATATAAAGAGCGGGAATTTAAACGGCCATTGGGGAAGTGACTCGCCGCGGCCTCGAGAACATGAATAGGTAAGAATATAACATATAAGAACGGGAATTTAAACGGCCATTGGGGAAGTGACTCACCGCGGCCTCGAGAACATGAATAGATAAGAATATAACATATAAAAATAGGAATTTAAACGGCCATTGGGGAAGTGACTCGCCGCGGCCTCGAGAACAAGATGTGATCGCTAGGGGCCAAAAGACCCCAAAATAAAGAAAGTGATCGCGTCTACCTCAAGAGCGGGAGATGGCGGGTTGCTTCTTCCTCCCCCTTCGGCCGACCGACGGAGAGGGCTTTCCTTGGTTACCCTTGCAAAACAGTAGACAATAAACGAACGGAATTAGAAAATGGCAGTGTAGTAACAATTCCTCGCAATAAAAGTAACGAGATCGTGACCTGACACACACCTGGTTGGTGTGGTTTTAAACCCCTCTCGGACTCGAGTAGGAGGAAAATGTGATGATGAATGCAAGAAGTATGCAAGAGACGGCGCCCTTATATAGGGAGATAGAGGATGCAGTGTGATGAATGTAAAGAACTATGGAGAAAAAGGAGAAGAAAGGGCTTATTGGATGAGCCGAGGGTGAAATCCGGCGGAGCTCCGGCAACGTAGGGACGACGTGGAAGCGCGGTGGATGAAGATGACCTTCCTCTCGCGAGCGTGGGCACCCGAGAATCCGGCAGAACCTCCACCTACAAAAGACCCCACGGGTTAGAAATGACTCCGGTAGCCTCTGGGCTCCGGCAGCCTATCAGATGTCTTAGAAGCTCTTCCAGAACTGAGGGGGTGGGCCTCTATTTATAGGGCTCCGGAGGGTGGAGGCGTCCAGGACCCTGGACACCTCTATCAAGGCCGAACTAATATTTTATTCTATTTTTATTTATTTTTTATGAATACTTTTGTGGAGGCGTCCAGGGCCCCGGATGCCTCCAACAGGTCCACCGAACCCCACCGACGGCCGCACGCGGTTTGGCACAACGCGTGGTTTTGTGAGCGGCGACCCGTGATTCAGAAATGGGCGCGTCCAGCTGGCTGGACGTCTTCATAATTTGGATTTTTTCACACATGACAAACCGTCGTTCGGTGGCCGGCGCCCGTGAGGGAGTTGATGGAGGCGTCCAGGGGCCTGGACGCCTCCATAAATATATTATTTTTTATTTTTTATTTTTTTTATGCAAAAGCTGGCATTTTATATTTTTTATACTTGTTTTTATGGAGGCGTCCAGGGGCCTGGACGCCTCCATTAATATATTATTTTTTTATTTGGTTTTCAGCTTGAAAAATAAATTAAAAGAATGGGGGCGTCCAGGGGCCTGGACGCCCCCATAAAGACCCACCCGGGTCCTCAGTTTAGCCGTTGGCGGCCGCCCGGCAGACACCCTTCTTGGTTCCGGAACCTCTTGATGCGTCTGACTGGTGTTGATGCTGTCCGAATGCCGTGACGAGATGATTCCGGATGCCGAAAAGGGCGGAAGAAGACTCAAGAAAAGGAAGCACTCAAGTGATTCAAAACGCGTAAGCCGTTGCGGGGCGTTGTATAGTAATATGAGACTTTCTCAGGAGACGTCAGGGATGGCGTGTCTACAGCTGCCCCGCCTTGGCGTCTGCTTTGCAAGGGAGCGATACGTAGTGGAATGGTATCGAAGTGGAGTGAAATGAAGTGGGAGCAGACTGATAAGTTGATGTCAAGGTGTTATGAGACACGCTTTTGACGTTATTGTCTGGAATTTTTCCTGGAGGTTCAATGAGGCAACCTTTGAAGAAGGTCTTTCAAATCTTGACGATTGCTTGGACGGAGATCAAATAATGGAGGGTGAGATGTGCGCTCAGGCACACAAAAGAGACCAACTTCTCGGTATGGAAGTACCTGGGTCATAAACCGGAGGTTTTACCTTTGGGGAGCGGTTACCAGCTAATGTGGAAGTGTTGCGGCCAAGGTGGGTCAAACAAGGTAAAAAGTAAAGGAATATCTGAGGGTCTGTCCAAACAAGGGTCTCCTTTGGAAGAGCAGCGTAAGGCCGTTTCAAGGAAATTCAGTATTTCATTCGGAGTGGAATATCTCATATTTGTAAGAATTGAAGCACAGCGGCTTTCGCAATCGAATCACTTGAATGATCTTCCGCAATAAATCAAAGTCCTATATGAATGCATGCTGGGCTTAAAGAAAAATTTAAAACAAACTAAAATAGAAAATAGCCAAGGATAATATTGTCAACTTGTTAAGAACGGGTCAGGATACCGATCCGGTGAGCCGACACTGGGCTGGGGCCCGTTTATCCGCGCACCAACTCACTGAATGGAACCGTCGTCCCCATGCTACCACAAGTTAACGGCCTATCCGTACAACCCAAATTCTTCCGGGATCATCACTGTTTTTGTTGAAGGGGAACTCAAATCCCGGATTCGTTCGGGCCGCAAGGTCCTTGACATGTTCTAGTAGCGTAGGTATCATATACTATGATGCATGACATGGTGGGACCAACCATTGAAAGGTGGGACAGGAGACAGGACAAAGACGTCCGTTAGTAAAACCTGCACAGACTAGCAAGGTTAGCAACATCAGAAAGTAGCAGAATCATAGCAGAATCGCACCACAGTACAAAGGAGATCCAGACAAAATCTTGACAATGACCACTGATGTGACATGTTTTGTCTTGTAGCGATCTTTCCTTCCTATAAGAACTCCCCTTAGGCTAGTTCATTCAAATTCATCAAGGTGGGTTTTGGAAGCTCAGGAGAGGAAGGAGAGGGGATCTAGAGATCTCAGGATGGAAGGAGAGTCTTCCCGCGTTATGAAGAGGAGCAGGCCTAGCAGCGAGATCAGGCGACTCTCCGACCTCGAGGGTCATCTGAGTGGGACGATCATGTCGCATATGGTAAGCTGATTCTTTTCAAATTTCTCCACGTGAGCCTTCTTCTTACTTCCTTCATTTCTTCTTCTTTCTTTTCTCTTCCAGCCATATCCACTCTTCCCAGGCCCGAGGAAGTTTTCCAAACTGCCATGGCTTTCAAAGCTAACTTCCAACATCTCCATCGGCATGAGGGCCATACTCTCGAAGTGGCATCTGCAGGGGCTCCTTATTCACGCCAAACACTACGAGAAGATTCGTATGGACTGGGCGGCTATGGGCGCACTAGTGGAGATCTGGCATCCCCAGACCCACACTTTTATCTTCCCGACCTTCGAGGTGACCATCCTCCTCGAGGAGGTGGAACTTCTGCTCGGATTGAAGAAATTCAAGAGTGACGGGAAGGTGAAGGCTATGCGGATGCTGACACGGGGGACTTCTGAAAGCGTCCTTGGAAGCTTCATGCCACCCGACGCAGCCCGAAAGGTCCGTACTCAAAAGGGGATCGATCTCCAAAAGCTCGCGGAGTGGGTCATGGACGCCCTGAGAGGGTCACCAGACGATGACTATTTGGAGGGAATCATGAAGGGGTTCACCATTTGTCTGGCGGGTGCTCTCTTGTTTCCTTATACCGACAACATGGTGGAGGAAGACCAACTAAGTGCTATCTGCGGGATCTGGCGTGGAAAGAGGGTGGGACCCGCTGTCCTTGCCTACCTGTATAGTGGCCTTACTGCCTCGAGCATGGGTAAGCCTCCTTTTGGTTGCGCACTTGTCCTGAGTTGCTGGCTGGATTTGCATTTCAAGTTCGATCACCGTGAGGGAATGCCAACTGCTTCGAAGCTCTTCCAACAAAGCCCTCTTCATCACATAGCCGACGTGTTAGGCTTCGGTGGTACTGTAGTGAACCGCGTTCCGTGGCTGAAGAAACGTGAAGACTGGCGGTCTCACTTCCGCACCGTGACACAAGGCTTCTTTACTTGCGCACCGGCATGTTTGCTTTCGCTTGATCTCCTCATGAGGCCTTCTCCGAAGTTGATCTTCAACTGATCGGCGCGACCGAGTTCGTCCTTTATAATGCGCATCGATGCTGCCTCCAGGTCGGCATCCACGCCATTCGTTCCCACTACCGACTGGCATCGTTCCTTTGAAGAAGAGGGAGTTGGGCACTGAAGCGGACGCGAGGGAAGCGAAAGCCATCAAAGCACCCTGGAAAACAAGTGTTGCGGGAAAGGCCTTAGCGCATGTGGGGGAAGAATGCGAGCTGTGGAGAGCTTATGTGACCGAACTGGGGAAGTTAAGGCCTAAGGCGCCTAAACCCCTGATGTAGCCTATTCTGCTTCTCTGATGGAATAAAATCTGGCATTTGGATGTTTTGGACCCTTGTCCCCTTAATTATTATTATTTTTGGTGATTTTTCTTTTTCTTTGTGTTTTTATTTTGTGCTTTTTTTTTGGATTATATACATACTCTTACATTTTTTTCTCTTTTATTATATTTTTTCAAAAATTTTATTATGGGGGCGTCCAGGGGCCTGGACGCCCCTAATTTTTTATTTATAATTTTTTTGTTTTGGGAGCGTCCAGGGTCCTGGACGCCCTTAGTTTTTTATTTTTTTATTTTTTGGTTTTTTGTTTTGGGGGCGTCCAGGCGCCTGGACGCCCCTAAGTTTTTGAAGTTTGAAAAAAAAATAAAAAAAAAGGTGGGGGCGTCCAGGCGCTTGGACGCCCCAAAGAAGGTAGATTCTATATATAAGGGCTGGCCTTCCCCCCTTTGCTCATTTACTGTTCATTCAAACGACCCAGTCAATCCAGACGACCCATTCTTCGTCCCAATGGAGCAAGGAGGCCCGAGCCAGGGTGGAGAGAAGCGCAAACGACGGGCTCGTCGTCCGAGGAGGCTGAGGGACGATGCCGAGGAGGCTACTGCGGCGGAGGAGATTGCCGCGGAGGAGGAGGCTCCTCCTTTGGCCGTGGAGGCTGCAGTGGATGCTGGCGACGCGGGAGAGGACGAGCACGATCCGGTAAGCCCTTAGACTTCCATTCTATTGGTTCACTGGGCTAAAAGGGCGGACGAGAGGCTGTGTGGAGACCGGGGAGTGAGGGAAGGAGGCGTCCAGGGGCCTGGACGCCTCCACATTTTCTTTTTTCTTTTTTATTTATTTATTTACGTAAATAATAAAAATAGAATTAAAAATAAGGAGGCGTCCAGGGCTTGGGACGCCTCCATGATAATATATATATATATTTTTATTTATTTTTGTTTTGGTTTTTGGGTTTTTCTAAAATAAAATAAAGAAAATGTAATGGAGGCGTCCAAGGTGTTGGACGCCTCTAAAAAAACATAAATATTTTTTTAAAAATAAAAATAAAATAAAATAAATAAGTAGTATATACAGTGTTATTGTTTATTACTATTCATGATGCTGATGTGTTCTTTGTTGGTTTTGTGGTGTGCAGGGCGTGATGAAGGGCCGGATCAGCTGGTCCCTAGTGGTGGCAGCATACCGTGGGCTGCCAGACTTTCAGAGGGCGCGTGTGGACGCCATGGGCTTTGGAGCTTTCCTTAGGATCGAGCCCTTTCGGCTCGACCTTCCTCTTATCCAGGCATTGAGGGAGCGGTGGCACGCGCCGAGCCGGGCGTTTCTGATGCCCTGGGGGCACATGGTGCCGTCACTGGAGGACGTGGCTCGGATCACCGGGCTACGGGTGGACGGAGAGGCGGTGAGTGGGGTCACCTACCCCGACTACCGAGAGAGTGCCCTGGACCTGCTGTGGTTAGAGACGAGCGTGACTGATAGAGACAGCAGGGTAGTTGGCCGAGTGGAGATTATGGAGGCGCTCGGATTCGTCGACCCGCGCCAGCGGGTTAGCGAGACTGGAGCGGAGTTTCTGGCACGACTGGAGGGAGATGCCCGTGCAGCTTTCACCCAGGACCCGAGCGAGCGGGAGCTGGTGGACCTAGACCTCCGGAGGTTTCTTTTCTTCTTCTTGGGCCGCCTTCTGCTGGGGACGAAGGGGGATGGCATCCACTGCCGCTTCCTCGGGATCCTGGCGGACCTTGACAGAGTGGGGCACTACGCGTGGGGAGCGGCTCTGCTTGCCCATTTGATTGCTGATCTCTCCCAGACTTCAGAGAGGGAGACGACAGTCAGCGGCTTCGCACCTTTTCTCCAGGTACACAATTTATTTATGCATTTTACCGTAGTTAAATATGCAATTACTCGTGCTAATGATGTATGATGGATGCAGGTGTGGAGTTATTACTACTTCCCGATGGGGAGGGCCAGGCAGGGGAACAGGAGAGCCGTTCCTCTAGCGCGACAGTGGAGGCCGGTCGTGGTAGCGGCACCACACAGCTACCAGCTGGCGTCACTTCGTCGGGAGCTGAGCGAGTATCCTGAGGCCATGGTATGATGCGTATGATTTTTTTGTGTTTATGCATGTGACTGAATGGTAACTAACATGATGTATGTATGGTGATGCAGGTGGTGTGGAGACCCTACCTGGGCATGGGCGACGCTGGCCAGCCTTGGGTTGTAGCGGGTCTTCCTCGTTTCAGGCGGGACGTGTGGGTCCATTGCCTGAACGAGATCGAGCCGCTTCGGCTGAGGCTGGTTATGAGGACATTGGGGCTAGCCCAGGAGTGGGTTGATGTAGATGAGCCGGCCCGCATCGGGCGGAAGATCAAGGGGAAGGCGAAGATTGTGGACTGGCGTACGCGCTTCCCAGCACAGTACCAGGACTGGCAGTAGGGCGGGGTCCCAGTGGTGTCCCATGTACAGGACAGTATTGATTACCTGAGACGGTACCGGGCTACGTACGGGGACCGCCTCTTCCTTGGTGGTATGGCAGGGGTAAGTGAAATGAAAATGCTTCACCCTTCTATATGTATATGCATGTGGCACTAACTTATGTGCAATGCAGGATGCTCGTGACAACATGATCGCCGACCTGCGGGCCCAGTTGGCGGACGCCAGGCGGCAGTTGGTGGCCATCCGACAGGAGTTGGAGATCCTGGTGAGTTTATGCGATGCATTTTTTTGTGACCTGGATTTTTGATACTTGGCCTCTAACTGTCGTTCGCTCTGTGTTTCAGCGGGCCCACCAGACAGCGGCAGCCGGGATGGCTGGTGGAGCGGGTTCCAGTTCGCGGGGCCCTCCTCCGGAGGTTTCTGCCCTCCAGGAGCAGCTGGCGTATGCGGTGGCTCGGGCTGAGGAGGCCGAGCGTGACCGCGAGGCTCGAGTGAGCGTTTGCCTGACCTCGACTCTCCTTCTGGCTGCTCTCCTTCTATCACTGTTCTCTTACGGTGCATGCGTGCTTTGACAGATGGCCGAGATCCGAGAGGCCCTGGCGCGTGCTGTTCGTGCCGAGCAGGAGCGCGACGCTCGGGTGGCGGAGCGTGACGCCCGGATTGTGGAGCTGGAGGAGGAGCGTCGACGGGAGGCTGAGGAGCTCCCTCGTGACGTGCTGGATCTGCGGATCGCCCTCGAGCTGTCGAGGAGGGAGGCGGTGAGAGAGAGAGAGGAGAGGGAGAGAGAGAGGGAGGAGCGACAGCGGGATCAGACCGAGAGGAGGGCTCTGGAGGCCCAGCTGCTGGAGCTCCGATTGAGTCTCGGCACGGCGGAGGGGAGGCTTCGGGAGAGCGAGGAGCGGTACCAGAGGGCGAAGGAACGCGGGGCGCGACTTCGTCAGTCTGGTTCTTTTTCCATGGGCAGCTATCTGGTTTCTTCGGCCGAGGAGCGTCGTCGCGCCTTCGAGGCTGGAGTGCCACCGCAGGGCGAGGCGAGCACGGCTTCTCAGGGTTCGCAGAGGCCCCCTAGGGATCCCCGGCAGAGGAGGGAGGAGAGAGATGACCAGGAGGGTGGCAGCGAGAGTTAGAGAGTTGCTTGTACACGTCACCCTTCTCACTGTATGATGTACTTTGACTATTATATGAAATGGATTTCGTGTGGCGTGCCCTTTTCTTTCCCGCACTTTCTTTTGCACCACGTTGTTTACGCTTCACGAGACTTTTGCCCTGGACAGAAGGGAACTACTTTGCACGGGGGGATTATGTTCCTTTCTCCCTTTTTGGGCGCGTCCAGGCGCGAGGACGCGTCTTAATCCTTGAATTCAAATTTAAAGCGTCGGGTGGCCTTTCTTCTCCCGTGCCTTACCCGCAAACGAGCCCGCCTTCCGCCGAAACTCGCTTGCCCCCTTTTTCATCTTCCTCCTCTTTTGATCGATGGAGTTCGGTGGGCCCGACCATGGTGAAGGTGGAGAGGGACGAGGAACTCCTCGTCCGAGGAGGGACACGCAAGAACACGGAACGGCGTCCATGGAGGAGGAAGGGCCGCTTCGGGCCCCCGAGGGACCCGAGGGGCCCGATGTCGCGGAGGGAGGTGAACACGGTCTGGTAGGTCCTCCGATCTCTTCCTCTTTGATCCATTTTGAGTTTTGAAGCAAGGCGTGCGAGGGGGAAAGGGTTCGGCGAGTGTTGCACTCAAGTGATGGACGCGTCCTAGACAGGGGACGCGTTCTTTGTTATGATGCGAGGTCCTCCTTCCTTGGTGCAGGACATGGCGAGGACCCTGGGCCTGGCCGATGAGTGGGCGAGTGCGGACGAGCCGAGCCGCGTCAGGAGGGAGAGTCGCGGCAAGGCGAGGCTCGAGGACTGGCACGTACGTCTCCCTGGACAGCAAGGGAGTGTATTGGTGCAGGACAGCGCCGACTTCCTGCGGCGGCAGAGAGAGAGTTATGCGGGGCTTCCCCAAGCTGGGGACACGCGTGGCATCGGTGGCTCGCGCGCCCAACTATCAGAGGCTAGGCGGCAGCTGGCCGTCGCTCAACATGAGCTGTCGCTCCTGGTAAGTTACGTGCCGCACTTTTATCTTCAGATTTTGGAGTTTCACTGACGGCCGTTGTTTATTTTGTTCCAGCGTGCCCAGCAGACAGCGACGGCGGGGATGATTGGTGGCGCATCTTCCAGTTCCTCGGCCCCTTTTCTCGAGATTGCCTCCCTCCGGGAACAACTTGCCGGTGCGGTGGCCCGCGCGACCCGGGCGGAAGAGGAGCGTGATGCCTGGGTGGCAACTGTAGCGAGCTGCGGCATCGTGGTGAGGAGAGACCTTCTCCAGACATCCTGGAGTTAAGGGTTCTTCTGCAGATGATGAGGAGAGAGGCAGAGAGAGAGAAAGCCGAGAGAAGGTCCGAGCGACAGCGGGATCAGACCGAGAGGAGGGCCTTGGAGGCCCAAGTGAGGGAGCTCCAGCTGGGCCTTCAGGCCGTCGTGCAGAGGCTAGGAGGGATGGAGACGCGCTACGAGAGAGCGCGAGAGTTCGGGGAGCGACTCCGCCAGTCCGGGTCGCTTTGCCGCTAGTGGCTTCTTCGCCACGCCAGGGGAGGAGCAGCGAGTCACTGCTGCGGAGCAGGCGCCAAGAGGCGAGGCAGGTGCTGCTGCACGAGGATCCCAGAGGCTTCTGAGGGACCCGCACCTCAGGGGAGAGGAGGGGAGCGCCCAGAGAGATGAGTGATGGTGAGGATCGGCGAGCTGGTGGACTCGCCTCCTCCTTATGTTTATGATGTTTTTGACAGCTCATGTAGAATTATGAAGGGAGTGATTTGATTTTCTGCTGCTTGTTTGTTCTCTTGTGCGTTCCTTCTTCCCTACACTTCTCTCCTTTGCACTATTCCCATGTGATGGGTCTGCCGAGACTCCGCCCCGAGCGGAGAATCGCGTCTTGTTGTGACCATTTTCCACAGGAATCTGCCGTCGAAGTCAATAATGACGGCCCTAGTCCCTTTTCCCGGATGTTGTGTCAAATTTTGCGGGCGTCCTCCAAAACATGATAGGGTATCCCTAGACAACATAGGGTGCTAGTCGTCATATTCTTCGTCCAATCAATCACCCTGTGCGAACGGTGAAGTGACACACGGGACCGCATGGCAGGTGCCTCATCGCGAGGGCTATCATTAACAGGTGATGGAGGCAATCTTGGCCTGCACTCCTTCCATTTCTATAAATTCTTGTCCCTTTTATCCTCCCAGGTATATCGAGAGCTAACTCGAGGAGCACAAGTTCTCACGGGAGAGGAGGAGTTCAAAATTCTGAGAGTTGGATGGAGGGCGAATCTTCCCACTCCTCGAAGAGAAGCAGATCCAGTGGTAGTAGTTCCAGGAGGCTTTCGGACCTCGAAGGGCACTTCAGCGAAAGGGCCCAATCACAACTCGTAAGCCAAGTTTTCCTGCCCCTTTTTCATTCTTTTTTTCTTCCTTTCTTTCTGACCAAACCTCCTCTCCATTCCCTGCATGCGTAGAGTGTGATGAAATCACAGATCTCATGGGAGTTGGTAGTGGCAGCATACCGAGGTCTCCCAGATTTTCAGAAGGCCAGGCTAGACGTGATGGGTTTTGGCACCTTTCTTCGGATCGAGCCGATCCAGCTCGACCTGGTCCTGATCCAAGCCTTGTGTGAGAGATGGGACCCAGTGAGTCGGGCATTCCTGATGCCCTGGGGGCACATGGTGCCCAGCTTGGAGGATGTGGTCCGATTACGAGCCTCAAGGTGGATGGCGAGGCAGTGACGGAGTCACTTATGCGGACTACCGAGAAGGTGCCCAGAAGCTACTGGGTTTGGACCTAGATGGTCGGAAAAATAGGTCGGTAGCTAGGGCGTCCCTCATGGATGCATTAGGGCTCACCGACACTCGTCGGCGGGACGATGAATCCTCAGAAGAGTTCATGGAAAGGATGGAAATAGGATGCCGTGCCGTGTACTGCACAGATTTCGGCAACTGGGAAAGATGCAACATAGATTTGAGGAGATTTCTCCTCTTCCTTTTGGGGAGATTGGTACTGAGCTCGAAAGGGGACGGTATCCAATGTCGCTTCCTGGAGCTGCTGTCAGACCTTGAAAGAGTAGAATACTATGCCTGGGGAGCTGCCATGCTGGCACACTTGTTTGCAGGCCTGTTCCAAGAAGCGGATCGTGAGATGGCTGTGAGTGGTTTCACACCATTCATCCAGGTATTTTTGGTTTTGCTTGTTTTGTATTTTTTTTTGTGTTTTTGCAAGGTACTGATGACCTGCGCCGAGCAGCTGTGGAGCTATTATTACCTCCCCATGGGGAGAGCTCGGCATTGGCGACCCGCGATGGTGCCGCTAGCCAGGCGGTGGGAACCCATCATGAGTGCGGCACCCCTAACCTACCAACTGATGGTGCTAAGGCGGGAGCTACAGGAGTTCCCTGCAGCGATGGTAAACTGGAGACCCTACTCAGACATGGTCGATGCCGACCAGCCGTGGGTTCTAGCAAGTCGTGCCCGGTTCGGACGGGAATTGTGGATGCACTGCCTGAATGAAATCGAGCCGCTTCGGCTACGATTGGTTATGAGGTCCTTGGGACTGGCTCAAGAATGGGTGGATTCAGCTGCGCCACCTCGCGTTGGGAGAGAGACGCGAGGACCGGCGACCTGCATTGACTGGCGCGTGCGATTCCCCGAACAGTACGAAGACTGGCAACGGGGTGGCACGATTGTAGAATCGCAGGCGCGGGATAGCGAGGACTACTTGCGTCTATATAGGACAAAGTACGCAGAGCGGTTCCAACCCCGGGGACTTGTGGAGGTAGGTTTCCCCTTTTTCTCTTTTCTTCTTTCTCCCTTTTTTGGTTTTCTGGTGGAAATGCTGACTCGTATGGCTGCAGGATATCCGTGATACCATGATAGCGAATTTACGAACTCGCTTGGCAGAGATGGAGCAACGGTTGGGCGATGCCCGCGGAGCTACGAGCGCCTTGGTAGGTGTACAGTGCGTTCCTAATTAAAACCCCAGATTCCAGATGTTGGCTGCTAATTCACGCGGTCGTAGCATGCCCAGATTGGCGCGGCTTCCCCAGCGATGGGAGTAGGTGGTGCCTCTTCCAGCTTGTGGATTCCCACCTCAGAACTTGACTTGCTTCATGAGCAACTTGCTCACGCCACGCAGCGTGCTGCGGAGGCAGAAGGGATGCTCTGTATACAGGTAAAAGTTTCAGTGTTGAGTTCTCTTTGTTTACGCCTTATCGCGTATCTGAGATGGTACACTCGGCAGGAAAAGGAGACGGAAGAAGCGCTTGCCCAAGCTGCGCAGAAGGAGGCTAGGATAGCAGAACTGGAGAGGGAACTGCGGCGTCATCCTGATGACGACTCCTCTAGGGATGCCGTGGAACTGAGGATCACTCTCCAGTTGGAGAGGGAAGACCGCGAGAGAGAACGTGCAGAGAAAGAAAGAGACGCAGAGAGAGAAAGAGCCAACAGATTGACTGAAAGGGAGGAACGAAGGGCCATGGAGGCCCAACTATTCGAACTCCGAATCAGCCTTGGTCTTGCTGAACAGTGGCTGAGAGATGGTGAGGAGCGCTACCGAAGAGCACGAGAGCGTGGCTTTCGTGTTGGTAGCTTCTCTGCTGCTTCCGTGGATCAACGCCGGGATGTGGGAATAGGAAGGGGAGTACAGAGCGGTAGGAGTACCGCTTTTCGTAGTTGGGTAGCACCTTTGAGAGCGTTTTGCCCGGAGAGTAGTGGGACGAGTAATGCAGAGAGAGAGGGCGGAACTTGATGTAATTTTTTTTGGTTTTTGGAATAAAATACAAGGTTCGGTTTGTTTGGTTTTCACCTTTGCTTCTGTTGCCTGAATCCCTGCACACATCACTGAAACAAACAAATCAGAATTTCTGTTCTGACTTGGCCCCTTGCTCAATAAGCAAATGGTCACTGTGACTGTCCTTGATAACTGGTCAAGGGGCCAAGCCTTTATTTAACGAAGGCAAGGGAAAGATGCGGTGATGATAAATGCGACAGGCAAGCACACGAATGCAAGCGGTATTAAAAGTGAGATGCTGCACGCAAATGCAATCATGCAAAATTGATTTGTTTTCTTTTTTATATTTGGCATTTTTTTGTTTTATCATAAAAAAGATTTTTTTGTTTGCAAATATGTACATTTTCTCTTTTCCATTTTTTTGTTGTTTTTATCATTTCAATTTTTTTTTTGCTAACGCCTGGCAAGCACCCAAATGGCACCTAACCTACGTGAGACAGGGGTTTCTTACTAACCTCCCAGGTATCCTAAGTGCACATCTAGGTTGATTTGGGCCTCTAGACCCCTCGAATGATGATCCCGCCGGCTAAGACTTACCCTGATGACAATACCGTCATGCCATGCTTAGGCTCCCAGTCGCTTCCGACCACAGGGATTCACCCAAAAGATGTTTGAGGTAAATGATTTGCCCGACCCGGGTCTGTTTCCTCACAACTCTAGATGGTATATGATGGAACACCCTGGAACCCTAACGACCAACCGCGCGACGCTGACCCGGAATCAGACGCCGTCGCACCCATAGGTGACGCGCTTGCATTGGCCTAAGCCCGAGGTTAAACAAGAAGACATCAAGGCGGTAAACAGGGGTCTTGACCAGCCAGAAACACGGAGACTCCTTCGCAGCGATAGCTTTTGCTTTTCAAAGTAGGCAACCAAATGTGTATATTAAAATAAGGTCGCAGACCCTAGGCAGTTTTCACCCTTCAGAAACTCCATCGAACCTTCATCTTTAGAGGGAGAAGGAAGAGTGTAGGGGATAAACCTCCTGAGAGGACCGGCAAAGCCGTTAACCCGGCGAGCGAATAAGGGCCCATTAACTCTTTCCTTTCGGACAACTTCGGACCAAATCTCGAGCATTTACATTCCACGGCCCCTTTTGTGGATTCAGACTTTTGCTTTGAGGGGTTCCATTTATCGCAACAGGCACGGTCACGACCAGGCTTTTCTCTTGATTTTGATTTTGTATTTCTTTTTGTGAGGGAGATATAGTCGTTTGACGTTTGTGGGCTCCTTTTTGTATGCCTGCGGGGACACTGCCCTCTTCTCGTGCTCTGATCGATGCTCGAGGAAATGGATCCTACTCTTGCCTTTGGGGTTTGAGTTTCGGTTTCTCATGCTCAGCGTTTTAAGGGCGCCGACTGTCTCATTTGGTCGAAGAGAAAAGAATAAAGATTACAGCTTCCGGAGATCTTCTGGGTGGGGCCCCACCGTAGGTGATGCTACCGACTTTTTTGAATAAAATACATAAGTGAGCACATGTTAGCTTCCTTCGAGCGAGCATAGGCCGACGTGGCCGGACAGGGATCTCCACGGTTCTGGCAAACCAAGACCCGGTGCCTACCAAGCCTTAATGGGCCCTATCCTAACATGAAGGTTAGATGCAGGGACTTGACTACATGGTGACCACCAGGCATCGGCATTTTGAATTTTCCATATTTTTAGTGGTTTTCGGTATTTCTTTGTTTTTGATGTTTTTTATCTTTTCATCATTTTTTTTGTTTTGTGCTAAGGGTAGTATTTCTTAAGATAAAGCCCATTCCAAGGGTGGGATAACTCGGTCCCTTCGGCGTTGATTAGCTTGTAGGCGTTGCCAGGGTACACGGCTTGAATTACAAATGGTCCTTCCCAATTGGGTTGGAGCTTAGAACGCGGCCCTCCAGGTTTGACAAAAATTCTTTTTACGACCATCTCACCGACTTTGAATTTTCTCTCAACGACTTTCTTTTGGTAAAAGCGAGCGAGTCTATTTTGATACACACGCGCGTGTTCGGCAGCGGCCAGCCGCTTCTCATCCAAGAGTTCCAACTGGGCGAGGAGTGAATTACGACGATCGTCGAGGGGAAATTCCTCGTCCAATTGTACCCTGAGAGAAGGGATCAGAGTCTCGTACGGGACTACCGCTTCCATACCATAAGTAAGGGCAAATGGAGTCTGCCCGGTGGGGGTACGGATTGAAGTGCGATAGGCCCATAGGGCTTCGATAAGTTTTTCTGGCCAGTCTGAAAACTTACTAGACTCGCAGGTTTTTTTGATGATTTTGAGCAATGTTTTATTGGTGGCCTCCGCTTGGCCGTTACCTTGTGGGTAATAAGGCGATGAATGATGCAATGCAATTGCGTACCTTTTGCAGAGGTCCTGTAGGTCCTGAGAAATGAACTGTGGCCCATTGTCGGTGACGATCGTGCTTGGGACGCCGAATCTGGCGAGGATGTTCTTCATGATGAACTTGCAGACTGTTGACGCCTTGATTTCCGCGTAAGCTTCGGCTTCGGCCCATTTGGTGAAGTATTCCGTCGCAGTAAGGATGAAAGATTTCTGCTTGGTGAGGGAATTGGGATCACCTAGGGGACCAATGATGTCGAATGCCCACATGGAGAAAGGCCACGGGGAGGATATTGGATGAAGTGAGGAAGATGGTGAATGGATTTTATCGGCGTGAAGTTGACACTTGACACACCTACGGACATAGACAGCACAATCCTCTTCCATAGTGGGCCAATAAAAGCCTTGGCGAATGATCTTCTTGGCGAGCATCTGACTATTCACGTGGCCACCGCACACACCCGAGTGTGCTTCCTCCACACATTTCCAGACCTCATCGTCATCAAGACATCTTAACAGAACTCCGGTAAGGGTCCTCTTATACAACAATCCTCCAACTAGGGCGGTTTATTTTAAATAAGCGGGGATAAAATCAGATTTAGGTGAAAGATACCTAGAAGAATTTACAGGATGAGAAGAAATCAAAGAAAATAGTGAGGACTAAAGCCTCGGAAACAGTGTGAGAACGGGCAGGTGCCCGAGGAAGTTAATGTGGAAGGAACCGGGTCGAACCCGGGAGCGGGATCGAGAGAATCAGAAATTGATGAATCGAGAGAGGCGGATCCGAAGGGTCCGGACGTAAAGGAGGAGAATCATGGGGAAATGAATCCGGAGGTTCCGGAGGAAGAAGATCATGAGGGACCCGATGCCCTGGGAGTATGTAAAAAGGCAATTCAAAGGGGTGAAAAGAATGAAGGACGTGATGACTTGGAAGAACAAAAGGATAAATCGAAAGAAGGAGAGGCCCGGAGGTTCCAGGTGGATATGGGAAGGAAGGGCGCGATGCCCTGAGAGAGATGGAGAATAAGATAAGAAATCCGAGGTTCCGGATGGGGGTGAGAGATGGATAAAAACATGGAATTAAATAGGGAGGGGTCCGGAGGTTCCGGATAGGGATGAATGTAGGGGTCCAGAAGCTCCGGACAACGAGAAATGTGAGGGTTCGGGGACCCTAGAGCAGAGGAGCTTGATGACTTAGATTTAGATGACGGGAGGCGTCTCCTTAACCAATGGACTGCCCATAAAAAGAAGTTGAATAGCAGCATGAGCAGTGATGGACTGGGATAGGAAGTGGATGAACTGATGTGGGCTCCTTCAACAAGGGATTTATTGTCCTTAAGCTTCACTTTATGATTTTCCCTCTTCTTGGTAAATACTCTCTCATAGTGCGGCCCTTCAACCTTCAACACGAGTTCTCGGCCTCCTGGGTTTGCAGGCTGATCCCAATGATGTGCCCAGGCAGAAGGCCTCTTCTTTCTCTGACCAACCGGGTCCATTAGTACGGTCAGGGCCCACAGGCTCTCATTTGACGGACTTCTAATAAGGCCCTTTGGACATTCGTACATGAACGGTAACTCTCTTGGCAAAATATCAAAACAAAGATTTAAGAGCTCCGCTTGTGAAGTAGGATCTTGACATGAAATGGCTCCCTTGGAAATAACTCCCGTGATAGATGAACGGTGTCTATCATTGGAAGTTGGATGCTCGGCATAAGGAGCTTCATTTTTGGGGCACTGCTCAAGACTGTTGGAGTATCACACGTGATCATGCTGGGTAACATAGGCGTTCGCCTCTTGCATGGAAGTTGGTGGTGAGTAGACATGATGTAAAAGCTTCCAACAAGAACTGCCCTGACCCACCCCTGAGCATAGAATTCATCATCTCCTCGGCAGTAGAATGTGTCATCACTATGCATGAGGAGAACCCCTTCTTTTGATTGGCCATTTGGACTATGACCGAACAAGGGGTAATAAGAGCCTTGAAAGCATGTTGGCCAATGAGTAACGTGATCGTGGTTATTTTGGCCCCTGATTTGGTCAGCACCAATTCCTGAGAGTCCTTCTTGATGGGCATTGGTGCAGATGGAAATTCGGCCTTCTCAAAGGTGACCGGCACAAGAACCCGAATCGGCATTCGGCAAATTAAATCTTGGATCTTGAATGGCATTGCCGTGGCCAAATTCTTCTTGTCCGATTCTTGAACATCATCTTTGGCACATGTATTTGTAGAAAGACACCCACTCCGAGAGGTGGTGGAAGGAGGTGAGATTGAGACAACAGGCTCAACGGGTAATGGAGATTCAATGATGGGGGCTATAGGAAGGGTAAGTGGAGGTTGAGACACGACGGGCTTCTCCTTGTTCTCGAGAGGAGACGAGGTTGGCTCGTGTGCAACAATCAATGGGCCCGGCTCAGGGTTAATCACGGGTTTAGGTAAGGGGAGTGGAGGAATAGGAATGGTTGGATTCGGGGTTACAAGGCTAGTGGAGGTTTTAGGTGGAGACGATGGAGGATTACTCGGTTGGGAACAAGAGTTAGTGGAATGCTCAGTGGAAGCCAATGGTGTGGGGGTTATTTGTACAATTGAAGGGGTGACAGTAGAAGGCTTGGTACATAGGAAACGTCGGATTTTGGTGGTACGTGGGGGGTTAAGGGTAGAAGGTGATTCATGGTGCATTGATGCGGGTTGTTGGGGTGTAAACCCGTCATCGTAACACCATGATGACTCATAAGCAGGGGTAGAACTAGTGGCTTCATCCTGAGCAGGGGGTTCTTGTGGGAGCAGTGGAAGAGGGAAACGAAGAAAACTCGGAGTAGGTGTATATTCAAAATCTTCATAAATTTCATCATGTGCCATTTCCAATTCTTTATGATCATCAAGTTCAAATGGACGCCGTGGTGGAGGCACGTTGATGAGTGGAGGTGACGTATATTGACATGGAGGAATTTGCGTATATAGATGTGGATGTGGAGGCGGAGAGCCGTATGGATTAGTGTGATGAATGGATGGTGGGCAGACGGCGTCCACTTGATTGTAACGACTTGGAAGAATATCTTGCTCACTCATATCCCAGATGCCATACTCATCTCTTCTCTCCTTCCAATCCTTCTCCATTTTGGTAATATTATTCATGAAAGCGTGAAGGGGGTTGGCTTGAGGAGGGGAAGGAGGAAGAAATTTCCTCTCAATAACAGCCTGTAAGGCTCCAAGTTGAGAGCTGAGAGAGTCGACATGAGAAGCCATGAAATCCCAGGCATAGGGAACACTAGTGGAGGGGGAAGCTCCACTAACAGTGGCCTGTATTCCATATGAGGACTTATAGGATGGGCCAATGTCCATGGGATGAACCTGTGGGTCAGGCTGATAGCCCCAGTCTGAGTTATAGACCCCGTAAGAGTCGTGACCTGGGTCACGCATTTGAGACCCATAACGGAAGGCATCGGCCTCGAAACAATTGTAATTATATTCAGCCATCCATCATATTTTTCGAGAGCATAATAGCATACACCAGCAAATGATCAGCAGAGATTAACACACAAGTGAATGCCTTACGTCCAATTTTTTTGTTTTTCCTTTTTGATTTTTTTAAAACCAAATCTGAAGTTCACACAAAATAGGAAGGACCCTAATTCCAATTTGTTTCACCGCCGTGTCAACTAGGGTCTCTCGTCTCACCACGAATGGGATGACTAACTCCGGGGAACTTCAATGGTACAACCAGCCCAGTGAACGAAGAGGAGATTCTTCGATGTCGGGGACTTACGGAGGTCCCAGTGGAGGAGATTCTAGTCCGTTGAGAGGAATTCTCAAACGGAGAGTCCTTCCTTCACCGGGAAAGGGTGATCCTTAGAAAAAATGAAAAAAGGATATAAAAGAGGGATGGATGTATGCAATGGAATGCTGACAGAGATATAGAGTAAGAAAACAACAGAAATAACAAACATATAATAAACACCCAACCAATCACAACTGACAGTGCTGCCGTGAGCACAACGGGGGCGCGCGAGGGCGCCAAGGTGGAGAGGCACGGACGGTGCCGAACTTGCAAGGGTAGCCAAAAGGAAGCAGTAGAAGTCCCACCGTGATCGCCAATCTGTGAGCGACGTCACGCGGTTCGGGGAGCGAAGAGGACGCGGAGCGCGCGGGCTCCTCTTTTGTTTGCTGCAACACAGAAATAAGAGAAGAGAGAAGGGGCCACCACGGGAGATTGCTCCGGCGGGGCGAGCGGGACAAATGTAATATAGCAAGATATGGGGGTTAAACGGCCATAGCGGGAAGTGACTCGCCGCGACCTCGGGGGGACGGGAATGGTGCAGAAATTAAATAGCAAGAATTGAAACGGCCATTGGGGAAGTGACTCGCCGCGGCCTCGAGAATATGAGCAGATAAGAATATAACAGAATATAAGAGAATATAAAGAGCGGGAATTTAAACGGCCATTGGGGAAGTGACTCGCCGCGGCCTCGAGAACATGAATAGATAAGAATATAACATATAAGAACGGGAATTTAAACGGCCATTGGGGAAGTGACTCGCCGCGGCCTCGAGAATATGAGCAGAATATAACAGAATATAAAGAATATAAGAACGGGAATTTAAACGGCCATTGGGGAAGTGACTCGCCGCGGCCTCGAGAACAAGATGTGATCGCCAGGGGCCAAAAGACCCCAAAATAAAGAAAGTGATCGCGCCTACCTCAAGAGCGGGAGATGGCGGGTTGCTTCTTCCTCCCCCTTCGGCCGGCCGACGGAGAGGGCTTTCCTTGGTTACCCTTGCAAAACAGTAGACAATAAACGAACGGAATTAGAAAATGGCAGTGTAGTAACAATTCCTTGCAATAAAAGTAACGAGATCGTGACCTGACACACACCTGGTTGGTGTGGTTTTAAACCCCTCTCGGACTCGAGTAGGAGGAAAATGCGATGATGAATGCAAGAAGTATGCAAGAGACGGCGCCCTTATGTAGGGAGATAGAGGATGCAGTATGATGAATGTAAAGAACTATGGAGAAAAAGGGGAAGAAAAGGCTTATTGGAGGAGCCGAGGGTGAGATCCGGCGGAGCTCCGGCAGCGTGGGGACGACGTGGAAGCGCGGTGGATGAAGACGACCTTCCTCTCGCGAGCGTGGGCACCCGAGAAGCCGGCAGAACCTCCACCTACAAAAGACCCCACGGGTTAGAAATGACTCCGGTAGCCTCTGGGCTCCGGCAGCCTATCGGATCTCTTAGAAGCTCCTCCAGAACTGAGGGGGTGGGCCTCTATTTATAGGGCTCCGGAGGGTGGAGGCGTCCAGGACCCTGGACACCTCCATCAGGGCCGAACTAATATTTTATTCTATTTTTATTTATTTTTTAGAATATTTTTGTGGAGGCGTCCAGGGCCCCGGACGCCTCCAACAGGTCCACCGAACCCCACCGACGGCCGCACGCGGTTTGGCACAACGCGTGGTTTTGTGAGCGGCGCCTCGTGATTCAGAAATGGGCGCGTCCAGCTGGCTGGACATCTCCATAATTTGGATTTTTTCACACACGACAAACCGTCGTTCGGTGGGCGGCGCCCGTGAGGGAGTTGATGGAGGCGTCCAGGGGCCTGGACGCCTCCATAAATATATTATTTTTATTTTTGTTTTGTTTTTATGCCAAAGCTGGCATTTTATATTTTTTATACTTGTTTTTATGGAGGCGTCCAGGGGCCTGGACGCCTCCATTAATATATTATTTTTTATTTGGTTTTCGGCTTGAAAAATAAATTAAAAGAATGGGGGCGTCCAGGGGTCTGGACGCCCCCATAAAGACCCACCCGGGTCCTCAGTTCAGCTGTTGGCGGCCGCCCGGCAGACACCCTTCTTGGTTCCGGAACCTCTTGATGCGTCTGACTGGTGTTGATGCTGTCCGAATGCCGTGACGAGATGATTCCGGATGCCGAAAAGGGCGGAAGAAGACTCAAGAAAAGGAAGCACTCAAGTGATTCAAAACGCGTAAGCCGTTGCGGGGCATTGTATAGTAATATGAGACTTTCTCAGGAGACGTCAGGGATGGCGTGTCTACAATAGTGAGGAGGAGGAGACCATAATAGTGGAAGAAAAGAAGAAGCCGAAAAGTGAGGAGCAAAGCAAGGAGCTTGACGAAGGAAAGAATAAAGTTAACGACGGACCCTAAGATTACATGCATAAGTTCCCCTTCTTTGATGCATTGAAATCTAAAGCTAGCAAAAAGCAGCCGATTGAATAAGAGGAATTAATGGAATTATTCAAACAAGTGAACATCAACATTCCATTATTGGACGCAATCAAGCATGTTCCGGCTTATGCTAAATTTTTAAAAGAGATTTGTACGCCGAAGAGGGAACCAAAGGCCATTACTCAAAAAATCTATTTGTCTGAAGATGTGAGTGCTATTTTGATGAATCATCTCCCAAAGAAAATGAAGGACCCTGGAGCTCCATTGATTTCATGTGATATAGGTGGTGTCACCTTTGATAGAGCCTTGCTGGACTTAGGATGTCACGCCCCGAGTATTTAATACAGCGGAAGATAATCTCGAGAAACGTGAACAGCCGACATGGTAAGCCTCTTATAAGCCAGAATGATCAGAGCGCAATAACAATCACACAAAGTAATTGCACAATAATTCACTCAAACCTTCACTTTTATTAATAAAAAGAATAATTCAAGTACACCAACTATTAAACTCTCTCAAATTTATTTGACTCAATAAAAGACAAAATACATGAACTCGATCTAGACATTATTGACTTCCTAAGTCTTCACTCTCAATCTTATGTGACTTTCATTCACTCTCGGACCCATCACTTGAATAACTCGAATCCGAATCTGAACTACTTGTATCTCCTGAAAAGATTAGAAAGTAGGTAATGAGCACACTCGCCCAGTAGGTATCTTCGCATCAACATGAGGTAATATTAAAGTGATTAGCATTTTAGCTCTAAAGAATAAGGTAAAATCATACGAAATGCGGTAAATCATGTGAATAAACCATGGTGACAAGACATGATCAAGTTAAGATATGATTTGAACAATCATGATCAAGCAAGAATGTAATTATGGCCTTTCATGAACAAGAATGTATTAGAAACTCATGTAACTAGCAAGAATGTATTCACTTAGTAGCAAGTACTACGTGAATTTCTGTGGATACTTTCACTTCATGAGCCGTGGATATTTCCGTGATTCCGTGGATTTTCACTTATTTATAAAGAAAGTACTCCCAGCACAATGCGACGCCAGTAGCATCATACCCCATGGTTTATAATAGTATGTTTCCGACAATCAGCCGAGGGGACTAGCATAGAGTCCATGAACACAATCAGTGCTCGAACTGCATCTTCAAGTATAAATCAAGCTACTTCCACGTATATAGCAATAAAGTTGGCCACGCATGTAATAAGTTCAATGAATGTTCAAGACTCAATGTCAAATAAGAACGCTTCTATAAGGAATAAGGAATTTCAATAAATACCTTAATGACTAGGTTATGCGATAGAAATAAATCGGCAGCATAACGGTACATTCTTTATCTTTCATAATTTGTCTTAGATATCTTTGAATAAGATTTACAAGTCCTAGACTATCAAAAGGCAATCTAGGATCATATGAATACTAACCCCTTTGGGTCAACCTCGGGTTAACAGTACTCATGAAATTTAGCGGTCTATAACTGGGCCGCTATATTGATATGGCAGATTAGTATTAAGCCGCTAGAGTGGGCTGAATCCAGAAAGAAATGGGTTTGGACTCAGATAACGTGGCGGTCAGATACTGGACCGTTAATGGGCCTTAGCGGTCGAGTATTGAACCGTTACTGGAAAGAATCAAGAAACATTGGTAGTGCTTTCTAGACAATTGGGCTTTAATGGTACAACCAACTGGGCATCCTAGTGGGAATCCCAGGTTCGCAGAGAATTACGGAGGCCTTGAAACAAGATTTCCTAATCCATTGGAAGGAATATCCAAAGGAGAGGTTATCAAGTCCAAGATTATGTTCCTATAGTGCATAAGTGTAACTAATGGTCATATACCGGAATATATGCCATGAACTTACAGAAATGACTCTAAGATGAGAATAGAATGTGTACAGTGAGAAACCAACGCTCAATCTCGTCCATGTTACCTTTAAACCATAATTTAATACAATATTATATGGTTTTTGGCATGAAACTATTATATGCTTAAAATAATCCTAAAAACCATAAAGAACATGAAATCACTGTTATGAATCAGGAACTTAAAACTCAGAGTAGTAAATAACATTAAAACATGTTAGTTCATAGCTAACTAGGCTTATTTATAAGCTAAATGGGCTGCTCTTAAATCCGTGTCGGTTTGACAGAAATAGAACACTATCGGTCTATTATAGAGCTGTTACAGGAAGTTGGCGGTTTATCGTAAGGCCGTCAGAGAGACAAAAACAGTTTATTGTTGGTCCGCCAGAGGTGTCATAAAAATTGAGTTTATAGAGTGTCTAGCGGTTTATCGTAGGGCCGCTGCACAAGGTTGGCGGTCAAATACTAGGCCGCTAGAGCACATCTGACAGTAATTAAAATAAGAAGAAACTAATATATAAAACACATCATGTCTGGAAATCAACATATATATACTTCCCTATCATGATAGAACAAAAATTAAGTTAACATTATGCATGTGTTTTCTGTGAATTAACAAGAAAGTTTCACTTAACTTAGTTAGGGCTAAGAATATGCATGGATGTACACTAGATGCATAAAACATGAAATTCTTCATACACAATGCATGAAATCAACTAAAACGAGAGGGCTTTTATTCCTAAAATGAAATTTTTGCCATGTATGAGATGACCTACCTCTGTCCTGAACTTTTAACTTCAAATTTAAGGCTGGATGCTACCCCTAGTTCCTTGCACCTCTTGTGATAAATCAACAACTTCACGCTACTCTAACTTCTTACTCTCTTGACCTATGGACGTGAAATTTGGAGGGTAAGAAGAAGATACTAAGGGGAATGAAAAGTTCTAAAGGTTCTAGTTCTAAATACTTCATTTTGGATCCCAAATTCCTTGATATTCACCAGACTTTTGCATAGTTTCATGGGTCGCTAATAAGGAACAAGCAACTTTGCAGGCTTCTATCTCCTTGTGTGCTTGATCTCCTAGCACGAAATTTTGGGAGATGTTAGTCCTATGTATTAGGAATAAAAACTTCTAAAGAACTTACCTGAAATAATACCTCCTTACATTGATTCCACGAGAGCAAACGTAGGGGTCGCGCAAGTGAAACTTAGGGTCTATTTATCGGGTTTTAACTAGGGTTTGAAGATTAGATTGATTCTAGAGTCCTTATTAACTTTAGGTCTAATTCTGAGAGTCCTTAAGATGTTTACTAGTCCTCCTATCTTGATTTTTAGGTGATAGAACCTTAAAAATCTAATCTTTTTACTCTTTCTTCCACTCATGGAACCGACAGGGTTTAGCGGTCGAAACTTGGTCCGCCACATTTGCCTTAGCGGTGTTACGATAGACCGCTACAGATCCTGGGCATCGAATTTAAAACTAGTTCAAACTCTAACTTCGGTTTATCCATTAAATTATCTCCATAAGGAGTATTTATCCTTAAATTCCATGAATAGACTAATTAACCTTCTAGAATATGGGCCAAACTTCATGGGCTTGGTCCTTAAGTCCTTTGGGTTTTCAATTAAGTAGGCTAGGTTAATTGATTACTTTATTTGTGCTTTAATAATGATTTATTTAACCTAATATTCATTTATTAATTCATTTGGGCCTTTGATAATTTTAGAAAATTCCTAAACATATTAAAAATAATTTATAAAAATTCTGGGGTATTACATAAGAGCTAGTGTGAATTTGTTGCCCACCTTTATTTATGAGCAATTTGATCTAGGGTAATTGAAGCCAACATCAATAATCCTTCAGTTGGCAGATCGATCAGTGAAAACTCCAAGGGGTATTTTGGAGGATGTTATTGTTAAAGTCCATGAATGCTATTTCCTTGTGGATTTCTTAATCTTGGATATGGCCTCGTCTCAGGAGTTGAAACATACACCAATTATTTTGGGACGCCCATTTTTAGCCACGGCGAAGGCCAACATAAACTGTGCCATGGGAATGATGGATATTTATTTTGGAGGTGAGAAGGTTTCTCTAAATGTTTTCAAGACATCTCAATATCCGGAACAAGAGGAAGAATGCAATGTCATTGATATAATTGAAGAATTAATTGATGAAAATCCGGATGATATTGAGGACTCACTAGAAGAGGGTAGCATGCTACAAGATTCTCTTTTCTCTTCCGCAGCCTACTCTAGGATAGAGCCTCTTCCCGCACTTCAATCTGAACCAATTCCTCCATCTTTAGAACATCCTCCAGCTCTAGAACTAAAACCTCTCCTGGACTAATTGAAATATGCTTATTTAGGCCCTGACCATACTCTACCTATCATTATTGCCTCTAATCTTTCTGCAATTCAAGAATCTCAACTTTTAGAAGTCCTTACGGATCATAGAGAAGCAATAGGATGGTCGGTGGCAGATTTGAAAGGGATTAGTCTGGATGTTTGCATGCACCACATCTATTTAGAGGACAATGTCAAGCCAAGTCGAGAGATGCAATGTCGGTTAAATCCGAACATGAAAGAGGTGGTTAAGAAGGAAGTAGTAAAGTGGCTGGATGCCGGGATCATATATCCCATCTCTGACAATAAGTGGGTCAGCCCCACACAAGTGCCTAAGAAATCTAGGCTGACCGTTGTAAAGAATGATAAAGGAGAAGAAGTGCCAATGAGATTGCAAACGGGGTGGAGAGTATGCATTGATTACAGAAAATTAAATTCGATGACAAAGAAAGATCATTTCCCTCTCCCGTTTATGGATTAGACTCTGGAAAAGTTGGCTGGACAATAATATTTCTACTTTTTGAATGGTTATTCTGGGTACAATCAAGTTGCTATTTACCAGGAGGATCAAGAGAAAACTACATTCACGTGTCCTTATGGCACGTTTGCTTTCAGAAGAATGCCGTTTGGGCTATGTAACACCCCTGCCACCTTTCAACAATGCATGATGGTAATCTTTTCTGAAATGGTGAGAGAATTTTTGGAGATATTTATGGATGACTTCTCAGTCTTTGGTGCATCGTTTGAAGAATGCTTGGAAAACTTGAAAAAGGTGTTAAAGAGGTGCATAGAATTTAATCTGGTGCTAAGTTGAGGGAAAAGTCATTTTATGGTAAGAGAAGGCATCGTGCTAGGCCATATTATTTCGGAGAGGGGGATAGAAGTAGACAAAGCTAAGGTCGATTGATCTCCAATCTTCCTCTCCCGACTTCTGTCAAGCAAATCCGTTCTTTCTCGGCCATGCATGTTTTTATAGAAGATTCATTAAGAACTTCTCTGCCATTGCTCGTCCATTTACTCAGCTATTAGCCAAGGATACTCCTTTCCATCTTGATGATTCTTGTTTAGAAGCATTTCATTCTTTAAAAATGGCCCTCGCTCAAGCCCCAATTCTTCAATTTTTGGATTTGTCGCTACCCTTTAAAATTATGTGTGATGCTTTGGACTACGCAATAAGAGTTGTCCTAGGTCAGAGAATTGATAAGAAGCCCGTGGTAATCTACTATGTGAGTCGCACCCTCGTGGATGCTCATATGAATTACACTACCATGGAAAAAGAACTTTTTGCTGTTGTGTTTACCCTAGAGAAATTCCGTTCTTATCTTCTAGAGGCAAAGGCTATTATCTATTCAGATCACGCTGCTTTGAAATATCTACTCACCAAGAAAGATGCTAAACCCCGTTTGATTCGTTGGATTCTCTTGTTGCACGAATTTGATCTGGAAATTAAAGATAAGAATGGGTTAGAAAATGTCATTGTTGACCATCTATCGCGTATTGTCATACCTACAAGCGCTCCCATGTCAGATTCCTTTCCTGACGAGCATCTTCTTGCTATCTCTGATACCTCAACCCCCTGGTATGCTCATATAGTTAATTACTTGGTAGTAGGGCAGATTCCGGGTGGGTGGACTCGACAAGAAAAGGATCACTTCCTTGCTAAGGTCAAGCACTATTTTTGGGAGGACCCGGAGCTGTTTCATATGGGTCCTGATCTTATAATAAGGAGATGTGTCCCTGAAGAGGAACAACAATCTGTTTTGAACTTCTGTCATAATCTAGCATGTGGGGGACACTTTTCAGGTAAAAAGACTATGACTAAAGTGTTGCAAAGTGGGTTTTATTGGCCCACTTTATTTAAGGATGCATATGAATTTTCTAAAGTATGTTTGAGGTGTCAAGCTGTGGGCAATAATACAAAAAGAGATATGATGCCGCTTAATCCCATTCTGGTTGTTGAGATCTTTGATATTTGGGGTATAGACTTTTTTTTTATAGAAAGCCTTACCTAGGTGCAATAAGAGAGTGCACCCTCTACCAGGGGTAGAGAGAAAGCCACTTCACCATTACACTACTAGGAGGTAAATTTTATTAATAAGAAGGAGAGGAAAAATAGTTACATCAATCGGAGGCTAGGCATTCCTAGCTTATCCATGCGAGCAACCCCCCTTATATGCTTTGGGATTTGTTGCTGCGAAAGAAAAAAGAATTACATTTCATGTTGCAGGCAAGATTTGCCAAAGAATCAGCGACCTTATTGGCCTCGCGGAAAATGTGAAGAATGGAATCATTGATAGATAGTATGCTCCATATTTCTCTAATGTATGGTATAATCATCCATGGGCAAGGATATTTCTTGTTGATCACTTGCACTAGAATTTGAGAATCACACTCAATCATAACTAGCTGGCAGGTTATTGTCTTCAAATACCTCAAACCATCCATTAGAGCTCTAGCTTCAGCCACTAAACTATTGCTTTGTGCATAGTAATGAGAAAAAGCAAGCATAGGGTCACCTTGAAAATTCCTGATGATACCACCACCGCCAGAATTTCCAGCTAGTTTAGATGCACCATAGATGTTGAGTTTAAGATGAGGCCAAGGTGGACATCTCCATTTAACCAGGATAACTCTCGGTTCCATTATGATAGGAATTTTGATGTTAAAATTTTCAAGAATCTTCCTTTTGTTACAATTGACTTCCTACAAATCCGCATGATCAAATATATGTTTAACCTATATAGAGATTTTGTAAATCAGACTCTTTGGGTGTATTCTAGTATTGTTATGAATGGCAGAATTCCTAGCTGCCCAAATCCCCCATAAACCATGGGCCATTATAGCAGTGGTAAATGATCCGAAGAGAGATTTTCCTTTGACAGCTTGAATGGTGTTGATAATAATGCTCCTCGCAGTGTTGCCCAGAATAGGAAGCTCTTTTGAGCTGAAATAGGCCCAGATGGTACGAGCCAGATCACTGTTAGCAAACAAGTGATTTACATCTTCCTCATGACTGTTATTACAACATCTACACTTGGAGCAAAATGGAATGCCTGATAGTTGAATGTTCAGATCTGTTGGCAAGCAATTGTAAATAATCTTCCAAAGGAATACAGAAATTCTAGTGGGGATCCATTTAGACCAGATATAATTCCAGAAAGTGTGAAATTCCATCGACTGAGAGCTGAATATATGCTTGTATGCAGAGGATACAGTGTAATTACCATTGGAAGATAGGCTCCATATAGCTTTGTCAGGCGTATTGATTAATTTGATATGTTGCAAAGCTTTTCTAATATCACCTGGAAGAAATGTTTCACAAATGTAGGTGACTTCTTATGTTGGATTGCTAATAACATCCTTGACTGAAGCTTTTGCATTGGGAATTAGTTCTATAGGAACCAAGGATTCCAAGTTTTGATTACCGATCCAAACATCCTTCCAGAAATTGGTAGAACAACCATCCCCAATTATGAGTTTCTGATTTTGAACAATGAAGTTTTTAGCTCGCAACCAACTTTTCCTAGTAAATCCCTGCATTTCTTTGAAATGGACATCAGAAATATGATTGTCTCGGATGTATTTAGCTCTGAAATAAACAGCCCAAATGGAATCAGAGTATAAAGCGTGCCAAAGCATTTTTATCCTGAGTCCAATTTCCATGTGTATTAAAGATATAATCCCAAGACCACCTTGAGGTATAGGTTTGCAAATTTTTTTCCAAGCTTTCCAGTGCTTACAGTTTCCATGTTGAGAATATCCCCCAAAAAAATTAGCAAAAGACCGATCCAATAGATGATGAATGCCCTCATGAAGGGGGAAAGATGCTAATATGTGTATTGGTATAGAGGACAGCACATGCTTTATCAGTATAACTCTCGCACCTTGAGAGAGGAGCTTAACTTGCCATCCTTCAATCTTTTTTTGAATGACTAAGATTATGCTTGCAAAATGGACTTTCTTAGTTCTGCCCACAGTCAGAGGAAAGCCCAGATATTTATGAGGGAAACCTTGTCTAGTGAAACTAGTGATGTTCTCAATTCTGCTGGAAAGTGATGAGGTGTATTTAAGGTGTGTAAAGAAACCACTTTTGGTAACATTGATAAGTTGACCCGATGTCTGTTCATTTGCGTTCAGAATACTCAAGAGATTTCAGATGGATATAGAAGTTACCTTAGCAAATACCAAAGTGTCATCTGCAAAAAGGAGATGGGAGATAGCTGGGCATCTTCGAGGGACAGCAAACCATCCAATTTTCCCTTTCATATAAGCATTATGAAGAGATCTGCTTAAAGCATCCTGTGCAATAATAAATAAGTAAGGGGCAATTAGATCACCTTGTCGAACTCCTCTGGTGGATTTGAAGAAGCCAGCCGATTCACCATTGATGGATATAGAAAACCAGCAGTTATTTACCATAAGTTCGATTAGTTTTATGAAATTAGAATGAAATCCAAACCGCTGCAAGACAGCATATAAAAAATCCCATTCAAGTCTATCATAAGCCTTAGCCATGCCTAGTTTAAAAATGACATTGTTTCCTCTGGTTTTCCTCCCCAATTCTTGGACCATTTCCTGAGCAAGAGTAATATTATCAACAATGGACCTACCTTTGATAAAAGTTCACTGCTCTTTGGATATAAGATATGGTAACATAGTGTTCAGTCTGTTGCATAAGATTTTGGATATGATCTTATATGAAAAGTTGCAGAGACTGATAGGTCTATACTCTGAAATGTCAGTAGCATGCTTGACTTAGGATAAGAGTAATAAGAGTGGCAGTAAAACATCTGGGAAGAGGTTTCCTGATTAGAGAAGAACTCTTGAATAGCATTGATTATCTCTGTAGCAATAATTGGCCAAGCTTTGTGGAAAAAGATCCCAGTAAAACCATCGGGTCCCGGTGCACTGTCTGGAGACAGAGAATACAGCTTCTTTGATTTCATCATTTTGTGGAATGGCCAACAATGATATATTATCTTCCTCAGAAATCAGTTGAGGGATGCAGTTAATAATATTAATATCAATATGGTGCTGTTGTGTGGAAAATGCTTTCTGGAAGTGTGCAACTGCAATGTCTTGCATTTCATTTTTATTAGAAACAAGGGTGCCAGAATTGTTCCGTAGGTGGTGTATGACATTACTTCTTCTGTTTGCCATAGCTTTCATGTGGAAAAAATTAGTGTTCCTATCACCTTCCTCAAGCCAATGAACTCTTGATTTTTGTCTCCAAAAAATTTCTTGTTGGAGTAAACGGTCGGCAAGAGTCTGTTTTGCATCATCTAGAGCAGTCATGTTGGCTGTGTTAGGAGATGTATCATATAGGTGTTCCTTCTGCAGAACTGCATCCTCCGCTGCCATAAGATTTTTGTGAATATCCCGAAAAACCTGCTTATTCCAATCCCGGAGCATATATCTTAATGACTTAAGCTTAAGACATAGAGTTGTGATAGCAGAGGAGGCAATGGGGCTGGTTCTCCAACATTGTTCAATAGTTTGTAAGAAGAGGTCATGAGTAGTCCACATTTTTTGAAAGTAAAATCTGCTCTTGAATTTGGTGGTCGTAGCCAATCGGATAAGAAGAGGTGCATGGTCTGAGGCTTCCCTTGATAAGTGCTCCACAGTGATAGGAAAAGTGTTTAGCCAATTTGCATTCATTAGAACTCTGTCCAATCTAGCCCAAATCCTTTTCTTTCCTTGCTGATTGTTGTGCCAAGTATATTTTGATCCCATAAAATCAGCATCTGATAAACCACAATCATTAACACAGTCTTTAAATTCTGATATAGATCTCAAACAAGGCATGTTTCCCCCAATTTTTTCGTCAGTCTCAAGAATGCAGTTGAAGTCTCTAGCCACAATCCATGGGCCATTAAACATAGACTAAACATGGTTTAAAGATGTCCATAATGGAAGTCTTTCAAGAGCAGTGCATTTAGCATAAATGAAAGAGGCATAAAAGGTAGATAGATTAGCATTAGTCTGCTTCACAATAATTTGTTGCTCATCCTGATAAATGCATGAGAAATCCAATGGTTCTTTCCACATCAGCCAAATATGAGCATTCTGATCTTGATTAGCTAAACCTTTATCCATGCCAATTCTCATGCAAGTTTATCCTAGCAGAGAGGTCTTGATTTTGGGTTCTAAGATAACAACACAATCAACTTTATATTCCTTGATTAGTAGTTTCACACGACCCAGGGAAAGGTCATTGCCAATGCCTCTTATGTTCCAAATAATGAAAGTCATTAATTTGTATTTAGAGACTGGAGGTTACCTGCGGATCCAGTCCTTTTCATTCCCCTTGTAATAACTCCCATTCGTTCTTTTTGTATGGCTGTAATATTATTTATTTCCGCTAGCTTGGCAATATCCTTGCATCTCTGCTAGATACCCTCTTGCAAAGGCTGAGAATTGTCTTTCTGTAAGATTAATGATTTCTCCATAGTAATGATGTCTTCTTTATACTGTCTTCTTGGGTCAGGTGAAAACCCATTTTGGAGTGAAGGGAGTTCTGAGTGGACCTCATCAAGCTGCAACAAATCATTGGAAGTATGCAATATTTGTTCCTTTAAATTACTTTCAGTCTCAGAGGTAGATGTAATACCCCGGTTAAATAATAAAATATAAAAGTTCAATTAATTAACATCATACTTAAAGCAGTTAATTACTATTTAGTGACCTTAAATAATTTCCTAGTTAATTGAATATTATTGGAAATGGCCAAGTTATATCAACATAAAAGAAATTAAAATTTAAAATTTATAAATTAATTAATCAAATATCGACCGTAGACCAAAGTTTCGCTAATTTATAAAAATCTGGAAAACTTAGAATCTTATAAAGGATTAAAAGTTTCTTCTGTGGCCAACCCAAATAAAATCAGTAAAAAGGCCGAATTAGTGGTTTAAGCCCAAATTAAACACTTAGCTAACCATACCTTAAAACGTAAAATTTGAGCCCAATACTCAATCAATTGAGCCCAAACCAGTGGTAAATGAAAGGCTAGAATGAGAGGATCATCTCCCCTCTGCTAATCTTCCGAAACCCTAACCCTAAGAGATGCAATCGGCGGAGTTTTGGCGCGTCAACAATTGCGGCGGCGTTCACATTAACCCAATTTGCGTGGACGAATTCTCCCTGCATAGAACGCTCTAGAAGGTGTGCGACCTATAAAAATACTCCTTAGGAACCCTAGTTTCATTTGGAAGCTGTGGCGGCCGACGAGAACCTTGGACGAGGGCGAACTCCAGTGATCTCTGACGTGGGGTACCTAGCGCATCTTCCTCCTTTTTTCTTCCTTTCTTCCCTGATTGAGGTAGGTTCTCTCGGGCTCAAACCTCAAGTAATATATCAAAATGTTCAGCATCAAGTCCTCTTTCTTTTGGCATATGAAGCTCCAAATATCATGTAGTATCCTGCGAGTATTTTGAGGTTTAGTAGAAGCATGTCAAATTAGGGTTAACTTTATTCCTCTTCGATTTAAGTAGAGACTTAAGAAAGTAAATATGAAACTGATTCATGCATCTTGTAGAGTTTTTCGTGCTCTTTCCATTGATTACAAAAGCCCCAAATTTCATGATGTATATCATGCGGATTTCATGTTTTAATCTAACCCCAGCCAACCTCGCCGGAGGCGGGCAAGGCAAAAGGGGCGGCGACCTGTTAAGGTTGTGCGGCTTCACAATAGACCGCCCAACCATTATAGGCGGCCAGATACTGACCGTTCAAGATTTCGATCTCTGATCGTCTTCCTCGACCTGTCTGGACTTGTGCGGCCACACGATAGACCGCACATCCCAGACAGGCGGCCTGTGTTTTGACCGTTTATATGTTTCTACATCTGATCGTTTCCCTGGAACGTACGGCCGAACCCTAACCGCATGTCTTTCCTGCGGCCAGTTCCAGACCGCACATCCTTCCCAGCGGCACACTACCGACCGTCCATATCCAGTAGGCCTTCGGACCTGAGGGGACGTGTGCGGCCAGTGTGTAACCGTCCATAGGGATGTAAGGTCCAGAACCGAACGCACAACTATAACAGAACATATTAATTGTCATTTCAGCATGTTATGATAGTAGATTAGTGGTAATTGGCATGTTAGCAACATACCTAATAAACTGTAATTCATGACAATAAATAATTCTCGCTGATTTATTTAATTTGAGCTTGATCTTGATTCATATTTCCAATGAATGTCAAATTTTAATTGTGAATCCTTTATAATTGAAATGGCTATTAGGTTTATACTTGTGATAACCTTAATCTTGAACCATTATTATCCCCTAGAATTGAATTGGACTCAATCGAACTACTATGAATTGAGTTAGTCTGAATTGGACTAACAGAGACTTGCGCGGCCATTTGTGAACCGCATATCTCCCTGAATAGCCCCATGGCCACCGCTCATCCCTGGCTAATGCCAATTAGTTTTGGCCGATTATCCTTGATCCATCTTCGATCAAATCCTGATTTGATCAGCCCAATAGACCCTAAGCCGACCAACAGATAGTGGGCTGGACTCTGGCTCAGTTCCACCCTGCCTATGGCAGCCCGTGTTGTGCATCCCTTGGTTTTGATGATGACAATAGGATATGTTTGACTAATCTAAGTTCTATCTTGTCTCTTAAAGCAAATGGTTTAGTTATGTGTGTAAAGATAGTGCATTGAATTAATGCCCATTTGATGATGACAAACAATGTTTCTGATCAACTCAATATAAATCTGATAGTTCAATTTACTTCTGATAAGTTAAGTAATTTCAGGTCCACTGAAATCCAAGTGGAATCAACAAATCAGAAGAAGTGTCAAAGGCCGCTTGTCGACTAGGGAAGTGGTTATGGTCGACCAACGAACTCAACCAGAAAAGCATCAGATCATCTGTCTTCTGGAAGCACCTTGGCTGTCGACCAAAGCCCCACCTCTGGTCGACCACAGAACAGCCAGAACATCAGACAGAACTGACGGCCATCTGTAATTCGTCCCTTGTCGACCAGCGACCAGGCTGTGGTCGACCAACGGGCGAAGTGAGTTTCAGCCAGAAGAACCGGCCGTCTGGGGAATGCCCATTGTCGACCAGCGACAGGGTCATGGTCGACCACGGGCTTTATAGCGTCCAGAACCGAACTCTAACCGAATTCTGTTGAGGTTCCTTAAAACCTGCAGATGGTTGTTGCAGGTTGTTGGGCTGCTCAGGAGATAAGATTCCGCACGGGAATCAAGGAAACAATCTTGCTTAGAAGTGGTCAAACTCGTTCTAACGATTGGATTTAAACCGATCCCTGTTTTCTAGCAGATTGGCGCTCGATCTGAAAATTGCGCGGGAAGAACTTCAAAGGCGGTATGAAGAATATAATGCAACTAATCACGAACAAAGAAGCAGTGAGACAGCACGAAATAGAAGCCAAGGAAGATATACACAGAAGAGGAAGAAGGAGCTCTCCACCAATCAAAGATCTGCAGAAAGGTTAAAGGCAATCTCGTTGCTGCAGAAGGAAGACTTAGCTCAAGACTGTGCGATCTCCAGCAGCAGAACAATCGAAGGCAACTGACTGGAAGATCAACAGGGAGTCTAGGCTTCTTCATAAGAGTGATCAAGTCCCAGGCTGAACATCTATTCTTCTACACACGCCAATATTCAGTCCTGTCTTTCATCACCTGTTCTTATCATCTTTCCATTTGTGATTACAATTATTGTCAAGCTGTGAGGCAGCAGAGTCAAGCTGTGTGTCAGCAGGTACAAGCTGTGTGTCAGCTGTGTTTTGATTGAGATCAGAGATTCTCATAGTGAAGCCTTGCTTGAGTTAAGCAAGGGGTGGATGTAAGTCTCAGGAAGAGACTGAACCACCTTAAAAATCCTCTCTTGTGGTGTGCTTGTGTGTGTTTGATTTTCTATACGTATGCTTGCATCTTTACTATCCGCATTAGTTCTATAATTCATTAATTACCAGTAGCTCATTTGGTCGATAGTTAGTAAATCAAAGAAAAGGGGGAAAGATCTATTCACCCCCCCTCTAGATCTATTCAGTCCGTATCCAACACGTGGTATCAGAGCGGGTTCTCCAAAAATGTGGTCTAACAACCAGGAGAGACCGGGCGGACTGAACTCTAAAAGCCTCATAGCTGAGGGGCACTCTGTAACTAGACCTCCATATTTTGATGGAACTGATTATTCTTATTGGAAAAATCGTATGCAGGTGTTCTTACGTGCGCAAGACCACGAGATGTGGAGGGTAGTGAGCCGCGGACCTTTTGAGCTACCGGAAGATGAAGAAACCTGGACCAGAGAACAGGTCAGGAAATCAACTGTCAACTGGGGAGCCATGAACGTAATGCAGTGCTCACTACACCCCACAGAATTCTCAAGAGTTTCCCAATGCGCAACAGCCAAAGAAATGTGGGATCGTCTAAAGGTAATCTACGAAGGTACTTCCGAGGTAAGAGAGACAAAAGCAAATATGCTAGTCTCAGAATATGAGATGTTTAGGATGAAAAATGATGAAAGTATTTCTGAGATGTATGCCAGATTAGTACAATTGACTAATGGCTTGAAGAGCTTAGGGAAGACATACAAAGAGCAGGAATTAGTGAGGAAGATTTTAAGGTCTCTCACATCGATGTGGCATACCAAGGCCACAGTCATTGAGGACTCAAAGGATCTCACAACAATGATAGTGGATGAGTTAGTAGGATCCCTGATGGCCTATGAGGTCAATCTGAAGAGAAAGGAAGATGAGGGGAAGAAAAAGAAGCAACTTGCCCTAAAGACTAAGACAAGCACCTCTGAGGTGTCTGACAATGAAGACTCATCTAGCTCAGGTGAAGAATCTGGTGAGCTAGCCATGCTTACAAGAAAATTTAAGAAATTCCTGCGAAAGGAAGGTAAAGGATTCAGAAATCCAAAGGGCATGGTAAGGAAGTCATCCCAGTTTAAATCTGATAAACATAAGACTTCTTCTAATAAACTCATTTGCTACAATTGCAGGCAGCCTGGACATATGAAGGCTGAATGTCCAGAAGCTCCTAAGAAATCAAGCTTCAAGTGGAAAGGCAAGAAACCCAAGGCGATGATTAGCACTTGGAGTGAGGAGGAAGAGAGCAGTGAAGAGGAAACAACTTCCGAGGAAGAAGAAGGAAAGCTCTGTCTGATGGCCAAGGGAGACAACAGTGATCTTGAGGTAAGTTCCCCATTTCAAGACTTCTCTAGTTCGGATTGGGAAGAAGTATATTCAGAATTGCTTGATACTTATGAAAGAATAAGAAAGGAAAATAAACATTTGAAGAAGAAGATCAGTCAACTGAATAAAGACAGCAATTCAATGGAAAATAAAACTGAACTAGAAATGGAAATCAAGTCTCTGAAAAACAAGCTGAATCAAATGGACTTAGATGAAGAAAACCACAAGAGAATGTCCGAAGAGAATGAAATGCTAAAAAACGACATTGATGAGCTAAAACTAAAAACTCAAGAATATGAACAGGAAACTAAGTTAAGTCAAGAAAGAAACAATTCACTCAAGGAAGAAAACAGTAAGCTTCTAAAAGAGATAGAAAGAATCCAAGGTGAATTGGAAGATAAACAGGAAGCCTTGGAAAAAATGACCAAGGGTCAAGAAAACTTAAATGCTGTCTTGGGAATAAAAGTAAACTTTCAAAAAGAAGGGTTAGGATACAATCCTACGGCTAAAAAGGAATTCCAAATAAAAACCGTAAATGGGATTGCTGACTCAAAAGGAAAAAGGCCCCTGATTAATCTATACCAAGATAAACAAGAGGATGTAGCTGAATGCTCCTCCAAAAGGAACAATGTCACCAAGGAAGAGAGAAATTTTAAAGAGAAAACAGTCAATCAATATAAGATTCAAAATAATAAACAAGAAACCCAAATTCACAGAAATCACCAAATAAACCAAGTTAAAGGACATAAATCTGGAAAACAAGATGTCTGGAGACAGGCTGGTCGACAACAGACCCTTCATCTGTCGACCAGAGGATCTGCCAGAACAGGCGCTGGTTACTGGAGAAGCAGTGGTCGACCACAGGTACACCAGATGTCGACCAGAGGTGGTGCTAGAACAGACGCTGAGTTCTGGAGACGCGATGGTCGACCACAGACATACCAAAAGTCGACCATGGCCAGACAAGCAAACAGAAATCACAGGTTTTCTCGGGTAAAACAAAATGAAAACTTGAATACACAAAGGTGGACTCAGATTAAAGAAACTTTAGAACAAAAGCAACCCAATCTGAACAAGTTCAAAAATAAAAATGTACACTGCTCTAACAGAATCTGGGTTCCCAAAGGATTACTGCAGCAATTTCATAACTTTACAAGTCATCTTGGACCCGGGTACCATTGGGGTCCAAAAGTTTCTGTGTAACTTGTGATGCAGGTGTGTTTGGCAGCTATACACAACAAGTGGTACTTAGATAGTGGCTGCTCAAGACATATGACAGGGGACAAGGCAAAATTCTCCGAGCTAAACTCAAAAGATGGAGGACATGTGACATTTGGAGGAAATAACAAAGGCAAGATCATTGGGAAAGGTAAGGTAGGTAAGACATCTACAAATAACATTGAAGATGTACTGCTAGTGGATGGCCTTGAATATAATCTTCTTAGCATCAGTCAGCTATGCGACAAAGGCCATCAAGTAGTCTTTGATTCTAAAATCTGTAAAATTCTTGAACCAAATTCGGCTAAAGTTAAGTTTATGGGCAAGAGAGTAAATAATGTCTACATGATAGACTTGGATGATCCAGCCCACTCCAACTTGTGCCTCACCGCCAAGAAGGAGGACCTGACTTGGTTGTGGCACCGAAGGCTAGGGCATGTTAGCTACAGGGTGCTGCACAAATTGGTTAAGAATAAAATGGTATCTGGTTTACCTGAAATTTCGTTTGCTCAAAATGTCAAAGTATGTGAATCATGTACCCAAGGTAAGCAAACAAGAAAATCATTCAAAGGTAGAACTGAAAGTCAATCCTCTAGACCACTAGAACTTGTGCACATGGACCTTTTTGGCCCAACAAGAACTGCTAGCCTTAGTGGTAAGAGGTACGGTTATGTACTTGTTGATGATTTCTCTAGATTTACATGGGTCATGTTCTTATCTCATAAAAGTGATGCCTTTTCTGAGTTTCAGGAATTTTACAAAAGGATGAAGCAGGATGGAAAGTCCAAAGTGTGTTCAATAATATCTGATCATGGGGGAGAATTTGAAAATTCAGAGTTTGATGAATTCTGCAGGAACAAAGGAATAAATCACAGGTTCTCATCACCAAGGACGCCAGAGCAAAATGGAGTGGTAGAGAGAAGGAATCGCACACTTGTTGAAATGGCCAGAACCTTGTTGGTTGAAGCCAATCTTCCAAGAAGATTTTGGGCTGAGGCGGTCAATACAGCATGTTATATTGTAAACAGGGCAATGGTAAGACCATCTAGTACGAAAACTCCATATGAGGTGTTCAAAGGTAAGAAGCCATCTCTAGCTCATTTTAGGATCTTCGGTGTAAGGTGTTTTATTCATAACAATGACAAGAGATCATTGGACAAATTTGAACCAAAGAGTGACCCAGGAATCTTCTTGGGATACTCTGACCGATCAAGAGCCTATAGAGTCTACAACACCAAAGATCAGCTAGTTGAAGAATCCCCACATATCACATTTGATGAAAATAATGACTTTGACAAAACTGGACAGGTAGGCAAAGATGAAGATGGGGAATTTCTGGAAGGCAAAGAGGAACCAATGGAGACTGAAGCAGAACCAAAGCAAGGTGATTCCAATGATCAACCCGAAGGAGAGATCATCCCAGGTAACAATTCTGAAAATCTGAGATTTCTCAGAGATCATCCTCTAGATAACATCATTGGAGGAATTAATGAACCGAGGAAAACTAGATCTCAGCTTAAAACAGTTGATGAATTAGATCAGCTAGCCCTTGTATCTCAAGTTGAGCCTAAAAATGTAGAGGAAGCTTTAAGAGATGAATCTTGGATAAATGCCATGCATGAAGAATTAAATCAATTTGAAAGAAATCAGGTTTGGAAACTTGTTCCCAGACCCTCATCTCATCCTGTTATTGGAACCAAATGGGTTTATAAAAATAAGCTTAATGAAGAAGGAGTTGTTATGAGGAACAAGGCTCGGTTGGTGGCTAAGGGGTATAACCAAGAATTTGGAGTTGATTTTGAAGAATCATATGCTCCAGTTGCAAGGTTAGAAGCCATTAGAATACTGTTAGCATTTGCGGCGTCCCATGGAATTAAATTGCAGCAAATGGATGTAAAAAGTGCCTTTCTAAATGGCTTTGTAAAGGAAGAAGTCTTTGTGGAACAACCCCCTGGTTTTGAAAATGATGATTTTCCTAATCATGTCTTTAAACTGCATAAGGCTTTGTATGGTTTAAAGCAGGCTCCTAGGGCATGGTACGACAGACTGAGTTCATTCCTCACCAAAAAGGGCTACACAAGAGGTAAAATTGATCAAACATTATTCTCCAAGACCCAAGGTAAGAATATACTAATTGTGCAAATCTATGTGGATGATATTGTGTTTGGATCCACTGAAGCTTCATTATGTACTGAATTTGCAAATCTAATGACCAATGAGTTTGAAATGAGTTTAATGGGTGATTTACAGTTCTTTCTTGGATTGCAGATTCTACAATGTAGAGAAGGCTACTTCATAAATCAATCCAAGTACATAAAGGAGATGCTGAAAAAGTTTGGCATGGAGAGCTGCAAACCAATAGAGTCACCCATGGGGACAAATGCAACATTGGAGGCTGATGTAAAAGGTAACATGGTAGATGCCAAGAAATACAGAGGTATGATCGGATCCTTACTATATTTAACTGCCTCTAGGCCAGACATTCAGTTCAGTGTATGCATGTGTGCTAGATATCAATCTAGCCCTAGAGATTCACATTTAGGGGCTGTCAAGCGTATCTTTCGTTACCTTGCCGGTACCCAAGAATTGGGTTTATGGTATCCTACTTACTGCAAACTAGACTTGATTTCATATTCAGATGCTGATTATGCTGGTTGCAAAATTGATAGGAAGAGTACTAGTGGTTATTGTCAAATATTAGGTGGATGTTTAATATCATGGGCCTCTAAAAAACAGCATTCTGTGGCACTCTCCACTGCTGAGGCTGAGTATGTCGCAGTAGGGAGCTGTGGTACACAGGTTTTGTGGATAAAACATCAACTTCAAGACTACAATGTAGATCTTGGATGTGCACCTATTTTCTGTGACAACACTAGTGCTATTAATTTGTCTAAAAACCCCATTCAACACTCTAGGACAAAACACATTGAGATCCGTCATCACTTTCTAAGAGATGAGGTCTCCAAAGGAAATCTCATGCTTCATTTTGTAGAAACTGAAAAACAACTGGCAGACATTTTCACAAAACCCCTTAACAATGACAGATTTTCAACTCTAAGAAGGGAGTTAGGAATTTGTAGAATTTCTCCTGAAAATTCTTGAAATAATCATATTCATGTGTACTCTACATAGATTCTGTCATTTCTGTCTAAGTTATAGGTCTCTAGTACTGGTCAAGTTTTTGAGTTTGGAAAGTCTTGTGTCGGGTGCAACTTCAGCAAGTTCTACAGAATACTGATTCTCTACGGCTCATCTCTTGTGGTCGACCACAGACAAGGCGCTGGTCGACCAAGGCATCAGGACAGGAAATAGTTAGCTCTGGGAATTCGCAGCTGTCGACCACAGGCGATCCAATGGTCGACAACAGGTTTGTGAGAACGCAGTCTTCTCAACAGGCAGGTTCTGTGTCAGCACAAAGGTCGACCACAGGCCACTCCATGGTCGACAAAGGACCTGAAAAAGGGAAATTGGATCTAATCAAGCTGCTGGCTTTGGTGGGAAATCTTCTGAACTTTTTGGACTCTGAGCTCAGTTTTGGCTTCACTCACTCATCCTCATTCACTTCCCATTCCTTGTGTCTCAATATCTCTTTGTGGTCAGCTTATTGTTCTCTATCTTCAGCAAGGACTCACAAATTGAGGGGGAGTAAAAAGTGTAAACTCATTCCTTAATAAACCATTGAACAACCTAACCACCTCTTACAAGAAAATCACCAAAGTCATCAATGAGAGTAAATGTTAAGTGTAGTAATGAGAATTTGACCTGTACTACTGCAATAAATTCAAACCATAACTATGACTCTGACTCAAGACTATTGAGAACTTATGTTTTTAGTAATGAGACTGTTTCTCTACCTGTGTCTGTGTTGGACAGTGAAAATAAACGCTGCTATAGCATGAATGTATATGGAATACGCCATAATTCTGCCTACTTGGTAGAGCAATGGACTGAGTTCTGAGAAACTACTGTTCTCCATCACAAAGCAAAATTGGCTGAAAAATTAAGTGGGAGACATGTATGTCATGAAGACTCAATCTACCTCTGCCACTCTCAAAATTATTAATTGGGTATCCTGAGTAACTGGGGATATTGGCGTCTGATAAACGTATATCCTCACGGATAAAAAGTGTGTCCCAGTTAAAAGTGGAATGGTTAGGCATGCTAAGTAGCCGGGGTTTCTGGCGTGTAAAAAGCGTGTCTCTTCGTGTGGAAAAGCATGTGATAAACCTGACCACAGCTTTTAAATATTCCAAAACGAAAAGGCAACAAAAATGGTTGACCTAATGCACTATATGCAAATAGAGGCATAAAACACTGTTCAGCTTGTTCAGCTAGTAAAATTATCTCATGAACCATATTATAAGTTTAAGGAGCCGTGAGTAAGACAGTGGATATGGGGAGTCAATTTATTGGGGCAATACTTTCAAATTCTTTGAACCACAAGACCCACTCGATTTGGTCACAAGGTGGTCTTTAAGAAAGGGGGGAACGGTTACTTAAATGTCTTATTAAAGAAAGGGGGTACACTTCAACAATTTCCCAAAATATGAGTTATGCTGATTAAATCCTGACCGCTCGTTCTTTGCATCGCGATGGTTCACTGCCCTAAAAATTAAGAGCCAGCCCTAATGCCCTACCCTATAAATTGTCTCGGCTGGGTCCCTGAAATTCTCCCATCCGCAGCTCTAGCCCTCTCTCAACTTCATCTTCTCCAGATTTCTTTTCTCGCCTCTCTCTCGCCTCTATCTCGCTTCCCTTCACAATGTCTCCCAAGCGCGCTCTACTTTCCTCTAAGCGTAGAAGAGATCAGGCCCCTGCCGCAGCTTCGATGTCGTCCAAGCGATCCAAGTCGCGGGCCGCGCAGGGTTCGCCATCGGCCCCTCACCGGTCGACCACGGCTGATGCACCTGGTCCAGGCAGACAATCAGCAGATTCAGAGGAACCCGCAGTGCATCCCGTTTCTGGAGCTCTCAAGCCACGGACAGTTTTGCAACCCAGGATCGTCGATTTCTCCGATGACAAGCTGATGGAGATGTTCCCAGATCTACTGCCAATTTTTGAAGCTCAAGAGTGGACTACGTTCGTTTCAGTGCACAATTCGTACTCGCCCCAGCTTGTGCAAGAATTCTATCACAACCTGCAAGTCGTGGACAGTCAGCTATACACCGTAGTTCAAGGGAAAGTCATCAGACTCGACGTCAAGCTTCTCCACATGACGCTGAAGACTCCCAGAATTGGAGCTGTTTTCAATCATGAGGACTTCGACCTCCGAGAAGCACATGCAGTGGTCACTGGCAAGCCAGCCCCTGAGGTCCTTCCCAAGTACCTCAATGCTAATACCTTCCCTCCTCTTCATCGTTTGCTTCACCACATCATCACCACCATCATACAACCTCGAGGAGGCGCCAGAGATCAAGTAAGTCGCCTCCATCTATTTATACTCCATGGCCTCATCACTCGCCAGCCTATTCGCCTAACCACACTCCTTTTGAATTCCCTCCGAAGCATCCTACATTATCCCCTGAATTCTCTTCCTTTTGCTGCCCATATCACTTCCATTCTGAAAGCAGCCAACATACCTTCTCCTCACAGCCCAAGCATTGTCATTCCCAAATGGCACGTCTACAATTTTCACTTCGTGACCACATTCTTGGGATTTAAGAAGGTCGGAGACCATGTTCAGCGCACTCTCCCTTCCAAGGGCAAAGCAAAGGATCCAGTGCCACCCTCTTCTCCACCTCATTCACCTATACAGGTTAGCCCTGCTGTCACACCGTCACCAGTGGTGCCTCAAGCTACACCTACTACCCCCACTGCTGCCCATTCACCATCGTCCCTTTCAATAGTGCTCTGGCAGCCAGGCACTGCTGCCCCTCCAGCTCAATCCCCATCTGCTCCGCCTACCCAAGCTCCAACTTCCCAAGCTCCATCACATTCTGCTCAACCCACACAAGTACCACCTACCTCCATTCCCTCTACTTCTGCTCCACCACCAGCATTTACCTCCCACCCTGAATCTCATGGAGTGCTCCTCCAGATGGCATCTCAGTTATCTTCTCTCACCACCCAACTCCAATCATTTCAAGAGAATGTCAATGCTGCCACTGGACGCTTGGAGCAGAAAGTCCAAAGGCTGGAACAACAGATGGAGGCCAGGTTCATCAAGCAGAAGGAACACTCTGACCAGGCTAGTTCTCGGTTCAACAGACTTGTAAGGACCCTCGGTGAAGTGTCCGATCAGATGGGAATCCGTATCGAGATCACAACCCAACAGAATGAGAAGTATCACAAGGATACTATCTCAGAGATCCAGAAACTCAGGCTCTCCTATGCCCACATTGTTGACAAGCTGGATCGCATGGAAGAGAACGTGAAGCCAGAGACTTCCTCATCCTCCTCGGAAGGACTGTTTAAATGATTCACTTTTTGCTGTTGACAAAGGGGGAGAGAGAAGCTTATGTGTCATTGTGTGTCTAGATGTGTCCAACTAGTCCTTAGTGTCTTTAGTTTTGTCTTTAGTTTTGTCACTCATGTAAGAAGAGAAGCTTATGTGTCATTGTGTGTCTAGATGTGTCCAACTAGTCCTTAGTGTCTTTAGTTTTGTCTTTAGTTTTGTCACTCATGTAAGTAGTGCTATACTGCTTTTTGAAAGCTTTTTGAAAGGCACATCAAATACTTTGTTGAATGAAATTTGTGCTATGAAAGCCTTGAATGCTATATCAAATGGTTTTGTTTGACACAATGACTCATGGTTGTCATCATCAAAAAGGGGGAGAATGTTGTGCATCCCTTGGTTTTGATGATGACAATAGGATATGTTTGACTAATCTAAGTTCTATCTTGTCTCTTAAAGCAAATGGTTTAGTTATGTGTGTAAAGATAGTGCATTGAATTAATGCCCATTTGATGATGACAAACAATGTTTCTGATCAACTCAATATAAATCTGATAGTTCAATTTACTTCTGATAAGTTAAGTAATTTCAGGTCCACTGAAATCCAAGTGGAATCAACAAATCAGAAGAAGTGTCAAAGGCCGCTTGTCGACCAGGGAAGTGGTTATGGTCGACCAACGAACTCAACCAGAAAAGCATCAGATCATCTGTCTTCTGGAAGCACCTTGGCTGTCGACCAAAGCCCCACCTCTGGTCGACCACAGAACAGCCAGAACATCAGACAGAACTGACGGCCATCTGTAATTCGTCCCTTGTCGACCAGCGACCAGGCTGTGGTCGACCAACGGGCGAAGTGAGTTTCAGCCAGAAGAACCGGCCGTCTGGGGAATGCCCATTGTCGACCAGCGACAGGGTCATGGTCGACCACGGGCTTTATAGCGTCCAGAACCGAACTCTAACCGAATTCTGTTGAGGTTCCTTAAAACCTGCAGATGGTTGTTGCAGGTTGTTGGGCTGCTCAGGAGATAAGATTCCGCACGGGAATCAAGGAAACAATCTTGCTTAGAAGTGGTCAAACTCGTTCTAACGATTGGATTTAAACCGATCCCTGTTTTCTAGCAGATTGGCGCTCGATCTGAAAATTGCGCGGGAAGAACTTCAAAGGCGGTATGAAGAATATAATGCAACTAATCACGAACAAAGAAGCAGTGAGACAGCACGAAATAGAAGCCAAGGAAGATATACACAGAAGAGGAAGAAGGAGCTCTCCACCAATCAAAGATCTGCAGAAAGGTTAAAGGCAATCTCGTTGCTGCAGAAGGAAGACTTAGCTCAAGACTGTGCGATCTCCAGCAGCAGAACAATCGAAGGCAACTGACTGGAAGATCAACAGGGAGTCTAGGCTTCTTCATAAGAGTGATCAAGTCCCAGGCTGAACATCTATTCTTCTACACACGCCAATATTCAGTCCTGTCTTTCATCACCTGTTCTTATCATCTTTCCATTTGTGATTACAATTATTGTCAAGCTGTGAGGCAGCAGAGTCAAGCTGTGTGTCAGCAGGTACAAGCTGTGTGTCAGCTGTGTTTTGATTGAGATCAGAGATTCTCATAGTGAAGCCTTGCTTGAGTTAAGCAAGGGGTGGATGTAAGTCTCAGGAAGAGACTGAACCACCTTAAAAATCCTCTCTTGTGGTGTGCTTGTGTGTGTTTGATTTTCTATACGTATGCTTGCATCTTTACTATCCGCATTAGTTCTATAATTCATTAATTACCAGTAGCTCATTTGGTCGATAGTTAGTAAATCAAAGAAAAGGGGGAAAGATCTATTTACCCCCCCTCTAGATCTATTCAGTCCGTATCCAACAGCCCGGGAGTCCACTAAGGCGAACTTCTAGCCTATTGATAAGCCATGTGTTGTGCGGCCAGGAATGGCCCGTACATCTGACAGGCGGCCCTTAATGGACCGTTCAACTATTGAGCGGCTCTGTCAGGACCACATATCATGACCTCGATTTTATAAACTTCTGGGCCTGTGCGGCCCATTTATGACCGTTCATCTTTGTGCGGCCCTTTGAAGCCCGTTTATCTCCTTGTTGAGCTTTAGTCGTTCTGGCCTTGTGCGGCCCATGCTTGACCGTTCTTGTGGTTGAAAGGCCCATAATGGACCGTTTATCCTTGATCTCGTAGAGGCTGATCTTCAGCCCAGTTCCTGGTAGTGCGGCCCATATGAGACCGTATAAACATTGAGCGGCCCATTACTGACCGTGTATATTACAGTTTTTCGAAAAGTGATTATTTCATGATTTCTAATTGTGTGAGCTACTCTAGCCTATCTAGGCTATGGTATTTCGTGATATGACCTATTGTTAGGTCCATTGATCGTCAATTATAGTCATTTGGAATAACTATTCCTCTCGATTAAGGAGCTTATTGTTTGGACTCTTAAGAATCATTATTCTTACGTCCTTTACCTTGACTACATGAACTTGACCTTGGAACTCTTGGCCATTAAATATTATGGATGTCTAGATTCGTGGGATCTGTGATCCAAACAAAGCAATGCCAAGGCAAACAAATGAAGGGCCCAGTCTGGTCATGGGAGGAGCACCCGAAGAGTACTTGATCCCTGGGGAGGTGAATGACTAGGTGTGGCATTGTCACCGGTGCATGACTAGCTTGTTAAGTCTAGGGCATTCCACATTCTCATGAAACTTGTTATTCATGCTCAAAGCATGAAGTTTTTGCTTGCTTGCTTGACATGACTCGAATTGACTTGTAGATGGCCATTCACTAGAAAATCTTGTTAATCTTGCTTGATATCTGGACATGTAATTATTTCTTCCATTTAAGTATCGTTACTCTTTCTATCTTGATGATTATTTAGTTCTGCTTATTTTCTCGCGTTAATCATGTATATTCATTAATTGGTTAATCACTTAAACTATGCCTGACGATAGAGTATAATTCCTACTGAGCTTCTTCCTCACCCCTACTTCCAATCCTTTTCAGGTAACGCGGTAAACGGAACATTGCAAATGGGGATCGGATCAGTGTGATCGATTGAACCTGGAATCTAAAGATCGGAGTCTGTCATTTTACCTTCTTGAGTCTAGCTAGTGTCGTGAGTCTGGTTTTTCTTTTCTGTTTCCTTCCCTTATTATTTCCTCCTTTAATTTGAGTCTAATATTGTAAAAGTGAGTCAAATTATATTTTTAATATTAATAAGAGCTCGTATTTTCAATGTGTGTGTGGCCTCCATGTGTTTAATTATGGTTATTTATTTTCGCTCTTGTTATCATGACTGTTAACTGCCACGTTCCGAGCATCGCTTCTCGCTGCTATCAGTTCGGGGCGTGACAGAGGTGGTATCAGAGCCTCCATTGTCTGAGTCCTAGGATTTTTGTCCAAGAGTATAGGTTACCCTATGTCATAAGACCCGTGTCATCCCTTGTCACCTGGTGAGATTGTGCAGTATCTTGGGTTAAGTAATAAAATATATACAAGATTACGTTATGATACGCGTAAGGGTAATGAAAAAGTTAACCATATAATTATTTTGCAGGTCTCTAAGCCATTCTTAAAATGAAAGCGAGTGGGTCCATGGGTAAGCCAAGATTCGATTCTGCTAGAGACTGGCGAGTCCGTCATAAAGAAACCCGAAGTAATAATAAGAAGAAGAGCAATATTACGCAAATGAAATGTTTGTACTGTCACAAACTTGGTCATCTCGTAAAGGAGTGCTGACGAAGGAGCGGAGCATGTCTGTGTTACGGAAATCAGGATCATAAAATGGCTAACTGTCCTAAGTTACGTCCACAACCAAAAATACAAAAAGAATCGGAACCAACTTCTATCGAATGAAGAATTATATAAGGTATTGTTCTCTTTTATCCCTAACTATAGCTAAATTCTTTCGTCATTAGTTGTATGATTAACATGTTATTTTGATAGATAAGATCATCTTAGTTCAAATATTCAAGTAATTGGTAATACCAGACGAATTTGGGGACTGTGGACGCGCTTTTCGTTTACATTCTTATTCTTTTATTTCTGTTGTTTATTTATTGGCGTGCCAATCACATATGTGACGATTTCATTGTGCGCTCGATCTGACTTCTAATCAGTCGATTGTGAGTGATCGTGTCTGGACCAAAAGTCCGTCATACCATAAAGGTTATGACGTTAATTACGTCCTCCCTAAGAAGGACAACCCTTGATTAAACGCCAAAGTAAGAGGGGACCGACGGCAAAAGCCTAAATGAGAGCATGCTAATTTATCTGCAAGACATTGAGTAGACTGAATAAAGCGAGGCTATATCAGGTGCGGTGCAAATCCGGCAGCATGTCCCCATTATCTTGGACTATGCCAAGTGGGAATAGGAAACCATCCATGCAGCGGCAGGATGGAATCCGTGAAAGATCAGGTATATTTGACCCGGAATCCGAAGAGGGACCGATGTACCATGATACATCATAAGCCGGTACGATGTTTTGTTGATATCCCCCTTCGAGGGACCATCGGAGGACATGCAGTGGCAGAACTCCGTGGGCCAGCGGGGTTAGGAGAAAATACCGTAATCACTCGGTGTGATGTAGGTGGATTTTGGCGGCGTATCCCTCGATCTTGGATCATGCCAAGGAGAGATAGACCATCATCCACATGATGTCGGGATGAAGGCCGGAAAGGAAAGGGGATTAGATCCCGGATCAGTGCAAATGTTGGGGAGGTGGCTCCCCGTCAATTTGTTCCTTGAGGCATGCCTAGTGACTTTCATACATCCCTCGGTTGGATACAGCATAGGAATCAAGGACTAGACCGAGAGGAAAGAGGTTCTCGGCGCCATTAATTAAGAGTATAAAACGGCTTCTCGGCACGGGAGGAAAGGAGTTCCCGGCGCGCCTATGGTAGGTTCTCGGCGTGAGGTTCTCGGCATGGCTGAAAGGAGGAGGAGGGAGCTCTCGGCGTGAGGTTCCCGACGCGCTGAGGGCCGCGTCGGGAGCTATTCATGGCGCCGAGGGATGCTGGCGCCGGGAAGGTGATGGGCTTAGGCGCCGGGAAGATTTGTGGGGTTTTACGGTGCTTTGTTCTGGGGATTCTTTTTGGGATTCAGACAACGGCTGGGGGATTTTAGGATGCAAACGAGAAAGGGATTAAGGACTCTGCCAAGTTAACATCAAGGAGTCACATGGACGAAAGGGATTCGAGGGATTAAAGTCACCAGGCGTTCGGAACCCTCTGGAACTGGCTTTATGCCATTCATGTAGCCGTCCATCCAGGGGAGTTGAATTCACCCAGAGATGTTCGTCGGGGCGGAGCAGCGATCAACGTCGCTTGAGATCTATATTCCTTACATATATACGAGCGGGGACCATGAGATAGGCTGTCTCAGGTCCCGCTCATAACCAAGGAATCTAAAGTCAGATATAACCATGCAATCGGAAGGAGCAGACAACGAGGAGGAGAACATCGGAGGTTGAATCTGGAACTCGAAAACCCATGGGATTGAGCGAGGAGCTCCACAGTCTCTCC